>JAPPVO010000031.1:169069854-169393341 GCA_030407325.1 Camellia japonica | reverse complement strand
TGATGCCCCTCCCGAGGTTCCACCTGCACTGTCACCATAGAGGTTGAGGAACTGGTGGTCATTGAGGGTGCTGAGGTAGCGGAGGACATTGCTGCTGATTTCGAGGCAGAGTTCGCTTCACGACTGGAGCCTGAGCCACTACCATTGAGGATGAGGCCCTTGATCTGACCACTTACCACCCCGACACGCATATGATGGCGCCTGGAGGCATGATGTGCTTTGACGATTTCATTGGTGGCATGCCAAAGGATGTTTTTCTGAGGGAGCCGGAGTCCCACCTTTCCCACAACACTATTGAGGTACAAACTTTATTTATATGTTTTTTTGCCTTTTATTTGACTGTCCTACGCTGCCTTCCATTTGACTCTTTTGCTATTACTGTCTTTCACCTAACTCCCTCTTTCTTTGCCACATGGGGACTCTCGCGGCTATAAAGGTTACGGGGTTATGACAGCCAGGGAATGGTATCACGAGCTCCCCTCTCGGGTCGCAAATCGATCTTTGAAAACCACTTTGATCCTTCCAGCATGTCCAACATATCATCTAGTCGGGGAATGGGAAATCTATACTTGATGGTAATCTTGTTAATGGCTCGGCTGTCTACACACATTCGCCAACTTCCATCTTTCTTTTGGCGTTAATAATGCTGGAACAGCACATCGACTTAGGGTTTCACGAATAAGTCCCTTTCGTAGCAATTCTTCGACTTTCTCCTGCAGGATCTCACTCTCTTTTAGACTCATTCTATAGTATGGTAGGTTTGGCAGACTTGCTCCTCGTATGAAATAAATCTGATGTTGAATGTCCTTCATGGGTGAAAGTTCATTTGGCAACTCGTCAACAGTAAGCTCCTGGAATTCCTCCAACAATGGTTGAATTTTCTGAGGGATTGGTGTGACTGTGTTCTCCTTGGCCGTAGGTACCATTGTTTTCACAACCATAACATATAACTCTTGTGAAGTTTTCGCATCTGCCACGAACTCAACCTCTGAATTGGTTATAGTGAGGAAAGACTTCGCTTCGACTTTTGGAGGCACTGTGTGTTGCTTTAAAGGACTCATAGCAATTTTATGAGACCCCCAATTGAACACATAAGTGTTGTCTCGCCCTCTAAATGTAATATCCACATCAAATTGCCAAGGTCTTCCAAGTAATACATGACTAGCATCCATATCAACCACATCACATCACATAATACATCGGATTTATAACGTTTGCCAATAGAAATAGGTACCTTACATACTTCGGTTATCTTTTTTTGATCCAGCCAATACTGTAGGGAGAGGGGTGTGGTTCAGGAGACAACTTCAGGTGCGTTACCAATCGTCTAGCCAGAAAATTTTCACAACTTCCACTGTCCACAATAAGGTCACATACCTTTTGATTTATGGTACAACAAGAGCGAAAAATACTATGACGTTGACTGAGGTCCTCAGTTTTTGGTGTAAATAGAACCCATTGAACTACACAGTTGACTCGTTCTCCTTCTTCTCTGGCGAGTTCAGCACCTTCATACTGATCACCCTCATATTCTGCATCTCTATCATCCCTAATTTCATCTTCTTCTTCAACTAAATTAGCAGTCCTTCTTTCTGGGCACACATTAGAGCGATGGCCAGGCGTACCACATCTATAACACTTATCCATTGTTGGTTTAGCATAAGGATTTGTGTTTCGAGGTGCCTCTTTGCTACTTGATCCAATCATCTAGTTTCCTCCTCCACCAGCGGTACTCCTCTGCTAATTTACTGAAACTGTTGGTTGTGTAGCCCCTTTTCCTTTTTCCCTAGTAGGAAACGACGAAACACGAAGGTTTCGACGATATCCAGAATAGGTTGTCTTAAGCTCCATTAGCTCTGCTTTGAGAGCCATATTATGTGCTTCATCCACAGTCCACACTACTGATAACCCCATCTTCTCTTGAATGGTTAATTTTAACCCATTGAGACACCGGGCTACACGTTGTCCTTCGGTCTCATTCAGATTATTGCAATCTGAAAGTCAGAAAAATTCAGTTGTATAATCAAATACAGATCGGGTTCCTTGGGTGCAATTTTGGTACAACTGAAACAAGTATTGATCATAATCTGATGGTAAAAATCTGTCTTGAAGGAGTTGTTTCATCCGACGTCAAGTCTGTACAGATTCTTTTCCTTGTCGATGACTATTTTTCTGTACTTAATCCCACCATACCGCAACACCTCTTTTAGTTTGTACGCCACCAATTTCACCATCTTTGATTCTGGAACATCCATCATCCCAAAAAATCGCTCCACCTCTGAAAGCCAGTCAAGAAAATCCTCAATATGCATATTTCCATTGAACTGTGGAAGATCTATCTTCATTCGGTACTCATCGAACCCTTGTTGTTGTTGCCTTCTGGGTTGATAGTTGGATAGAAGTGGTTCAAACTTTGGTTCAAACTCCTTCTCACTATCAGATGGACAACGAATGGGACGTCTAGGAGCATTCTGAATAGGTTGACCTCGGGCGAATCCTTCGGTGCGCACTCTGTTCTGGTTAATAGGTTAGCCTTGGGCAACTCCTTCAGCACGGACCCTATCAACCACTAGTGGCCTGTTGTTCGCATTGAGATTCAGGCCAATAAGCAGATCACGAATTTCGTTCAACTGCTCTTGTTGTTTCTCATATGCTACCCATAGGGCCTCGACCCCACGATCACCGCCAGTAAGGTATGCATGATCTACTCTGTCTTGTGCCATTGAGCCAGGTGACTCCTTACTTTGATACCACTTGACACAGCGGAATAAATCACACGAGATTAGATATCGTTCTAGTAGACAAGAATTCTTGAATCCACAAGAACACCCTTGAATCCACAAGGAAGATGGAAGAAAAGCTCTTTAAAATATTATTGAATGAATGAAATACATATGCTTGTAGGCTTATTTATAATAAACTAAACCTAATACTTGTAGGAAAAGTAATTCCAAAATAAATTAGGAAACTTAAATCAACACAAATTAAGAAACCTAAGAGAATAAGAAACTAGGAAACCTAAGAGACTAAAAATTCTAAACTATTTAAAATCCTAATCAAAAATCTAATTCTAAATAATAAAATTAAGAAATATAAAAATTATAGAATTTTGTTCTACATCTTTCTTGCCTTTTGTCGGTCCAATTGTTCTAAGAAATCTTCGGCTACTTGTTCTACATCACACTCACATTTGTATCTACAAAAATAAATAACAATTATGATTTAAAGTATTAAAATGAATACAAATGTGAGTGGATGAAAGTTAAACGATATCCGATTAACTTGATTTTTTATAAGTATGTTCTACTTGATATATTATAAAATGTGAATGGTTCATATTATAGCAATGGACCCTGAAATGTGCCCATTTAGCTGCACAACAGTGACTATTGTACATTCCGACACATTCCGAAAAGTCACTTTTAGCGACTAAAATATTGGTCGCCAATTGTCTGTTTTTTGGTCGCCAATGACATTCTGCGATCGAAAATTTTGGTCACTACGTTTGTCGCCAAAACCCTGTCGGGAAAGGTCTTGGAGGGTTTTGCCGACCAAAAAGCCTTTGGTCGGCAAAAAGCAAGTCTTTAGTGACCAAAATTTTGGTCGCCAATAGTCAATTATATTTTTTTAAAATTATACATTTACCGACCAATGTTTTAGTCGCCAATAGTCAAGGAATTGCCGACCATCACCTTTAGTTGCCAAAAGCTTCAAACGTGAAAAAAAAAAAACAAAAAAACAAAAATCGTTGTAGAACAATTTGATCCACTCCTGCAGAGACTCGAACCGCCAACCTCCTACACCATAACCCTTATGCATCACACTCTTCCCACAACGCCTCTACAACACCACATGATTGTATACGTGACATATATTATTTATATAGTACATACACCCATATTAACATAAAAGTATATGTATAAACATAATTATTTTATTACATAATTTATATAAAATAAACTATTTAGTAGCAAAATAAAAATAAAAAATTAACTTTTAGCAACCAAAATAATTTTAGTCGCTAAAAATAGCCACTTTTGGCAACTAAACTTATTTTTTTGTCGCCAATTGTAGACTTTTGGCTACTAAATTTTTTTTAGCCACCAAAAAACTTTACTTTTGGCTACTAAAATTTTTTTATTCAGTAAAACCTATATAATCAGAGACCAAACTTATTTTTAGTCGCCAATTGTAGACTTTTGGCTACTAAATTTTTTTAGTCGCCAAAAAACTTTACTTTGGACTACTAAAAATTTTTTAGTCACTAAAACCCATATAATCAGTGACCAAACTTATTTTTAGTCACCAATTGTAGACTTTTGGCTACTAAAATTGTTTAATCACCAAAAAGCTTTACTTTTGGCTACTAATGCTGTTTTGGTCGCTGAAAGCTATACTTCAGTGACCAAATTTTTTTTAGTCATGAAATTTGGTCGCCGAATGTGCTTTTTCTTGTAGTGACAGCAGTCACCCCAAATCCGGTTCAGCACCCATGTGAAACATTTGTTAAAATATTTGGTATCATTTTTTTTTTTTTTTTTTTTTTTTTTTTTTTATCATTACTCATTATCTAAAAGGCTAATTAATGTTGACAAGTGTCTTCGTGCACTTGATAAGGTATATTTATTATGAATAAAGTTATACGCATTAATTGGTATATTAATTAGTGTATTAACTGATAATATACATAATTTTAGAGGGTTTAGGTCTTTATAGTTTCAAAAATGCTAGAGGCCCCAAAAATTCTACCAAAAGTTTTACCAAATGTCTCACATGGGTGTGGGACCCACATGGGACCCACATTGTGTGGGTCCCACACCCATGTGAGACATTTGGTAAAACTTTTGGTAGAATATTTGGGGTCTCTAGCATTACTCTTATAGTTTTTTATAATGGGTGTGGTTCATAATTTTGAAGTGGTAATGTCACAACATATATTGGTACACTAATTAATATATTAATTAGTGCATATAACACTACTGATTTATTATTGTATTAATTTGTTTTGTATTTAATAACTTATTAATGCGTATTTAATGTTGTATTAAACAGTCTTGAGTTTAATAACATTCTATTTTTAACTTATTAATTAAATTAGATGTATTTAATAAGTTTTTATTTTTAACTTATTATTTAAAATTTAATAAATTTCAATGCTCGTTAAATGAAATAAAGTATTATTAATTACTTTTTATGAAGTGCCTCAGGAGTACTTGTTAGCATGACCCTTTTGATCAAGGATTTTGCTAGCAAGGGTCCTAGGGGCATAAGAAAAAGATAAAATGAGTGTGGAACCAATACATTTTTTACTAATTTTAAATATTTTTTAATTTTTCACTATTTTTAAAACACTTTTTACACTAATCTCAACATTAAATAATATATAAGGGGTATTTGTTAGTATTTGCCTTTGATTAATGCTCATTTATAAATATCCATAATTCACAATTCACAATTCACAAAGACAAGACAACAAGATCTAGCAAAGCATAATACCTGAAAATGGCCCGGTCCTTATGCCCAGGTAAAGATTAGTTGGGGCATGCACTTTTTCTCATAAAAATGTACATATTATTAAGTTTAATTCTCTACTTTGAGTTCATAATTTCTTTTTCTTTTTTGTACCTATTAAAGAAAACAAAAGATTAGTTGATATGTTGTTATGTTGTGACCGATAATGATATGTTTCCCAATGAGATATTTAAAATTATGTGTAGAAGGTTAATACAAGTTGTTATATTTATGCAGGTAAGGTTTCATGGCCTGAGCTCCTTGGGGCAGACGGAGAAACAGCGGCAGCAACAATTGAGAAGGAGAATTCTCTAGTTAAAGCCGCGATCCTGCTGAAGGGATCCCCTATTACCGATGATTTTGTCTGCACTAGGGTTCGTGTTTTTGTTGATAAGAGTGGAATTGTTGTTTTGGTTCCTAAAGCTGGTTAGAGTACTTTGAAGTGATTCATTGTTGCTTTGCTTGTTGATTATGATTTACTATGCTATTTTAAGGAAGCCCCCAAGAAAATAAAGATTAATGGAGTTTGTATTCTCCATGTAATTTTAATAAGAGTGGCTTACAAGAGAGTCAACTATGGTGTTCTTCTTCTATTTTTTTTTTTGTTTTTTTTTGGTCTCTCTCAAAATTTTAGTACCCCAACAATGCTTTGAATTTTATTTCTTTTAACATTTTGGGTTAGGTTTTTATTTTTTCGTATGCCCTAGTATAGTTGGCTGCAGGGCCAGCCTTGAATTTTTTGGGGCCTAAAGTGAAACAAAAACGGACGCCTATATTCACAAAGAAAAAAAAATTATCCTATTTCGCATCACTACCGTCGATTGATACCAAAATAGATGTCAAAATGTATTATACAAAAAAAAAAAAAAAAAAGTTACCAAAATTGGGAAAACTTTATTCAATTAAAATGTATTGAATTAATTGTTATTTATTGAATATGTTGTTTATGAGTGTGGTTGAGTGTGGTTGTATTGTTGTTTATTAAATATGTTGTGTATGAATGTGATTGAGATTGAATTAATTGTTTATTCCATTAAAATCTGATAAACAAGAAAAGTAAAAAAAAAATAGGGTAAATTTATTTATTCTACTATAATCTGATAAAGAAAGAAAATATAAAAAAAAAAAATTTAGGGGCCCTATTTTGGGCTACTAACATTTTGTATGTGTATATAGTGTTTCTCATTCAAGGACCACCAATATTTTATATATATTTTAATTTCAATTAGGCCAAACCACACTTATAAACAAATATGGGCTCAACGTAATATTTTTGAGTCCTTTAGATTGATCCTAAAACAACAAAAATAATTTGGGTCTATTTATATTTGTAATATACCATAATATTTTTTTAAATTTGGCAGCCCTACTTTGGGCCGGCCTCAATGGCTTTAGCCCAGATCCAATTCTGGTTGGCTGACTAACAATATCTGCAATTGGTGGAAAAAGAATAAGAAAATTATATTATGTAATGGCTAGACTAACAATTTTTGGATTAAAAGAAGGAACAAGCCTACAAAGACAAAAAACTGATCCTATAGACACTACTAACAAAACTTGGTAAAATCTTGTCTACTCATGTTGTGTCCAATTTTGGGATAAACTTTTGGATTCATAGAAGAAGATAGAAGAAAAGTCGAGTGGAAATGGTTAATTGCATTGTTGAACTTATTTTAAATTTTTATTTATATCAGAAAATAAAATTTATTAATACTAAAAACAGGGCACATTGGATGGGATCATGCAAAATCTTAAACATGAATTCTCGAATGATTAGTTTAAAAAAAATCCTAATATATTGATATTGTTTTTAACAAGAAAATAAAATAATGTAAATATATGTACTTTTAAAATTGTCCTCGACAAGATTACATATTTTGGGATATGACTTTTGATCTAAATGGGGCATCTGTATCATCAGTATCAAATATGTTCTTGGTTGAACTAATTAAAAATTGGAAAATTTTCAAAAAAAGATCCCGAATTTGATCCTTGTAACAAAAGTCTTGAGTTTTTAATTTTGTTAATTTAAATCTTAATCCTTTATTGTTTTTAATCTAAGCTATCAATATATTTTCATTAAGTAAAACCGATAAACAAAAAAGAAGAAGAAGATGTTTTAGTCATTAAAATCAATGTAAGTGTACATAAAATATCTAAAATACTTTTTTTTTGTTAAGTTTAATGACTAAAATACAAATTTTTTTTTTTTTTTTTTTATCAACAAAAGAAATCTTTATTGATGAAGAAAGCATAACATACAAAACTTACATCAACAAAGATGGAAAGACAAAAACCAGAAGGCCCTAAATTGGTGAGAAACCAATAGAGGGAAGCAAGATAGCAAAACAAAGCTGCCAAAGGGAATCCTAAAACTCAAACAACCAACCCCTACCAAGATAGCTAAAACATTAACATACAACCCAAGCATAAACATGAGCAAGATGAGCAACACCCCCAGCAGCAGCAGCGAAGAACAGAGCTGCCAAAAGGGAAGCCCGATTAACATACATCCCACCCCTCTACAGCCACACCAAGCAAACAGAACTGGCAGCAACATAACAACCTGAATGAGCAAAAAACCAGCAAAAACCAGAGAACCACCTCTGCAGACCAAGCATCCAGAGCTGACCAGCCCGATTAACAGACTAGAGAAACATCCCCCAGCAGCAGAGCAAAAGCACAGCCCAGCCTATAAACAACAAGACACCTGATTCAGATTTGCCACAACATCATGCACTGTATAGGGAAACTCTGGCAGCCCGGACTTCGCCCACAACCCCACCCTTACTTTCACAGTTTCAGCAAGATCACCCATATTAGGCTGACTTCCTTTAAAAACACAATCGTTTCTAAGCCTCCATATTGACCAGAGCAATGCAATTGGAACCAGCCGCCAAATCCTCATAACTGACTTCTTAAGTTTTTTCCCCAGCCACCATAACAGCACACCATCCACTGTAGCAGGAGTGACCCAAGAAACTCCCCACCATTGCAACATAGATGACCAAACCCTCCAAATCTTCGAGCACTGCAGAAAAATATGATCCACTGACTCTGTTTCCATCTTGCAAAAGGGGCACAGATTCTCCACATTGGTACTCAAGACCCCAAACCTCTGCAAAAGACTAATTATTTTAACCCTCCCCCTCCATGCCAGCCAGCTCAGAAATTGAGCTTTTGGAGGAGCTACACCTCTCCATATGAGGTGAGGAACCTGCAAGATTGGGCCTTGACCCAGCTCATACCATTTTCTCATTGATGCCACAGTGAACTGACCTGTAGGAGACGCATACCACCTAACTGAGTCTGACAGCTCGTCAATAAGAGTGGGAGCATCTCTGGTCAAGACTTGCAGCCTTTGAACCTCCTCTTCCTCCCAAGCAAGGAGTGGTCTTGAAAACACTAACCTCCAATTTCTTGAGCTATCCCGCCTCTGTACGAAAGAGCTCAAACTCCCCTCTTTATCCTCAGATAGTCTAAACAGCCTTGGGAACTCTACCTTTACAAATTTTTTCATTAGTTTTACTTAGTAAAAATAGACTACTGATATAGATTGAACAAAAAATATAGAGAATTTAAATTGACAAAATTAAAATTCAAGATTTATTTTGTTATAAGGGTCTAATCTTTGGATTTTTTTTTTCTAATTTTTCCTTAAAAATATTATATAGACACTTAAAATAAAAATAGCAACTATTCAATTTTACTAAAAACCAAGAATTCAATAAATGTCTAATGAACATTTACTGCTATATTGTGCGCATGTGCAAATGCATTAAAATTTGAGAAAATTTTACAAATAAGTGATAAATTTTATATGCATTAATAATGAATATCATAAAATTTTTCATGAATCTGTATTAATTGTTTTGTTAGTACCACTTATAGGTAATTTTCCCTTAAAAAGTTAACAAATTCAACTAATTCAGTGTAGTTTTTTTTTTTTGGGGGGGGGTGTACAAAATGTATTAAAAATTCAAATTGCTAGTGCACGGGCTCTTTCTTTTTCATTGAATAGCAGGGTTTAATGTTTTAAATAACGAGTGTAAATTTTTTTGACCAATTTAATTTTAACAAAGGTTAATATTAAATGAATTATTAATTAATGCTACCCTTGACTGAAATACATTGGCCTAATGTTATTAATGCGTACTCGGAATTCACACAAAAATTTATTTCCGCTATATTTAGTTGGGAGATCTAGGAAGAGATTTGGAAATAAAAAGAAAAAGGGAAAATATAGGTGAATGAGAATAAATATACTTACATTTTATCTAATTTCACACACATTTTTTTTTTCCAAATTCTTTCCCAAATTTTCAAACCAAATACAGTCTTAAATATGTCATAATAACATTTTTTGAAATTTATGAATTATAAAAGAATTGTCAATAGTTTAATAGGTAAATGATATATTAGCAATGAATAATATCAAAATTACTCATGAGAGTGTCAAAGATTTTGCCTGACTAATCCCTAGGTGCATGTAATGTCACTGTCTCACATATATCAAATAATTATACTAGGCTAAAATCTTAAATAGGAATCTCAAGAGAGAGTGATGAATGAATTAATAAACTAGTGGTCCGATCCGGAGTTTTAGACGTACGACTTCCCATAATGTTATTTTTTATATTTTTCTGATAAAATGCCAAATAGATTTACTATATGTCTCATCATAATGTATAAACAAGAACAATGGGATTGCCAAATTTTAGTTATAGCTAACCATTGCACCAAATTTAGCACCAAATTTAACAATACTAAAATATAGCACAAAATCTAACTTGCTATCGAAGAGCTCAAAACTAAACTTCATACTATTTTTTGTTTCTTTGTGTACTATTTTTTAGGGGATTTGGTGATAGATCTCTCACTGTCTAATTTATCTTTCAAAATGACAAGAATTATATAGGTACTTTCAAAACCCCCTAATACTTTGAAACTTGTTTCTCTTACTATATTACCCTCATATCTATATTAAGCCATCTTCACAGTGTATTTTAGAGTAAAATTTTACTTTGAATCATAGTGTATTTACTCTGAATCAGAGTAAAGTTTACTATGATTCAAAGTAAAATTTTATATTGTTAAGCAAATCAATATGTTTTTAACCAGAGTAAAATTTTACTCTGATTCAGAGTAAAACTTTACTCTGAAAGTACAATTTTACTTTGAATCAGAGTAAAATTTTACTATGATTCAGAGTAAAATTTTACTTTAAAAGTACAATTTGACTCTGAATCAGAGTAAAATTTATTATGATTCAGAGTAAAATTTTATATTGTTAAGCAAATAAACATGGTTTTAACCAGAGTAAAATTTTATTTTGAATCATAGTAAACTTTACTATAATTTAGAGTAAAATTTTACTCTGAAAGTACAATTTTACTATGATCTAAGGAGAGTATCCACTTTAAATCACACTAAGTGTCATGTATTAATAACCTTGTGTGTTTGGTTGCTGAGAAAATCATAGAAACATAACAAGAAAACCAAATATAGTTTGGTTGCTGAGAAAATCAACATGTTTTTTAACCAAAGTAAAATTTCAGCGTAAAGTTTTACGTTGAATCATAGTAAACTTTACTTTGATTCAAAGTAAAATTTTACTCTGAATTAGACTAAAGTTTACTATGATTCAAAATAAAATTTTATATTTTTAAGCAAATCAACATTTTTTAACCAGAGTAAAATTTTACTCTGATTCAGAGTAAACTTTACTCTGATTAGTAAAATTTATGTGTGAAATTCTTATTAGAGAGATTCTTATTAGAGAGAGAGAGAAAGAGAGGAAATTGAATAGATCATCCATTTTAATAGATCGATCATCCATTGAACAAGCTGAGTATGAACAGATCAATTCAAAAACTAGTAAAAACACAAATCTATATTACAATGATATATAACCACAAAAAACACAGATCAAAAACTAAACAAAAACATCCAAATATCAACATAATCATAATCTGATTGAGGTGGCCATTTCAGAGAACACGTCCAAATGTCTCTCTATCTTTTGATTTCAAAGAATACATGTATTCAACAACACTCATACACAAATATATATATATATATATATATATATATATATATATATATATATATATATATATATATACATACATATTCAAACTCAGATCTGTGTTTAAAAAAATATCGCGTAATATACATACATACACTCACTTACCGACATATATACATATACACATGTATGTATGAGCCATATTTACATACATACATGCACAAAAATATATATAAATACATACATACACATATACACAGGAAGAGCAAATCAGCGGAGACGTGGCAGAGCTTGGCGTGTTCGCCGGAGGGAGAAGCGGAAGAGGATCGGACACCGGCGGCGTTGGCGAGGTCGACGCAGGAGTTCCAAAGGCAGTAGCTGAGCTTCCAGATCTGAAGGTTGAAGGAATTAGAGAAGGGAGAGAGGGAGGAGAGAGACAAAAAAGGTGGGGAGAGAGTGGGTGGAGAATGTGGGAAAATTTAGTTGAGGGTATAATAGTCTAATCAAATATTTAAATAATAAATTTTGTCATTTATGCAAGATTTTATAATTATGAGGAGGTTTAGAAAGTATAATTTTTTTCTTAGTCATTTTAACAATGAAAGGAAGGTAAAAGGGGTTTATAGCCAAATTTCCCCTATTTTTGTGTGTGTGTGTGTGTGGTGGGGGGGGGGGGGGTGGAAAGCCTTAGAGATTAATGTCAAATTATTGCCAAATTTGGTTACGTTACAATATATTAATATTAAAATTTGACAATCTTGTTTTAAAACTTATGACATTTTTTCAACATAACCATTATCTCATCTTTCTAACCGCTGATGAATCTCTGTAACTGTTGATAGCAATGCAAAAAAAAAAACTGTTAAAATTTGTATCAAATATAATATTAAAAATAACAATGTCAAAATTTGACAACTTGGATGATTATCTCATTGGACCACCCACTGTTATAATATAGCTATAGCAAGTCAATTAGCAGCCCCATTGGAGCATATCGTCAAAGAAACTCTAATAATATGTGTTTTAGTTTGAAATTAAATTACTACTAATTTCATAGTTTTTAGATACAAATTTCTTGTGTTCAATGGGTATACCACGAGAAAAAAAAAAAAAAAAACTAGCCAAATTACTCAATTCAAAAACTTTTTTTGGGTCAATAATATTGACTTTGCAAATTTTGTACAGTTTTAACATGCACGTTATATATGAGCTTGCTTTTAGTCTCAAATTTGCTAAGTCAAACTTATCTAGGCCCTATAAGCTATTGGTATATACCAAAAACACAAGCTAAATTGTATGTCCAAATCCACAATATTCTTTATCAATGTTAGATAATTTAGGGTCAACCAATCTAAAACTAATTGTCATGGGTGAGGCCATTGAAGAAGAGGATTTATTTTTGTTGAACCTTTGGATTTTAAATTGTTTTCTAATATGCCTTTCAATAATTTTTTGTAGAAATTTTTTTTCCTACTTTGAGATAAACATGAAAGAAGTTAAAGGAATTTAGAATCTTGAGAAAATCGAGTCTTAAACGATCATTCATAAGCATGTTAAATATGTACTTCTATTTTAATTATCAAGTTGGTAATAAGGTTTGAACACAATTTATTGTTTATTATGATGCCACTTGTTGGTCATGGTAATAAGGTTTGAACACAATTTATTGTTTATTATGATGCCACTTGTTGGTCATGGTAATAAGGTTTGAACACAATTTATTGTCTATTATGACGCCACTTGTTGGTCCTAGCTTTCACCAGTTCACTTAATAACTAATCATATCGTTTGGTTTCAATTTTTAAAATTCAATTTTTTAAAAACTGAGGGTTGTTTGGTTTGTTTTTGGGAGAGTTGTTTTTGAAAAAAATTTGGGAGAGTTGTTTTAGAAATTTTTTTGGTTTGTTTGGTTGTATATTTTGAGAGATAATTTTTTGTGGGAGTTTGGATGATTTGATATTTTGGAAGAATTTAGTAGATGTGTTGTGAGAGAAAAAGTGATTGAGAAGGAGAGAGGAGAGAGGAGAGAGAAAAAATGATTGATTGATGCGTAGAGAGAGAAGTGATTTTGGAAATTTTTTGAGAAAAATCTCAAACCAACAATTTTTAGGAAATTTTTTCTAAAACTCATCTCTCAAATTCAAACCAAACAAGCCCTGAGTTTTTTTTATTTTTCTTTTTATTTTTTATTTTTTTTAGCGAATTTTTAAAAATATTTTAAGCATTTTTTTTTTTACTTTTTAAATGCAACTAACTTAGATATACCTAAAAAGTAAATTATTCGTAAAAAAATACTTTAAAAAGTCAATAAATACACAAAAATATATTGAATTTTCAATTTTCTTTGTATTTTTGGTATTTAGTGAATTTAAATTTTTTTTTTTTTACAAATATTATACTTTTTAATTGTATTTGTATTAAGTGCATCTAAAAAGTAAAAAATTTTCTTAAAATATTAAAAAAGTTCACTAAAAAAAAAATATATACTCAACAGGGTTAGTCCAATTGTCCAAAACTCCTGTACCTCACTAGGAGATTAGTAGTTCAAATCTCCCCACTTGCGCGTGGATCTTATTCTCCATATATTAATTGAGATTTTCTCTTCCACTTTGGGAGTTTTTTTTTTCCAAAAAAGTTTGTATTGTATTTCATCTTCATTACTATAATTGTAATTCATTGAGTTTCATTATAATATCTTATATGAATCAAATCTAAAAAAAAAAAAAGGCTTTTTATGAGCATGAAAAACAAATTTTCAACCATAAATGTTTTTTTCTTCTCAGCAAAAACTAATATATGACAACATGATGATGTAGAATTACAAGCAATATGAACTAGCATAAAATTTAAAAAAAAAAAAAAGGTGTGGCTTGGGTGTATGTAAATGCAACCTTAGCTAGGCTCTAGTTTTCTTTAGCGTTGAATAGTCACTTCAGACTTCCTCAATTAACAACAGCTACAAAAAGTCAAAAATGTCCAACCACAAGCTCATCTCAAATTTTTATGAATTCTCATCTATAAATACCAATTCATCCCAACATCATATACATCAATCACAAAGACAAAGGCAAAGGCAACATAACAAGATCTAGCAAAGCATAACACTCAAAATGTCTTCCGATTGTACTAAAGGTAAATATTAGCTTTCATAACGAAAAATGCCTTATTATATGATGTAGAAGTATGGTTTTAAATTTCTTGAATTTTTGTTATTCTCGATATTAATATAAAACCCTCCTAATCTCGTTTTGAATAAAAAATCATCCATGTCAATCAATTTGCGATATGTATTGGTTCAGAGCTGATCCATAGCCATCAACTAATATAGTCAGTTGGTTGCTATAAAACTCTTATCTTGTGGTTGATAATTTGAAAAGGTATTCAAGTTCAACACCCAGTGACGGACCAAGTTAGGACTGGTGGTTCACGCCCCCAAGTTTTTAAAAATTACATGAATGCCTCTATATTTCATGAATATTTGTAAAATGTATAATAGAACTGCTTTTAATTTTTTGAAAATCATTTTACTAGCTCTCTATTTCATTAAGTTTTTTACAATATAATGAGAAGATCTCCAATTATTTCGCATGCTACTTAATAGTAGCATTAATATAATCTAATCGATTTTATTTATAGAAGAGATGTATGGTACTTTATATATATATATATATTAATAAAAAAATCAAAGATGTATGTATACTTTTTATTAACAAAATGATTTCATCAATAGTTCAAAACTTTAGAATTTTTTTAAATATAAAATAAAATAACCTATTAGATTTGTTTATCCCCCCTCTTACCCTCTCTAGATATAATTTATTATTCCACCCCTAACAAAAAATGCCGATACGTATTTCTCGAAATATTGATACTATTATGCCGTGACAAATAAAAATATTTTAAAAAATGTGTTTACAAGTTCTTTTATCTATGTAGGTAAGAGTTCATGGCCAGAGCTCGTTGGGACACAGGGAGAAACAGCAGTAACAACAATCGAGAGTGAGAATCCTCTGGTGAATGCCGTGATTGTGTTAGAAGGATCCATTGTTACCCAAGATATTCGTTGCGATAGGGTTCGTGTTTGGGTTGATACAAATGGCATTGTTATAAGCGTACCTGTGATTCGTTAGAAGTTGAACTGTTTGTCTTTTTATTTATTTAAAAAAGAATACTCATTAGTATGATTTACTATGTTATTGTATTTGTAAGGAAGACCATGAAAATAAAAATGGAGTTCATAGTCTCCATGTGTTGTACTAAACAGTTAATAAGAGTGGCTTAATACAGTCAATTATGATGTTTTTTTTCCTCTATTTTTCTCTCTTTCAATTTTATGGTTAGCTGGGGATTTGGATTGAGTAGACCATGATATTGAAACCCTTTTTTGCACTACCAAAAAAAAAAAAAACTTAGTACAAATTGAGGGAGAGTTACATGTGCACTACTAAAAATCGGACTTTTTGCGACGGTTTCAAACATCGTAAAAGGTGCACATGCCGTCACAAAAGACTTTTTGCGATGGAGTAGCGACGGGAAATGGGGGGTGACGGAAGGGGACGTGACAAAAAGTATTTGCAACGGTTACAAGCCGTCGCTTTCTCGTAGCAACGTCAAATCAATGGTTTTTGCAACGGTTTAACCTGACACAAAAAAAAAGTGAAAAAAATATCACTTTTAGCAACGGTTTAGGATGCCGTCACAAAAAAACTTTTTTAGAGACAGTAGTTGACATCGCTAAAAGTGATATTAGCGACGTTCTAAAACATTGCCAAAAAAAAAAAAGAGAGAATTAAATCAATAATGTATTAGCGATGGTTTATTACTGTCTCAAAAAAAATATTTTTATAAAACAAATATATATTTTATTAATTCATTGTAGTTTTGTAACAGTTTCTAGACATTGCAAAAAATAAAAGCATTAAAGATAATTACAATTATTTTTTGTACAAATTATTAATATTTTCTGAAATAAAATACATTCACATTCACATTCACAAAATCATATATATATACGAATAACAATATATATGTTTTGTAATGATACAGTATTAACCAAACATTCATTACAAAAATATATAAAATATCCTTCAACAATACTAATAATTTTTAATAATTCAAGAACTCAAATTTGTACTAAAACCAAACGAAAGTGGAGAGAGAGAGAGAGTCACAGTGAGAAAGAGAGATAGACAGTCGTGAGAGAGAGAGAGCTTTCTAGTGTAGGCAATATGCCTAAAACGATTTTGTAAACCCTAGCTTATTTTTTTTCCCCGACTAACCCTTTTTTTAGTCACCAAAAACAAAAGAAGGTGTATTTTTCCCGCTCAATAGCTCAAAATTATCCTTTCATGATTGGTGACAAAATTATTTTTTCACCAAAAAGTCCAAAAGTATTAAAAATTATTGGTGATTAAAATATATTTCTGACCAGATGATCTCAAAATATTAAAAATCATTAGTGAAGAAAATATACTTTTTATTAATAATTTTATAATTAGTAACAAAATTATTTTCTCACCAAAAGTCTCAAAAATTTGGCGTCCCCCCAAAAAAAAAAGTGCAAAAACCTCCGGTGACGAAACTTAATTTTTCCTCACCTAAAACTAGGGCTGCAAATGAACTGAGTTGTTCATGAACAAGCTAGGCTCGGCTCGTTAAGGACTCGGCTCGGCTCGGTTCGTTTAGTAAACGAGCCGAGCTCGAGCTCAATTATTAGGCTCGTTTAGTAAACGAGCCAAGCTCGAGTTCGCATAAGCTCGGCTCGTTTACCTTTATTTAAATTATATAATAAATATATTATTTATATATTATATATATAAATAATAATATAAATACATTATTTATCTATTAAATAATATAAATAATATTTTTTATTTAAATAATATAAATAATATTTTTTAGTTAAATTTTTTTATTTAAATAATATAAATAATATTAAAAAAAATTATCGAGCCGAGCTGAGCCAAGCTCGAGTTTCATTAATGTTAACGAGCCGAGCCGAGCTCGAGCACAATTTCTTATCAAGCCGAACTCGAGCTCAATTAAGGAGCTCGATAAGTAAACAAGTCGAGCTCGAGCTCAGCAAAGCTCGGATCAGCTCGGTTCGTTTGCAGCCCTACCTAAAACGAAGTATTTATTGACGAAAATAAATTTTCTCACCGATTATTTTTATTTTTTTTATTATATGTGATGAAATTTATAATTCCTTATGGATTATTCTTGTTTAATGAAAAAATTTATTTTCTTCACTAATTTTCGTTATTATGTTACTTTTGTTGTTGTGGCGTGAGAGAAACAGAGTGAAGTTAGGGCTAGGCGTGAGAGAGAAGATTGAAATATTAGGGACAAGTGTGTGTGTGTGTGTGTGTGTGTGTGCGCGCGCGCGTGTGAGAGAGAGAGAGAGAGAGAGATGTGGCGCGAAAGTGGAAAATCAGAGGATTAAGTTTTTGCAACGGTTTGAAAGGCCGTCGCAAATTAACAAAATGAAAAAAAAATAAAACCTTTTGCGACGGTTTTGGGTTATCCGTCTCTAATAATAATATTTATCTAGTGCCTTTTTGGTGACAATCACTTGCCGTCGCAAAAAACATGATTTCGCGATGGGTTTTATTACCGTCGCAAAAGCCTATTTTTTGTGACGATTTTTAAACCGTCACAAAAAGTTCCGTGTCTAAAGCTCCCTTTTCTAGTAGTGGTAAGTCCTAATAGATGAACTTATTGTCCAATAGGTCCTATGATAATTAATGGTATTTTTCGTCAAACATTATTTAAAAAATCATTAATTGTTAATTTTTAACGACAGTTCGAAAATTGTCACAAAAAATGTCACTAATTATAAGTTTTATTGACAATTTAAAAAAATCTTTACAAAAAGAGTCACTAATTTTTAACTTTCAGTGATAGTTTGAAAATTTTGTCTCAGAAAAGCATCACTAATTATAAATTTTAGCGACAATTAATAAAAATTGTGACAAAAAAGTCACTAATTATCAATCTTTAGCAATATTTGTAAAAAATATCACAAAAAATAATTTTAGCAACGATTTTACTAAGGCTTATTTTCAATAAAATTTTATGGAAATTAAATTCAACTATTAGGACATATTGATAATTTATCTTTGATTTTAAACATACCTGCCCAAAATATAGAATACGCAAATAAGAGAAAATCTATAAAACTTTATTAACAGTCCAATAATTTGTATATCCTTAAGATTTACAAACTTATAACAAACTCTGGTAATTTTCTGGCTGACATGGCCTTCCATGTGACTAGTCCACATATATTATTTAAATCTTTAATTTTAGCAAAATAAAAAATAAATGAAAAGCAAATAAAACCCAAGGAAGGAAAAAGAGGCTCTTGGCTCTGTCCTCTGTGAACCTGTTTGGGAATTTCGAATTTTTTTAGTAATTTTTTGATTTTTTAACTTTTTATACAGTAAAAAAAAAAAAGTAACATGTTTGAGATTTTTTTTTTTTTTAAAAATTGAATAGATGTGGAAAAAAAAAATTATTGATTAATGTGTACGATATGATCTTTTGCTATTTTGGCTTTTTAATTTTTTTTTTTAATTTTTTTAATAAAAAATCACTTCCAAAAGAAATCTTAGGGGTGAGAAAATAAATATAAGAGAGGGAATTAATTATGGAGAGATCATGGTGGCTGTGTTGGAGATATGCAAGTGTATATGGCACTACAACATATAAGAGAATTAATCTTAGGGGTGATTAATGTTTGGTTTGTTTTTGAGAAATAAATTTTGAATTTTTTTTTTTAAATTGTGTTTTGTTTAGTGATTTTGGAAAAAAAAAAAATCAAAATCACTTTCTATCTCCTACATCAATCAATCACTTTTTATCTCCCTTCTCTCCTTTTCAATCACTTTTTCTCTCATACATATTTACTCAACTATAAAAAAATATCAAATTATTCCAAACTCCCACACTCTAAAACTATTTTCAAAATATACAACCAAACAAACTAAAAAAAATTCTAAACTCTTTTCTCAAGATTTTTTTTGAAAATTTATCTCCCAAAACCAAACCAAACACACCCTAAATGTTTTGGTCTTTAAAAATGAAAATTTTGTTGCAAAATACATTTAGGGACCAATTTCCATCATCATGAAGATAGTCGCTAAAAGGTCGTCTCGAAAAGTCAAAAAAAAGGCTTTTAACAACAAAATTTTGAAAATGTCACTAATAAATAGATTTTTAGGGACAAAATAATTTAGTGTCAAGATGGTTTATTTTTTGAGACAAAAAATTTGGTCCCAAAATGATATGATTCATCACTAATATCCAATTTTTGTTGCTAAAAATATAATAACGACACTTTTCGCAACAAAATTATTTGGTCCCTAAAAAATAATTTTGTCTCTAAATTTTGATCTCTAAAATCTTAATTTTTTGTAGTGTTGGCTGAAAACAATTATATGACTTTTAATTATGGAGAGATCATGGTGGATGTGTAATCGATTATGCTACGAATTTTTTAAAATAAATTAAATTCTTGAAATACTTGATACTTGAATAAGAGTGTGAGATATATATTTGATACTTTTTGTAAGAAACTTTTTAAATATTTGTATTTAGGGTAAATTACAAATATGAAGTTCCTTATTCAAGTGACATAGTGATGAATCTCAGTTTGGTTTTTGGAATTGAAATTACGATTAAAATGAAATCTTAAGTTAAATATTACATATATGCACCTATACATGGAGACATGTATACATATATGCCTTAGTCGAAGATTGAATAAAAAGATGAAGAAAATTAGACTAGCCAGTGAAATCATAAAAATGAAAGACACAACAAGGATGCCCAAATACAAGCATGTGTTTACATACTGCAAACTTATTTTTAAGGGTTAATTATACTTTTTAATCCTTATAATTTGACTCAAGTTTTATTTTAGTCCATATTATTTTAAATTGAATAGTTTGTGTATAGGGAACAAATATTCTACGCTTTCATACTCCTTTCGTCCAAGCCTTGTGTTACTCCGAACGGTGTCGCACAACCTGAAAACACAAAGACAATGAGCTACCCATCGGGTGTGTTACCGGAAAATCCCTCTGACGGTCAAGTTAGCACCTTTAGAGAAAAGAAGAAGAAGAAAAAAAACAAAACAAAACAAAAGAAAGGATAATTGTGTGTAAGGAAAGATTGCAAACCTTTTGCATGGAGGCGCCGCATGGCTTATATAGTTTGTGTGTGTACTACCGTGCCCGTCCAAATAGTATTGACGCATATGGATGGCGAATTTCTTCACTTGCATTGGAATTAGGCCATGTAACACACACCAACCAAGCTATCTCTTGATCGGTCCGTCAACACGCACCTCACAGCTCTACTTGATTTGCATCTCAGTCAAGATATGGGATGCCCCTCAGTCGAAATCCGCAACTCGATGGTGAGTCTTGTTATCTTCCTGAACTCTTCTCGGCCTGGCATAACTGCCCGACCAACGTATTTGTTGGAAAAATAATGGTTTTTTGGTGACTTTAATACAATATTAAAGTGGGTGCCAATCCTTAATTGAGGTGGAGTAAAGTGGGTCTAAATTCTTTGTAGTGAAATATTTACACCACAAAAAGAATGACCAAAAACCATTAAGATTTGAATGAGAAAATGACTCATTAAGTTGGCCTCATGAAAGAGGTGTTGGGAAAGGTGTAAAACCTTGTATCCCACATTGATTATAGAGGAGAGCATTGATGAGTATTTAAATCCCATTTTTTGCCTTAGGGTGTAAGCCCTTTGGGGCATCCAAATTTTTCGAAGGAATGGAGTTATGGATGCTTCAAGAATGGACTTGGGCCAAGATTATAGTCCAAGTTGGTTATGCTAAAATTGCCACACACATGCGCGCGCGCCACCTGCCCGCCCGGGCCTAATCCGTGGGTCGTGGATCGTGGATCTTGGGTTTGGGCTTGGATGGATTGAGTGTGGGGGTTGGGTTTGGCCCACCCATCTTAATCTTTTTGGGCTACATATATATATACACAAAACTTTTGTGTATAGCTGGTAACTCCTCTATTAATGATGGATTTAATCCATCAATTTTGCAGATTAATATAGAATTAATTTATGCATTAGTGATGGGCCTTGATAGTTGGAGCCCCTTCCTCTCTCCCTCTATGTGTATAAAAGGAGACCCTTCTCCTTCATTCTTGGTACCCAGAAAATTTGCTCCTCTTTGTCTTCCAAAGGTTTCTCCAATTTTTATATTCTTCCTATGAGAGAGTGCTGCAAAATTCTGTTCATCGAAACTACTCAGTCGGTGCATTGCTGTAGCTAGTCCAACCATCGTATCCTGGAAGACAGACGTCGAACAACCTCCAACACTCAACTGGTGAGGCGGCGAATCTGTTTTAAGAACACTATCTAGTGCAGGCTTTGGTTTGCCTTCTGTTGCTATTTTATTTTATGTATTTTTGTTCTTCTACTTGTAATTTCTAGCATGATGTTGTAGTCTATAATTACAAATATAAAATATGAATTTATTTGTTCTGTGTGATCCTACAATTTATACGACAAACTTAAAACAGATTATGTATTTTTCATGAAACTACATAAATAGATTCATACATTATTGGTTTTGCTAGTGTTTCGAAAAGTTGCATGCTATTGCTTTTGTTATTTGCATAGACTACTATAGCAAATAGGAAGCCCACTGTTTTGCATGACTAATAATTAAAATATATATACATATAGTTTGGCCTGCTATTGCCTTGCTCTCTGGAGCACCATAGTAATAAAATATGAAAGTGCATGGGTAGAATATAATATAAAATATATTTTTTTATGGACTTCTATTGTGTTCGGAACATTAGAATTGTATGTTGATGGCTATAGAGTTCAATTCCATGTGTAATATTTCCCATTGCATGATAGCAATTGAAATTGATTGCCTTACATTGCTGTTAGTTTTAGACATTTAATTTATATAAAAGGGCCTCTATTTCATTCTTTCGAATTTATGTTTAGTAAATTAACAAGAATGGCTTTTGTTTCATGCTTATTATTTTAGAATATTTGCATGATTTTAATTGCTAGAGTCACTTGCATGATTTTTGTGAATTAAATGTTATATAGCTCTTGCCTATTAAATTTAATTTAAGGTTTTGGAGTTATCAGAATTGTGTAACTTGTCTATATTTATTTACTTGTTTATTGTGTAAATAAGACTGTAAATTTATTTTATTGGTGTAATAATGTCATATATAATTACCTCATAATTTGAATTTAATTATGTGAAGTTATAAGATATATGTAACTCTTGCTAATTAAAATTTTTCATTTAATTGTGGAGTTATAATTTTTAATTTTGTAACTTGTCTATATTTATTTACTTGTTTATTGTGTAAATTAAATAGTAAATTTAATTTTGGAGTTTTAGTTGTGTAATAATTTCATACATAACTGATGGGTATTAAAGTTTTAATTTAATTTAATTGTGGAGTTATAAGTTTATTTTTATAACTCATCTAGCATTTTAATTCATTAGTTAATTTTATTATTAAATAGTTTGCTAGATGGTTTCAAGTTTCTTTAGATTGTTTGGCATGTATTTTCTTGTGGTTTTCTGCTAACTTTCTTTATAGGAATACCTACGCGAAAGGGATTGGGAAAAATACAAAACCAAATGGCTAGTATTTGGGACTGAGGAAAAAAAATCGAAAATTTGAACTACTAACATATTTGAACAAGAATACTTAAGCGTGGAAAGGCTTTTGGACTAAATAGAATCCTTATGGATTAGCTATTTTACTTATATACAAATTGAAGCAATTTTTTGCTTGGACTTTAGTTATGATTTTTTCCAATATGTAAAAGCAAGTTTTATTTGCTTGTATTGTTGTAGCAATTTTTATTACATTGCTTGTAATTTGGTTAGCAATTTTTAAATTGCTTGTAAGTTTGGAACTTGGTTTGGTTTTCTGTAATAGAAACCAAAGTGTTTAGCCTTGGCTAAAGACTATTTCTTATTTGTTCATAAATGACAACTAAGACAGATTTGGTTTCAAACCTTTGGGGTTTGAGGAAGTCTTTGGGTTTAATAATTACATTCCCAAAGTGTTGGAAAAACCAAGTTTGGAGAAAGTCTTTGGTTATAACTGATTATTTTCAAAGTGTTTTGGATTTGAGAAAAGAAACCAAATTTTAGCATTAGCTAAAATATTTCTGATTTTTATTTAAAAATAATGGGCTCAGTTCCGAGAGTACTGGTTAACTTTTATGAGTAGTGTAATTCTGATAGTAATTTTTAATTGCTTATAAGTTTTGTAAACTTGATTTGTTTTAACGTAGTTTATCCCTTGAAAAACTTAATTCTAAATTTGTTTCTCATTGACTAGGAGTCAACATGCTCTTGAAAATTTTTTCTAAGGTTAACTGGGTCTTAAGTGGGACCAGTGTGACCCCTCCAGTCTTCCTGAAAACGTTCCTAACCATGTTCGATTCTAGGGTAAGTGGTGAGATCAGTTTTGAATTAAATTTCAGACTTTGGGATTTTCTAGTGTTAAGTTTAATTTCTGGA
The DNA here is from genome assembly GCA_030407325.1 of Camellia japonica. NCBI lineage: Eukaryota > Viridiplantae > Streptophyta > Magnoliopsida > Ericales > Theaceae > Camellia > Camellia japonica. Next base: position 169,369,252 of record JAPPVO010000031.1, on the reverse strand, counting down.
AAAACATAATAGTGAAATTCTGTTGTGATTTTTCAGAAATGGCTTCAAGAGGTGACAACAGGGAATGTTGTTTCACCTGACAACCTTAAACCTTGTGAGGTTCTTAAAGGAAGATCTAGAGAGATCAAATGTGATTAAAGGAAATCATAAGATTGCATGATGATATTTCTGAATTTATCAGAGGCAATTAGTATGTTATGTCAATTATAGCATATGATTGCTATGTGACTTTGCTTGAAAGTAAAGGTGACACAATCCGTTAGGGTGAGTGAATATATTTTTGAATTTTTCAATTCCAAATATATTGGTGGCTCTTAGTGAGTACATGATCACTGATCACAGAGATAGAAAACTGGTGGTTCCCAGGAGGTGTTAAACCATTGGCTACACAGTTATGAGATTGTGGTTCCTAGTAGTGAACAGATTACCGATCACATGTCAAGACATGATGGTTTCTAGTAGTGGAGAGGCTACTGATCATATGTCAAGACATGATGATTCCGAGTAATGAAAGAGTATATTGATCCTATGTCAGGACGTTGTGATTCCTAATAGTAAAGTGACTACTAATTGCAGGTTAAAACATTGTGATTCCTAGTAGTAGAAACTCTACTGACCACATGTTGAGAAATTAGTGATTCCTAGTGATAAGACTACTGGCCATGTTATGAAGTTTCGAATAATAGACTATTGAACACTGAATTTGTGTTTCCTAATAATAAGACTATTGGCTTCGAAGTGATAGGTTGGACCAAATATGTTTGGGTGCCTAATTTGGTTGATGACATTCTGGGAATGTATTTACTGTGATATGATTTTGAGAGTTTCATAATCATTGTGACACAAGAAATTGTTTAAAGACTCTGTATGAATTTTTGGAAAAGGCCAAAAGCCTTTGTATAAATTCTACAAATGTAAGGGTGTCATGCAAAGCCTAAAAATCCTTTGACTTTGTATTCAATGATTATGCACAATATAGTAGTGTATATCGATTTCTTGTGTTTAAATCTGCTATTCCAGATATACACAAGAATACAATCATGGAATCCAGAAATGCATCTTTCTTTGAAAATGTAGTTTCTTGTCGTATCCAAGAAAGTGTTCCAAGTTCCATAGTTGAAGGTGACAATGATCACATAGATGATCACGTAGACGATCAAGTCGATGATCAAGCTGAGGAAGTAGATATGAGTCAAGAAGGGGTAAAAGGGCTAAGACGGCAAAGCCCTTTGGTCCGGAGTTCTTGACTTATATGTTAATGGGAGAACCTCGAACTTTCCATGAAGCTGTGACTTCATCTGAAAGTCCTTTGTGAAAAGAAGTAATTAACAGTGAGATTGACTCCATCTTACAGAACCATACTTGGGAGTTGGTTGATCTACCCCCAGGCAGTAAGGCCTTGAGGAGCAAGGGGATCTTTAGAAGAAAGGTGAAAGCAGATGGATCAATTGATAAGTATAAAGCTAGACTAGTTATCAAAGGATACTGTGGACGTCCCCGAACGCCCCGGGGAGGGAATGAGTCCCCCTTTCCGTTCGTCTTGGGCTCACTACAGTTCGGACTCAAATTGTCACGGTTCTTAATCTGAACCAAAGAGTCCAAATCCGCCAAATCGTTTTGAAAAAAACAGATTTTTAGAAAAGAAGTGCCAAACATGGACTGCTTTGCCAGATACAGAGTCGCCACCTAAATATTTTATTTTTGGGAAATTTAGGAAACCCTGACTCGTTTGCCTAAGGCCACGTGTCCGTCATCACCAAAGTTGCCTCGGCTCGGGAACTTGGGTATGATTGGGGAAGGTCACTTCGTGAGCACCCCCGCTCGCCCGATCAAAGATCGGCCTCTACTAAACATGATATCGGGTTTTGAAAACCTTATGCATTCTTATTCCGATTATTAGCCTAGATTTACTATGTGATGCGCACAGCATACAAGTATAGACCGGGTCGCCTGAATTGGAACAAAACATTTCATGTTTGTTTTTTTGAAAGATGGTTTGTTACCCGCAAGTAGGCTTAAAATGCAGATTTTGCCACCCTCGGGTGGGCTTAGAAAACATGGTTTTGCCACTATCTAGTGGGCTTAAAACTCACAATTGATGATTTGTCCCAATCCGAACAACCCAACCTTCACCCACAGGCATTCAGGCAGATATATCACATAAGCAAATAGCCTCATGGTAAGCATGCTATCATGGTAGTCACTCACACACATGCAAGGATGCTAAAGCATAAAACTTACCGAGTACTCCAAGCCAAAACAGAAGCTAATTAGAAATCATGCATGATCCTAACTATACAGAAATGCCTAATGCAACACATGCAAAAATGCAACTATAGCAGGCTTGGCTATTCTAAACATGGCATATGGAATGCTACAGCTAACATGTATTCAACTCGGAATTGAAATACAAATGCAGTTAGTATGATGTGCCGAGCCCGGTGCATGCAAAACAGATGAATGAATGCAAACATGCTATCATACTGTATGCTAATTGAAACATGCCCTAATCTAACTATCATAAGCTGGTAAATAAAAGGGAGAAAGACGTGGGGTTGGAAGACATACATCACACTCACGCACATTTATTACAACATTGCCCTCACTCGGAGGGTCCGAATAAATAATACAGTCCCAAATGAATAGTTACAGTCCGAATAAATACAAAATCCTAATTAATTAACAAATTAAACTAGGCAAGCTGTAAACTAGCATGCAAGCTCGGGACTGCCTCGACTTTATTCCGGATGATGGATGATGCGTGTTTGAGCTGTTTTGCGCGGAAATCCACTGCAATGCCCCAATTAACCTCTGTTTACAGTTGATGCCGGAATGCTGTGCGAGGCTTTCGAAAGTCGCTGATTTCTGATTTGCTGCAACAGAGAGCAGAAAAGGGGCATGGCAATGTATTTTCACATATGTATGCTTGACTACTCCACAGGGAGCGTAGTCCTCGATCCTCGTGCCACCAATCACGCATATCGATGCATGATGGCCAAGGAGTCGAATCGCACGACTTAATATGAAATGAATGCACACTTAAACACAACAATACCTAAACTCCATCATGGGTAATCCGGAGTGTCGGCGACTGGGAATTGAGACACGTTCTGTCACTCGGAGTACGAAACGTACCTCGTTTCCCGTGCTCGGACTAACTCCTATCCCAAACACAATGCAATATGCATGACATGCATGAATGCAACTAAGATACAACCTAACATGCACAATGCTATGAAATGGCATACACGATGCAAGAGGTAACATGGCATACACAATGCGCTAATATACAACCTAGCATACACTATGCTATGAAATGAAATGGCATACACAATGCATAATGGACTTACACCAACACAAGTGGACCTCAGCCACACTCACATAGGAGGCCATAAGATGGAGATGAGACACTCGAGATGCGTGCACACATGCACGCAAACCGAGGACCGAACCTAAGGCACGAATGCCACTCTACCAAAGCATGGTAAGGCATGGAACATGATATGCAAACAAGCAAATTTCAGCACTAAAACATGATGCTAAACAGCCCCCGAAGCATGGCAATATGGCACCCGATGCATGAGATGAAACCCGAAACTCAAAATTAGGCACATGGAATGACTTATAGCTATACGAAGCATGCATTATTTGAACATGAAGCATGAAGACAGAGTCAAGGCAGTCCCAAAACATGAACTTTTCTAGTTCAAAGTGTGGCCAAAAAGTGCTAGCAAGATGGCTTAAATAGCATGCAAATTGGACCAACAAAAATGGATTACATGGCAAGTACATGAAGCAAGTGAGAACTCACCAAACCAGAAAAAATCAGTGAACTAAACATGCCAAAATATGCCCAAATAACCATGGAAATGCAGCCAACACATGCACAAATGAGGAGTTCCTTTAGAGGGCATACAAAGGGATTCTTAAGCACATGCAAGATAGACATGTGGCAGCCCTAAATCAACTTTGAAAATCAAATATGATAGTCTCAAAACTCACCAAATTGGCCCCAAAATCAGTCCACAAAGTATGCAAGATAGGGCCTCTTTGGAAGGCCAAAATGACCACCAAACAAGTCAAAGTGAGAGGGGGTCACCCCCTTCTGTTTTGGAAGCTCAAAATAGTGGCCAAGCCACTGAAAATCCACTGGATTTCAGTGGCTAGAAGGCCAACCAAAGTATGCAACAAGGGCTAGGATGTAAGGCCCAAAATGGGAGGCAACCAAGCATACAAGATAGCATATGACCTCAAACAAAAATGGAACCTTAATAAAACATGAAAATGATGTCAAAACAAATCTTTTTTCAGTTTACAACAAGTCTCAAAAGTGAACACAAGTAGGGCTAATCAATCATGCAAAAATGACCCTAAAAGAGAGAATAGAGATAAGGGACAGCAGCTGGCCCCAAATGGCAAGGATCCCTTCAACAACATTGAAGAGAGGCTCAAAAAAAGATACTTCACAGCTTATGACCAAGTCCAAAACAGATCAAAAATAAGCCTAAAATACTATGCAAAAATAGGCCTAAAAGAGGGTTTAAACACAAAGGGTAAGAAGGAAGCCTCAAACAGGGAAAGGCCCTTAATCAAACATGAAAAAGAGCTCAAAATAAGACTATTTACAGTCTGGATCAGAGCCCAAAAATGCTTGCAAGCAAGGCTTAGATAGCATGCAAAACAAGGGCAAAAAGAGAGAAAATGGGACTCACCCTTGAAGACCAATGGACCAGCAGCTTTTGGACTAAGTTTGGGAGCTCTTCACCTCTAGAAAACAGCCCCAAGTTTTTGGAATGGATGGTGGTGGTGTGGTGCTATGAGGTGGTGTAGAAATGGTCCAAGAACAAAGGGTTTTGAGGGTTGAATAAGAGAGATAGGGAGTGTATGCATGCAAAGGCTCCAAGAGGATTTTTCAACCCTTAAAATGCAGCTGGGGGTGCTGGTTATATAGGCAAAGGAGTGGAGGAAAAGGGGGGAAAATTGAATTCAAATTTCCCCCCCAAAAGTTCCCCAATCGGATACAGAATCTGGGGGGGAAAGAAGGGTATATCTGGAAGGAACAGGGTGTGGGGAGCATGGCCGGCCAGTTTCTGGGAGCTCAGGTGGCAGGCCGGCCACCTCCCTTGGCCAGCCGGCCAAGGTCAAAAGGGTCAATGAGAATTAGTGGCCGGCCACCCCATATTGGTGGCCTCCCATGTGTGCACAACATAGCTATGTGGTCAAAACCCAAAAAAAGTGAACCAGGAGAGAGAAAACTCAACTTTTTAGAGGGGTTCAAAAGGGTCAAGATGAATTGATGGCCGGCCATGACATATTGGTGGCCTCCCAGGTGTGTACAACACAAATATGTTGTTGAGGGTCCAAGAAAGTGGCCCGGGGGTGGTCAACATCAGCTTTCTAGCAAGAAAAACGGGCGACGGAGAGCGTTGAAGGAATAAAGCTGGTCCTTAGAACAATTGCTGGCCTCCCACCCTTCTACGACCTTCATAACAATGAAAATAAGGTCCCTGCCAAAAAAAAGAACTCAAACCGATGCAAATCGAAGGTTCAGGGGCCGAAACACGCAGCCCGGGGCCCCGAAAACTGACTGTTAAGCACCGGAGGTGGCATGTGACCACGAAGTTGGTCTCTCAGGCCACAATGTCCCTAAAAAGAGAGGAAACAAGGTGTGTGCCAAGAACCAGAACAAACGGAGGTAGTTAAGCGGTCCCGAACCGAGGCACACGGCCGACGGCTCCGAAAATCGGAAACCAGGCTCCAAACGGGAAAAATGGCCTACGACCATGAAGCGTAGCCTACGGCCACTGAGAGATGATCTATGAGACCTCTCTCTCCCTTCGGGAAGAGAAAACAAAGAAAATAGGGCCTGGTTCGCAAACCGAGGCGAGGCACAAAAGAGTCCGGGAGTCCGGAGGCAAGGCTCGCAGCCGTGACTCCGCAACCTCAGAACGAGCACAATATGCAACATCACCAAGCGCTCAATCGGTGACGTCTGAGTCTTAAGGTCGGTCAAAAATGGGGTGTCTACAGATACAAGTAGTGAAAAGTCCTGAATTACTTTGATACATATTCACCTGTGACAAGGATTATATCCATTCGCATGATGATTGTGATAGCAGCTTTACGTGATCTGGAGATACATCAGATGGATGTAAAGACAACTTTCTTAAATGAAGAAATCTACACGAAGGAACCCGAGGGGTTTTCAACTCCAAGACAAAATAAGAAAGTCTATAAGCTTGTCAAATCATTGTATGGTTTGAAGCAAGCTCCTAAACAATGGTATGAGAAGTTTGACAACACTATGTTGTCAAATGGATTTAGAATCAATGAGTGTGACAATTGTGTATATGTTAAAGACACTGACAGAGGTTATGTCGTTTTGTGTCTATAAGTTGATGACATACTCATTGTTGGTAGTAATGATGAGATGATTAGAACTACCAACAGATTGTTAAACTCTAAGTTTGACATGAACGATATGAGCCTTGTAGATGTCATTCTAGGTATTAAGATTACCAGAACATCTAGTGGTATTGGACTTTCTCAGTCTCACTATGTTGAGAAAATACTTGAGAAATTTGGTAAATCAGATACAAGTGTGTCTAGGACACCAATAGACGTGAGTCTATATTTGACCAAGAATAATGGTGAGAGGGTCTCTCAACTAGAATATTCTTGGGTCATTGGAAGTTTGATATATCTGATAATTTGTACATGGCCAGATATAGCCTACTTTGTTAGCAGGCATAGTAGATATACAAGTAATCCGAATGCCACTCATTGGAGAGGCATTATGCGGGTGTTAGGTTATCTACGCTACACCCGGGATTATGGGCTGCATTATACCAGATACCCAGTGGTACTAGAAGGGTATAGTGATGCTAATTAGATATCTGATATAAAGGACTCCAAATCCACTAGTGGTTATGTGTTTACCCTTGGAAGGGCAGCCGTGTCTTGGAAATTTTCCAAGCAAACGTATATATCAAGATCAACGATGGAATCTGAGTTTATTACTTTGGATAAAGCAATTGAAGAAGCTGAATGGCTTCGCCAGTTCGTTAAGGATATTCCACGTTGGTCGAGGCCTGTGCCTGCTATCTGTATTCATTGTGATAGCTAATCGGCGATTGGACGGACACAGAGTCATATGTATAATGGAAAGTCTAGACATATCCGTCGTAGACATAATTCCATACAACAACTACTCTCTAATGGCGTTGTCTCTCTAGACTATGTAAAGTCGAAGGACAACATTACGGATCCGCTAACCAAAGGGTTAAATCGAGTGTTAGTAGAGAAGTCGTCAGAAGGAATGGGGTTAAGGCCTTTAGTGTAAGGTGTTACCAGAATGGAAACCCAACCTAGTTGACTGGAGATCCCAAGATCTAGGTTCAATGGGACAACCTAATTACGTCTAACGGTGATATGTCACTGAGGAGGTTAAACCTCCAGCCATTTCTTTTATCAGTGATACCTGCGAGTGTAAAGGTTAAGCTAAGCTTTTAATGACTCTGGTGTGTTAAGTTATTGAACTGAGTATAGCAAGATATTCAACTAGAGTCACCTATGTGAGTGTGAAGTGGGGCCTCTTCTATAAGAATTAACAAGGCCGAATTCTTTAAACCACTCATTGAACCAGGCTAGTGTTCCAGGGCCAAACCGGACACAACAGTGAGAACAGAACGATGGTTGGACTAATACTTGTGTGATGTCAATTGTCTTGGTTTACATAAACGGCAGAACAGTTCAAGACTTCATGTTCACTGGACAGCCAGTAAATCTGATAGACTTCACTATAAGGGGTTCAAAGCCAAAAGCTACCTTCTCCGATGCAGGGGTTATTCTGTTGCACTCTCTTCGAGTCTTTGTTGTAGAGCGTTGTCCGTTTGTTGCTATTCGGCCAATTTTTATTCATGTGGGGGATTGTTGGAAAAATAATGATTTTTTGGTGACTGTAATGCAAATATTAAAGTGGGTGTCAATCCTCAATTGATGTGAAGTTAAAGTGGGTCTAGATTCTTTATAGGGAAATTTTTACACCACAAAACAATGATGACCAAAAACCATTAAAATTGAATGAGAATTGACTCATTAAGTTGTCTCATGAAAAAGGTTTTGGGAAAAGTGTAAAACCTTGTATCCCCTTTGATTGTAGAAGAGAGCATTGATGGGTATTTAAATCTCATTTTTTGCCTTATGGTGTGAGCCCTTTGGGACATCCAAATTTTCCGAAGGAATGGAGTTATGGATGCTTTAAGAATGGACTTGGGCCAAGACTATGGTCCAAGTTGGTCATGCTAAAATTGCCACACGCGCGTGCGCGCTGCCCGCCTACTCGCTCGAACTGAACCAGGCCGGGGCCAGGTCCGTGATCCATAGGTTGTGGGTCGTGGATCGTGGATCTTGGGACTTGGGCTTGCGCTTGGGCCTAGATGGATTGAGTGTGGGGGTTGGGCTTGGCCCACCCATCTTAATCTTTTTTGGCCAACCCAAATCTATGGGCTGCAAATATATATACAGAAAACTTATGTGTATAGCTGGTAACTCCTCTATTGATGATGGATTTAATCCATCAGTTTTACAAATTAGTACAAAATTAATTTCTGCATTAGTGATGGGCCTTGATGACTGGAGCTTCTTCCTCTTTCCCTTCAAGTGTATAAAAAGAGACCATTCTCCTTCATTCTTGGCACCCATAAAATTTGCTCCTCTGTCTCCAAAGTTTCTCTCAGTTTTTATATTCTTCATGTGAAAGAGTGCTGCAAAGTTTTGTTCGCCAAAGCTACTCAATCGGTGCATTGCTGTAACTGGTCCAACCATCGTATCTTGGAAGACAGATGTCGAAAAACTTCTAGCACCCAATCGATGAGGCGGCGAATCTGTTTTAAGAACACTGTCTAGTGCAGGCTTCAGTTTGCCTTTTGTTGCTATTTTATTTTATTTATTTTTGTTCTTCTACTGTAATTCCTAGCTGATGTTGTAGTCTATAATTGCAAATATAAAATATGAATTTATTTGTTCTATATGATCCCACAAATTATACAACACGTGTTCAGTCCGATCATGGATTGAGTGGTTGACCTTGGTCATCTCTCTAGTCCGGTCAAATCCCGCTCAACTTTCATGGCAATCCCGCCTAGCTTCAAAGCTTGGCCGAAGTCATTAGCCACAACCCTTAGCCCTATTAAAGCTAGGTTGCTACCTGACCGAGCTTGTCTCTTGCCCTATACCAATTAGATATCTCGGTCCAACATCTAGACATCCTTTGAGCTCGGTTATGAAATTCAAGACAACTGCCCAGATCCGAATTTTGCTCAACCCATTTGTCCAGTATAAATTCCCCTCTCAGTTTGGTTACTATTATTTAAATTTATTTTTAGTTTGGTTCTTCTATTTAAGTTTGAGATTAAAGTTAACGATATTAAGACACTCGCTAGTCTCCTAGAATAATTAATTAAAATTTGAAAAGAAAGATCAAATTGAAACATAATTTAAAATGTAAGAATCAAATTATTCAAATTAAAACTATAATGATTAAAATAAAATTTGAGCTAAACATAAGAGTAAAAAATATAATTCATCTTATTTTCAATTATTTTGAACAACATGGAGATGGTGTCGGGCAGATTTGGTGGTGGCTAATTGTGGTATTGGTCGGTAGGTGGGTCAATGTTGGGCTTGAGCTTGAACTTGGGCTTGGGTGGGGAGAAGTTGTTCACGGGTCGAGAAAAATACCATCACCAAATGTGAAAAGCAAAAAATTAGGGAGAAAGGTACAAATTTGAAAGGAAGTGAGAGAAAAAGCACCATTTTTCAATACTCTTCTACAACATATATATATATATATATATATATTTATATAATAAAGCAGGACAATTTTTGAAAATGTATCAAAATATATCAGAGATACATTTGTTTTGAATGGTTGAGATGATTCCTAATAATATCTAATGGTTGTAATCAATTTTTTTTCTCGCCCAAACACACACACACACTCTCTCTCTCTCTCTCTCTCTCTCTCTCTCTCACGTCTCTTCAACTCCCTCTCTACATGTTCTCTCTCACGTCTCTTCAAAATGTATCAGAGAACCTGATCTTTGCTATCATCGATGGAAGCAGAAGAATTAGAAGCGGCAATGGAAGCCATTATTCCTACCTTTCCCTTTCTTCATTCTTCACTAACCGATGCCCACAACCATCGCCGATCACCTATGATCATCCGATACTCCTCCAATCGCAAAAAAATATATATATATAATCCTCTCTCTCTCTCTCTCTCTCGACGCCGTTCACCACTGAAAAGGAAGATCAGCAAACAACAAAAACCCATCTCTTCTTGTGACGACTACCACTATCACCAGCGACCCAAACCCCGAACCCGAACCCCGTATTTCCTATCCTCCTCCCTCTTCCCTCATCCCCCTTCATCACTTCAGTCCTCTGATCCTCCTTCCCTTCGAACTGGCAAGGTAAGATTGTTTGTTTTGATTTTGGTTGTTTTGGAATTAGAAATTTGAAATCATTGTTGTTTGATTGTTTGTTTTTGTTGTTCAGCATCGACACCCACCCTCGCAAGATAAGATTAAGCCTCTCCCCTTCTCTCTCTATTTTGTTTTTGTGGCTGTGTCTGTTTTAATATTTACAATTAATTAAACCCATGAATAAGAAATTAGTTTATTAGTACATTAATTATTTAATTTTTGAATAAAAAGAAACGTAATGTGGTTATAGAGTTTCTGATTGAAGGATTGAAGAGATATGTAGTAATTGACTAATTGTTAGTCTGAAGTGGAAACAGAGGATGGACTTGATAGCCACAGACACACGACTGGAAAAGAAAGGTAGGAGGAGACTCTGATTGTCATATTCTTTGTAATTTTAAAGATATAACGATTTGGCTTGGCCATTTTTATGGTTTTAAGTTTCCTGTATTTCTGACCATGAAGATGGGAAATTGTTCATAGTGATTTGAAGATTTATATAGTATCATATATGTAATGTAATGCAATCTTCATACTTAAAGATGGCAAAGATGTTATTTGCTGAATTGTATGTACATTTCTGTTATGCTTTGACATAACCATGAAATGAAGGTCTGTTTGTGTGGAACTAAATTTGATTTTTGTTTAATTTCTTTACATTTCCAGTGATTATACCGTACTAAGTCAAATTTGATCAATGCACTATAAGCAAAACTGGAGTACAAACCAGTCTTATTTTCTTGCTTGCTGTAAATTACATTTTTTGAGAAATTGTGTAAATTACATTGATGTGTCTTCTTCTTCTGTTAACTTTATTTGAAGACACTCAGTACCAGTCTGTTGATTATGTTGTTTCAATACCATGCTACTCCTCGTCAAACTTGCGCTCGGTTAGTAATTTCAGTATTTTTTTTTTCAGTTGCTGTTGATTATATTGATTATGTTGTTCTCTCCTCCTTCTTCCCTTACAACCCTTCGAACTTGGTTGTTGATCATGTTGATTATCGCTTTTTTGTTTTTTTTGTTGTGTTGTTTATAGCTGGGTTTGGTTTTGGTTGATGGTACAGTTTTAACTCAGTATGAAATTGTAATAATTAGCAATCAGGCATATTAAACCTGTTTTGCTATTAGTTTTAACTCTGTTTTGCTTTTAGAGAAATGATAAAGGCATTGCAGTTTCTTCCTTTCATTTTGGTTGTTTTAGGATCAGTGGTGTTGTTCTGCTTTAGAAAATTGATGTGTTGGTTGATCTCTTGATTCAATCAGGCATATTACCCATTAATTTTTTTAGTTGGGTTTTTTTCATCAAAACACCTTTGCGTCAATAAAATTGCTTCATTTAATCTTTTTCTGAATGGGTTTTAGGTATCTTTGCTATTGAGATTGTGATTATTGTCTGATTTAACATCAAAGTTGCTTATAGATTTATCTTTTTTGTAACTTGTATTTATAAACCATCTAAAAAAAAAATGTCTTGCTTCACGGGGATCTACTTGTTGTGTTTGTTTGTTATGATATTTTGATGAATTTCTTGATACCCAATTCAAGATCGATTTTTGGTCAGTGATTTTACTTGTGTATTGCTTGATTCTTGAACCCATTAATTTTAGTGAGATTTTGCACGATTTGCAATTCAGCTAACTCTGTTCTTGATGGCATTTTGTATCAATGAAAATATTGTTGTGCCAATATGAATTCGTATTTTCATTGATCTGAATCACAAATTATTAGTCTGTAATGTCCTGGAAATTTGTTAAGATTCATAATTGGATTTTCAATGAGAATCATATGACATTTAGTGGAATATGATTTTGATGTTATTTTGTGTACGTTGTTGATTGTCAAGGTTGTATTATGTCAGAAATTGTCCTTATACATGAAAATGTAATGTAATGTAAAATCTCAATGTACTGTTTTTCATTGTGATGTCTAAAGATCCCTCATTTTTAAAATAAAAAAAAAAATCTTTTACGTGCCCACGAATTCACTATGCGTTTGGTTTGAGCAATCTATTTGTGGATTGTCAAATTTGATTTGAGTTTTAACATTATATTAATGTGATCATTTGTTTATTCTGATCCTTATTTTGATGAATTTCAATCAGATATATTTAAAAGAAGATGAGAGGGGGTTTGTGGCAACTTGGGTAATCAATCACTCACCGACTTACTCAAGTTAATAAGATGGTTGTAACACGACGATGCTTTGCCACAGAAGCTGAACTCAAGAAGACAGTTCTGTATGATTTCCAGAATAAACAAATTGGGTCGAGCTAGGAAGAGTCTTCTTTGGGAGTTGGGCCGCGTAATGAGCCGAGATAAGGGCTGGTGTAGCTCGGTCTTAGGCTAAGAAGACATCTTTGATTTTTGTTGTGGGCCAAACTAAAGGGCTGGAGTGTGGACGTCGAGTAGCTCGGTCCCTTTTTATCTGAGTACCAAACTGGGCAAAGGTGTTGACCGAACTACCTAATACTGGGCCCAGGGGTTGGCCGAGGTATTTGGTAAGATGGAGAGCCGAGCTAGGTATAGCTCGGTTGATGCTTCTATTCCATTACTTAGTTGAGCACAGAGCCGAAATAACTTGGTTGACCGCAATGTCAGCCGAGGTAAAGGTGTCAGCCGAGGTAAAATGGGGTGGCCATCTCACTGGCTTGCAGTGATGAGGGTGTTCTGAGGGTAAGCATTATCCTTGACATAAGACTCCTAGTAGTACTCTGCTAAGGAGAGTTAGAGTCCTACTGGGATTGTGCAAACCATCTCACTTGGTTGGTAGTGAGTAGGAGTGTGACTCCTAGGGGACTCTGCTAAGAGAGTAAAGTCCTACTAGGATTGTGCAAACCATCTCACTTGGTTGTAGTGAGTAGGGTGTGTGATTCCTAGAAGGACTCTTATAAGGAGAGTTGGAAATCCTACTAGGATTGTGCCAAGTAAAGTCTATAAAAGCTTATGGCCAGACCTATATACAGGTATCTCAATTCTTACTCTAGAATACACAGAGCTTATTGTCTACTGTCTAGTTGCTGACTTAGGCATCGGAGGGGTTTCCGGCACACACCCGCCGGCTAGCTCACATTTGTGTTTTCAGAGAGTAAAGCAACGACGTTTGGAGGAGTGCAAACTTGATCAACAGGATTATACGAGAAGATTATTTCGTGCTTGTACAATTGACGCTGTCTGTGGGAAAGATCAAAGAACAAACCTTTTGATTGAGGTTTTCTTCAACTGATTTCAATGGCGCACAATGAAGACTTGCCTCAATCTGCTATAGATGGGCAAACCCCGGAATGGGGTGGGAGGCACGAAGGTTTACCTTCTATCCCACCTATAGCGGAATTAGATCCCCAGCGAAGGAATCTACGGAGAGAAGCGAGAGAAAGACAGGGCTCAAGTCCACACCGCTCTCAAAGCCCTGATAGACAGAGACGGATGATGGATCCTCAGGTTCTCGAAGATCGCGTAAGGGAGCAAGATGAAGTAATAAGAAGAATGGCGGCTGACATAGAGTCTATGAAGAGCCAGATAAAAGGCAAAAGGGTGGCAGCAAAAGAGGGGCGCAAAGGCAACACACACTCTTGCCACTTAGAAGATCGTAACAGACAAGTCACACCATCACAAACTGAAAGTAGAAACCTTAGGTCGGGCGATACACAATCAAAGACTTCCAGGACACGCTATTCAAGGCCTGAGAGAATGAGGACTAAAAGGGCTCGAATGAGAGAAGACACTCAGGCTTGCGACCCCCGCAGAGTCTCCGTACTACAACGATTGGCTCCTAGAACACATGGGAGTGTCGAGGTTGGAATTCCAGAGCCACGCCTTGCCTATGAACCAGCAGACAAAGCGTTAGCAAGGTTGCAGAGCTCACCGTTCATTCTGACAATAGAGAACGCACCATTACCCTCAGGCTTCCACCAGCCCAAATTCACTACTTATGAGGGGAAGTCGGACCCCTACATACACTTGAGCCACTTTTACCAGGTTATAGCCGTGTATCGGTGAAACGAGGCTCTAATGTGTATCTTGTTTCCTTCTAGCCTTGGTGACCTGGGTTTAACGTGGTTTGAAAAGTTGCCAGAAGGTAGCATAGCTTCGTAGGCACAACTAGCGAAGGTATTTGTGACTAGATTCAGAACGAACACCAAGATACCAGTGGAGATTGACCAGCTTCTCTCCATAGACATGGGCGAGAAAGAAACATTGAGGTCTTACAATAACCGGTATTGGGAGACTTTTAATCAGATTGGAGATTGCCCTACAAACCTAGCTATTGCACAGTACAAACGAGGTTTGCTGGCTGGCAATAAGTTGAGGGATTCAATGACAATGACGTCGCCCCTTACTATGGAGGCCCTGATGGAGAGAGTGCACCAACACATCAGGGTAGAGGAAGATGGGGCGCACACCAAGGCAGAGTCTAGTGCAACAGGGATACCAGACAAAAATCTTTTTGGCCAGAGTTAACGTGGTTGACAAGTAGGATTGACCGCGCAAAAGTCTTTGCCCGACTGGGGGGCAAATGGGAAAGTTGGCAGGATTGGCCAACTCTTTCTAACAAGTCTTTGCCCGACTGGGGGGCAATCAAGAAGCTTGGCAGGATTGGCCAACATTTAGCTCTTCTTCAGTCGAGATAAGGATCCGCACTGAAGAAGGTTGGCAGGAATAACCAACATTTAGCTCTCCTAAGCCGAGATAAGAATCTAGGCTGCAGGAAGTTAGCCGGAATAACCAACACTTCGCTCTAGGTTGGCAGGAATAACCAACACGGAGCTCTCTTCAGCCGAGATCAGGATCTAGGATCTCGGCTGAAGAGGTTGGCTGGAAAAACCAACACTTTTTTGCACCCTTTAGCCGAGATCAGGATTAGGCTAAAGACGATTGGCAGGTTTGACCAACAAAAACTTTTTTGCACCCTTTAGCCGAGATCAGGATCTAGGCTAAAGGTGGTTGACAGGTTTGACCAACACATTTTTTCTTCAACCGAGATAAGGATCACGGCTCAAGAAGGTTGGCAGGTTTGACCAACAAAGTTTTTTGGATTCTTCAACCGAGATACGTACCTCGGCCAAAGCAAGCTGGCAGGTTTGACCGACATATTTTTGAATGCTTGGACCGAGATGGTTATCTCGGCCAAAGAAGGTTGGCAGGGTTAGTGTAAACCGAGTTAAGTCTGCTCAGCGAGACACAGAAAGAACGACTCGCTATACGATTGCGAACTCAAAGGACTTAAATGTTGAAGGCAAAAAGGCGGGGCTGTTCAAATTTTTTGGAGGTACATGACGGTTGTAACAAAAGAACAAGGATAATGGGGGCATGCCATGTATCCTGGGAATGACGTCATACCAGAATAGTGGAAAGACATATTGAGCTACAAACAAGACTTATTGGGCCCGAACGAGCTATGAAACCGAACAACTTTTTAGCTCGGCAGAGTGGGGCGTTCTTAGCTCGGCTGGAGGAAAAATAATCTCAATCATGCTACGCGGATGGAATTAAGGGGCAATTGAGAGGGTAATTTGTAAACAAATTGGGCCAAGCTAGGAAAAGTCTTCTTTGGGAGTTGGGCCACGTAATGGGCCGAGATAAGGGCTGGTGTAGCTCGATCTTAGGCCAAGAAGACATCTTTGATTTCTGTTGTGGGCCAAACTAAAGGGCCGGAGTGTGGACGTCGAGTAGCTCGGTCCCTTTTTATCTGAGTACCAAACTGGGTAAAGGTGTTGACCGAACTACCTAATACTGGGCCCAAGGGTTGGCCGAGGTATTTGGTAAGATGGAGAGCCGAGCTAGGTATAGCTCGGTTGATGCTTCTATTCCATTACTTAGTTGAGCACAGAGCCGAAATAACTTGGTTGACCGCAATGTCAGCCGAGGTAAAGGTGTCAGCCGAGGTAAATGGGGTGGCCATCTCACTTGGCTTGCAGTGATGAGGGTGTTCTGAGGGTAAGCATTATCCTTGGACATAAGACTCCTAGTAGTACTCTGCTAAGGAGAATTAGAGTCCTACTGGGATTGTGCAAACCATCTCACTTGGTTGGTAGTGAGTAGGAGTGTGACTCCTAGGAGGACTCTGCTAAGGAGAGTAAATTCCTACTAGGATTGTGCAAACCATCTCACTTGGTTGGTAGTGAGTAGGGTGTGTGATTCCTAGAAGGACTCTTATAAGGAGAGTTGGAAATCCTACTAGGATTGTGCCAAGTAAAGTCTATAAAAGCTCATGACCTGACCTATGTACAAGTATTCCAATTCTTACTCTAGAATACACAGAGCTTATTGTCTACTGTCTAATTGCTGACTTAGGCATCGGAGGGGTTTCCAGCACACACCCGCCGGCTAGCTCACGTTTGTGTTTTCAGGGAGTAAAGCAACGACGTTTGGAGGAGTGCAAACTTGATCAACAGGATTATACGAGAAGATTATTTCGTGCTCGTACAATTCAGAATTGGATTTTCAATGAGAATCATATGACATTTAGTGGAATATGATTTTGATGTATTTTGTGTACGTTGTTGATTGTCAAGGTTGTATTATGTCAGAAACATTGTCCTTATACATGAAAATGTAATGTAAGGTAAATCTCAATGTACTGTTTTTCATTGTGATGTCTAAAGATCCCTCATTTTTAAAAATTAAAAAAAAAAAAATCTTTTATGTGCCCACGAATTCACTATGCGTTTGGTTTGAGCAATCTATTTGTGGATTATCAAATTTGATTTGAGTTTTAACATTATATTAATGTGATCATTTGTTTATTCTGATCCTTATTTTGATGAATTTCAATAAGATATATTTAAAAGAAGATGAGAGGGGGTTTGTGGCAACTTGGGCAATCAATCACTCACCGACTTACTCAAGTTGATAAGATGGTCGTAACACGACGATGCTTTGTCACAGAAGCTGAACTCAAGAAGACAGTTCTGTATGATTTCCATGTCTCAAATGGTGGCAAGATGGTCCCATTTGCTGGATGGAGCTTGCCCATTCAATACAAGGACTCAATCATGGAATCCACTTTGAATTGTAGGGAAAACGGTAGCAAATTTGATGTCTCTCATATGTGTGGGCTAAGTCTCAAGGGGAAGGATTGTATCCCGTTTCTTGAGAATCTTCAATATATTTTTGTCCTATTAGAACATTTGGACGGCTCAAATCTGTTCAAATTATAAAATAACGATTGTGATGTATCTTACATGTAC
This sequence comes from Camellia japonica, assembly GCA_030407325.1. Lineage (NCBI taxonomy): Eukaryota > Viridiplantae > Streptophyta > Magnoliopsida > Ericales > Theaceae > Camellia > Camellia japonica. Next base: position 169,351,576 of record JAPPVO010000031.1, on the reverse strand, counting down.
ATTTTCTATTTTCTCGCTTTTTTCTCTTACTTTTTTCTTTTCTCACCCACCTTCCCATGATCTCATAAATAATCTCATGAATAATCCCATGATACAACATTCCTCATTTTCTTTTTATTTTTGTTATTCCCCTCCTCCCCCCCCTCCCTTTTTTATTTTATTTATTTTCCTCTCTATTTATTTATTTATTTATTGTTTTCTTCTTTTAATTCACTTATTTGTATTTACACCGTAACTTCAGACATGTGCATACACTAGTTTTAGTATAAAAGAGATGAAAAAAAAATTCGCATTGACTACCAAATTATTTATAAGAAGTGAGCTATAAATTAAAATTTAAAAAAAAAAAAATCTAATGTAATGTGAATCATTCATTTCTAATTAAAGCACCTATCATTTTCACAATTTGAAAAATACCATTGACACATTATTTCTAATGTGATTTTTTATATAATCCTTTTGCATGCAAATCATTTTTCATTGGTTTATCCTTCAAAAAAGAAAAAAACAAAAAAACAAAAAAACAAAAAGACAAAAAAATGCCAATAAAAGTGAACCAGTCTTTGACCATAGAGGATTATGAATTTTCTTTTTAAAAAAAAATATCAGATAAGTAAAAAATTTTCATAAAAATGTTAACAAAAAATTACCGAAATAATATTTGAGCTTTGTAACTAAATAAAATCTTTTTTTTTTATTTTGTCAATTTAAATTATATATATATTTTTTTCCACAATCTAAACCATTCACATTTTTTCATTAAGTAAAACTAATGTAAAAAAAGATATTTTAGTCATTAAGCTTAAGCTTAATAGAAGATGATATTTTAGATATTTTTTGTACTCTTAAATTTTTTAGTTTTGAAGCTTCCAAGCAATTTTCATATATATATATATATATATATATATTTGTTAAAAAGCATACAAATATATAAATACTTTTCATATTAAATTAAACTAACACTGCAGGTTTTTAATTTATTTATTGATTTGTGTATCTCTAGTGAAAATATGATGAGTTACGAGTTGAGCAACTTTATTTTAATATTTAAATATTGAACATCAAAATAATACAAATTTATATACAAGGATAACAATATAATTAATTCAATCAATAATTTAATATTTTTTAAACCAACAGAGTTAAAGGATCCTGGCGAAGCAAGATACCTTGCAGTGCCTGTGGCATTTCAGTGGGACACATTCCGATTTTAATTTTTTTTTTTTATAATTCAAACTGTTCATATTGTAAGATTAATTCATCAAGTATGTTATTCTTAAAAAAAACAAATTATTGAAAATGTGTAGTTTCATAATCAAGTTCTAATTGTTTTTAAAAAAAATTACCAAAATCATGTCAATTTTTTTTTTTTTTTTTTTTTTAAATGTGTTCTTGGTACAAAATTATAGATGTCCAACCATTTTTTTTTTTTTTGATATGGATGATTTACTCAAATAACTTTACAGTATGAGCAATTTGGATTAGCGGAAAAATTCAAGACAAACCCCATCTAAACGTTACGACAGCCATTTAAAACAACAGCCACCTCTCAATTGGTGAAAGAGTCAACCGCAGGTGCTTACCTAGCCAAATTCCAAGAATGGGCCTCACCTTTGTAAGAAAATGAAATAGCAAAAAGAATTTTTCTGGTAGAAAATACCAAAATATATACAAGCCTTGCTTAAAAGAACCTAACAAAGAAGTAATTTGTTAAAACAAATGGAACAATTCCGGTTAAAAAAAAATACAAGCCAAGTAATTGAAAAATATGAGAAACAAGATGAATAATGATTGATGAAATAATATAAGTAAATGGTACTCTAGAAGTACCTAATAATTTTCCTCAAGGGGGCTGTGGTGGGCTCTAAACCCAAATATTTGGTATGGTTACGTTGTATTCCTTCAAGAACAAGAAAAACAAAAAATAAAATAAAAAATAAAAGACAACCTGTATATTACAATTTTAATTTTTTTAATAAGTTTAAATGTACAAAGAACCAAACGCAGATATCTCACAAGAGCTGGGACTCGCACGATGTGTGACTCACATATGGGACACATCTTTTGTACGATAATTTTCTCTCATTCTATATTTAGTTTTTGTATTTTTAGCATTACTATTAAATATTTTTTTTTTTTGGATGAAGATGCTCGGGATTTTGTCTCACGTTTGGGGTAAGCCTCCTCAATAACCCATAGTCCATGGGCAAGTTCGGGCTTGAGACCAGGCTGGATTCTAAAATATATGAGCTACATTTGGGCCAAAGAGTGACGGTTGTGGGTCAGCCAATAAACCTGGTGATTCTCTTTCTCTCTTGTTTCTTTCTAATTTTATTTAGTTATTTATTTATTTATTCTTTTAATCTTCCTGTGAACATGTGGTTTTTTAATGAGGAAAATGAGTGAGACTCCCATTTTTTAAAATCTCCACCACCTCTAAAGTGATTTGGACCATTCAGGTGTTTTTTTTTATTTTTTTATTTTATCTCTCTCACGTGAATGGTTCAGATCATTTTGAGGGTGATGGGAATTTCCAAAAATGAGGGTCTTAATCATTATTGTTTTAATAAAACAAGAAGAATAAAACTAGAATAATTAGGCCAAGTTTGGGAAGTGTAAAAAAAGTTAAAAAGTCAAAAAGTTACTCAAAAAGTTAAAAAGTTATCACTATTCACCAAAAGTCAAAAATTACGTCTGCACAACTCTCAATCCTAATTTTTCTCTACACACTAATTTATATAATTTTTTAATACACATTTTTCCATAAAAAGTCAAAAGTTAACCCAAATATCCATATTTTTTCCCTCAACTTTTTAGTCTAAAAAGATAAAAAGTACACTTATTTAAGACACCCCAAACAACCCCTTAGTGAGTAGCATGCCAACCAACTATGAAACTAATAACTATATTTTTGCAAGATACATACAATGTGTTAGAACTCAGATGGTCCTCTGTGTAATGTGTATATAAATTAAATGTATAAATAAAATAAACAAGTAAATAATTCAAAAAATAATTATGAAAATTAAATTTTGAATTTAATGTTTATAGCATTTTAAAAATGCAGAACTTTAAGTTGAGATTTGTGTTGGATACAATCTCCTTTAAGTAGATTTCGTTCTAACTCCTGTGCTTCGAGATTTACCGACGTACTTTCCAAGATGCAATGACTAAATGTTGGAAATGCAGCACTACAGTTCCAAACCAATGTTGTAACTTTTTCTTTCTCACAGACATTTCCTAATACGAACTTGTAGAATATATGCAGAATGAACGAGAGCGAAAACACAAAAAGGAAGTAACAAAAATGGAGAAAAACAGATGTCAAATCAATGAATTATTGAGGAAATGGTGAAGGCTATTTATAGCCAAACTCGAACCTGTGCGAGAAGCCTTCATGGCTATTGGAAAGTGGACGGAAAGGTACGACGGGTCAAAAGGGAGGCGATTGAAAATTTTGACTTTGAATTTTCATTAAATAATTTTTTTTTTTTTTTTTTGAGCAAAATTCATTTCCCGTACTTTAGTCTGACTGGACGGTCGCAACGTGTGATGAATTTAGGTGTCAAATCCACTTCCTTTATAATTCTCTTCCTTGACGAAACTTGGGTGTTTCTTAGGACCCATCTCAAGTGTGTCAACTTATAGTTTATATATTCATAAAAAAACTCAAGCATTTCTTATGTGGGATAAGCATATTTCAGAAATGTGTAGGAAACCACTTGTCATTTTCACGAAACTTAAATGCGTATTGAATTCTCATTTATCCGAAAATAGTTTTGAGTAACAAAATATATAATGTTATTCACTACGCAGTATTAAACATAAACCTACTTGGACTCGTTAAAATTAACACTTAAGTCACACCTTAATTAATGCTCAAAATTAATAAAAAATAAGGTTTATAAAAAACCTTTTTCCACTGTCACGCCCCAAAATTTAGACAATTAAATATTAAATTAGGACTAATCCCAAGAATATTCTATCATCCAAATCTTAGGGGTGGAAAAAAAAAAAAAAAATACTAAACACCAATCAAACCATCCATCATAATTTCATAACTAACCAATACATTAACATTCAGGTAGTAACAACCAGTCAAAACAACTTAAATAAAGTAAACTTTATTCCAACACACACTACAAAAAATTAAGATTTTAGAGACTAAAATTTAGAGACAATATTTTTTAAGAACCAAATATTTTTATTGCGAAAAATGCTGTTATTATATTTTTAGCAACAAAAATTAGACATTAGTGATGAATTATTATTTTTTTGGGACCAAAATTTTTGTCTCAAAAAATAAACCATTTTGAGACCAAATTATTTTATTCGTAAAAGTCTATTTATTAATGACATTTTCAAAATTTTGTCGCTAAAAACCTTGTTTTGGACTTTTTGAAACTACCTTTTAACGACTATCCTCATGACGATAGAAATTGGTCCCTAAATATCTTTCGCAACAAAATTTTCACTTTTAGAGACCAAAACATTTGTTTTCTAAAACTCTTATTTGTTATAATGACAATTTAATACATATTAGACATATTGATGTCATTTTGTAGTTCAATTAATAAATTTTACATTGTTTATGATTCAATATACAATTCTAATTGTTGTGATGTATATCAAAATTGTGTTATAATTTTTTCTTCTTTTTTGCTAACGATTTTTTAAATTTAATAAAAAAAGCCGAAACTAAAGTCCAAATTAGAGCTAAAATAGATCCATATGGGCCAAACTTGACTGGAGACCCATAATTCTACATTGTTAAGCCCATGGACAAGGCCGAATCCTAAGAATCTATGAAGGTCAGCCCAACCCAAACCTGATCTGTTGACCAATCAACTCATAAGGTTTTAAATTTTAGTGTTAATTCGGGCCAGGCCAACCCATTGATGAGGCTTAAGGGCGACAGTTGCTCTGCAAGGATAACGATGCAATGTGTTAAGACTGCCAGCTTTGAAATAGCTCTAAAATGTAAAAAAATTCAACCTTGTGCATTGAAATTGGTAATGGTCTTAGATGCATGGTTTCACACATAAATGTGGGGGCTACTAATGACTTGGATTAAATGAATCAATGTATAAGACACCTATGATATGATCATGGGACTTATCCAAAACCGTCCATTTTTTCCACACCATAGAACCAATGGTTACCAAAAGTTTAATATTTGCAAGGACGCGGATGAAACTTCTAACACTAGATAGATATCTCAAATCTCAAATCATTATTCTTTCTATGTTGCTGTTCAAAGTTTTCTATGAAAATCACCTTTATTTTCTAAGCTTATCTTCTTGGAGTAAATGGAGGGTTTTCAAGTATATGCTTCCAACTTAATAATCATCTTCCTTGTCATTCTCTTCTCATGGTCCTACCGGTTCTGAACTTCTCAGAGTCTACCCTCTTAAATCATCCAATCCATCCTTTTTTAGGTTATTTCTGTTTCTTAAGTGATAAGCACAAACTGTATTAAATACTTGACATTAGATACAAAATATTATTGCACTTCGTAGCTTTCTCATTCCCCTCCTACTGGTTGTGAGGGAAAAAATAAAAATAAATAAATAAATAACCCTCAAATCCAATAAAATGGCCATCTTCATTGATTAATGACTAAAATGGATCATTTAATTTATTAATCTACAACAAATTATTAGGTATTTCTATCATATTATATATCATTACTGAGAGGATAATTTGTGTAGCCAAATTGGGCCAAGCTAGGTTGGAAGGCTGTCAAAGATTTGATTGAAACTATATTGCAAGGCGGTCAAAGGTTTGACCGAAGCTATGTTGGCGGTGTTACGACGACTTTTGTGATTTTAGGTGTTACGACGACGTTTGGAGGAGTGTAAACTTGATCAATAGGATTATATGAGTGAAGATTATTTCGTACTCGTACAATTACTTATGTAATATTCTTAACAAGTGAGAAAACACAAATCACATTAGGTAAATTATTCTTTATTTCTTAACCGCCTAACAAAGATAGGTCAATATTGTGTTACCTGTAATGTTTTTATTTTTTTATTTTATATAATCTGCTTAGTTTAACACATATTTTATGGTGTTCTACAAAGATAGCTTAAGCGCGCTAGCTATTGGTCAAATACCTTCTCTCTAAACTTTTTGCTCCTATGTTCTCAATACATTTTTAACTACACAATGTGATAAAAAAATTTTCTAGATATAAGGGGTAAGAGTTTTAATTTTTATTCTTTTATTTTCATAACTGAGTGTTTGGATAAGTTTACGCGCACCTCTACTAATCTAGGGAAATCAATCCTACCGTCTACTTGCGGAGGCCACATTTAAAGTCAGAGTAAATATTCTGTATAGATTGATCCCAAGAAACATATTACAACTAGTGAGTATTCAACTTGAGACTTAAATAGAACTTCAGATCTCAAGTTAAGCCTACTAAGCTAACTTCTTGAGGTTTAAGGGGCAAGAATTTTGGAACTTAAAATATAATATCTGTTTATTTTAAAATCTCAGTATTATTTGTATTAAAATAAGTAACATCATAAATCTTGTAGTCCTATAACCATGGGATAATGATTTATTGCCCAACGGTAGGCATTAGAAAAATCAAAGTCAGCTCCGCAGACAAGTCGGAACTTTTCTATCATTCCCTACTTCAGTAGACATTGCAGACACGTAAACTACCACAACCTACCACAACTATAAATACCCATATGTAGTTTCTATGCATGGATTCCCTACAAATCTGCCTCACAACTCTCTCTCTCTCTCTCTCTCTCTCTCTCTCTCTCTTTGTGAGTGTGTGGAAATGCGTGTCTGCAGCAAAGCCAAAGACCCATCTCAGAGGGTTCAAGTAATTGTCATTGTTTTGTTGTTGCTAAGCTTAAACACACTATTCCTAGTTGTAACAGCTAGAAATTTGCAAGATTTGGAGCCAAATGATATGTCCGTGTCCGTGTCCATATCTGTGTCAAAAGACAGGGTTCCGGTGCCACCATCTGGACCTTCTGTGTGCACCCACATTCCTGGTGGTAACAACCATGGTGGCCATTGTTAGTTGCACAAATAAAACGTGTGCGCTCGCACATATATATATATATATATATATAATGATACTTTGCACAGAAACAGATCACGGAATGAGTTATAGAACACTTACAAGGGTGGGGCCTATTGTGGGACTCACACACTATGATAGGTATAACATTATGAGTGTTTTGTGATTGTGATTGATTGTGATTTGTTTCTGTGCACGTAGCATTATTATATATATACTTGTCTAGAAAATGATGAAATGATGCATTGTAAGTAGTTATCTAGCAAGTGTTTGATATGAAAATATGTTTTAAATTGTGTGTAGGTAAATAATGGCCAAGTGGACAGGGAAAAATGTTCCATTACTGAGGCCTTCATTTGATTTGTAATGACACTGAAAAATGCAAGTTTGCTGCATTTTGCTTTCAATAAGTTTGTAGTACGAAGAAATTATTTGAATGCTATATGCTACCAATGTAAGACGTATTATATGAACCTATTCAATTATTTAAGCATCAAGGCTCAAGCATCGAATTTTATTTATTCATTTATTTCATTACAGTTAGCCTACTGATTCTGAATTTGTACCCCCCCAAAAAAAAAAATTTATTTAGAAAAATTAAGCGTGGTCAAGATTCAACTTTTATATTATATGAATAACATTGAGAATGAATTTGGACTATACTTTAATTTTATGAATAAATTTCTATTTACAAATTTTGGGTCTTGCTCAATTTTTATTGGACAAATAACATAACAGTGATTTTTAAAAAAAATAATTACAAAAAAATGATAAACATTATAAGTATTAATAATTAAAATTATAATTTTTTTTCATGAATTTGTGCTAATTTTTAAAAGTTAGCCTTGAACAGTAATTCTTCCATTTTTATTTATGAGTGGAATATTTAAATTAGTCACTGCAACTAGAAAAGTCTAAGTGTCCAAAAAATGTAATACAACTCGAAAATGGAATTTTCTCCAGCACTTCAACCATAATCCAAGTCATTATTGTGATATTTAAATTAATTATTTAATGATGATTAAATGAAGAAAGTGCTGAAGAGAATTCGAATTCCTAGATGATTCTCTTCTGCGTAATGTTAGAGATCTCAAAATTTCTATCAAATTTTTTTTTTAAATATCTCATATCGGTGTGGGACCGACACAATATACATCTCATGTGGATCTTATATCCATGTGAGACATTTAATAAAATTTTTGATAAATTTTTTTGGAATCTCTAGTATTTTTGTTCTCTCCCTTCGACTCGAGTCTTGAGCTACCAATCTGAAAGTATAGGTCAAGATGGGCTTGGATTGTCTTGTCAATTCTTCAAAGCCCAAACCCAATCATTTGCGAGCTATGATTCCATCATCAGCGCAACCATAAAAATCTCAGCCTGTACAGTCAATTGGGTTACGGTTTGCTTCCTTTCAGACCAGCCCAACTTTCAGGCCCACTTATACATCCATAACTTCTACATAATTTTTTTTTTTGGGGCCAAAATATACTTTTCACTGTCCAACTTTAACAAAAATTCTAATTTAATACTTTATGTTTCAATTATAACAATCTTAACCATATATTTTCCCTGTCACACAAAAAAAGAAAAAAAAAAAGTTTTGATGAATTTAATTCTTCCATCGTTAAGTGTTGTTAAATTAAATGAAAATTAGATAGTAATCTATTAATTAAAATGCTGAATTAAATACATTTTCAATTTCTTACCTCAACTAAAAACGAATTATAATTTTTATATTTAGCAATTCGATTCTTTAATGTTTTATCCCTAGAAATTTAGAATTCAAAATTTTTAATAATTAATTTAATTTTATCAATGAACTTCTTCATATATCACTTATCTTTTTTATTTTTCTTTCGAAATCCCTTTTCAAATCTATGAACCAAACACAATCTAAGTGGAAATTAAAAGTAAAATTCATCACCAAACTGAAACTTAGGTGAAATTTGGAGGATGATAATATAATAGAAATTAAGTGCACAAATGATCAATAGATTAATTATGAGAATTTGAGGCTAAGATTGTTAAAACTGAATTTTAGCGAAAATTCGAAGATGAAACATTTTTCATGGGTGAGTTCTTCCTTAAGCTAAATAACTCTTATTTTAAAAGATGACCGAACATATCCAATAGTTTCAATTAATGAGTTCTAGATAATTGTTTGAAATGACTCAAAACAACATAAGTGAGTAATTATTAAGTAATTTCGGAGTATGGACACGTGGTATTTTATAATATTATAATTGGTGGAGAAAGTAGGTGATTGGAAAATATAAAGGGTATATTAAATGATGATTGGTTAGGAAGTGCAAACACGTGGTATTTCGGAAATATTGAATAATTTCCCCATAGAATCATGCTTTAGGAGCATATTTTATCGTCAAATTATAACAATTATTTTCATTGAAACCAAATTTAGGAGTGTTTTGGGAAGATAGTTAAAAACTGATTTTTCGACTTTTTTTTTTTATTTTTTTTACTATTTTATGTAAGAGGTGATGGGATCAAAAATGAGTTAAAAGCTGACTTTTGGCTTTTGGCTTTTTTGACATGTTTCCAAATGGCTCCTTAGTAATTAAACTAATCAAAATAAATCCATGGGCCTAGCATAGTTGGTAGGGATGTAATAATGGCCCAACTCAGCCCATTCAGGCTCAGGCCGGCCCAAGCGGGCGTCGTGGGCTCCCGCTTTTTTAGCAAGCCGAGCCAAGTCAGCCCATGGGCAGAAAAGTGGGGGCTCAGGCCCACTCATAATAGGATTGGGCCGGGCCGATGGGCCTGGGCTCTAGCCGAACCTAGTCGGCCTTCTTTTTTTTTGGTTGAAAAAATGAACGATAAATACATTATCTATGTAGATTATTTATTATGGATAAAAAAATAAAAGAAAATTATACTAGAGTATTTTAGTTAAGATTAATGAAATGTTTTCATGATGGTATTTAAATTTAATTATATATGACTTATATTTTTTTTATTTATGAACTTATAACTAAAAAAATATACAATTATGTAATTTTTTCCTTTCGAAATAAATAATTTTAAATATATGAAAATGAAACTTTCAATATTACAATATTAAATTAATTATATAACATTTATTGAATGAATAATTTGTATTTCAAATTGAAATAAATTATTACAAAAATTTATATCATTAAATAAAATAGGTCTAGATTATTGATGATGATAGAGCAATTGCATCACTATACGCCAAGTACATCCTAACTAGGTTGGCACCTACTAGTCTACCAATCATTTGCATTAAACTCCACCTCAATAATCTAATACGAAAAAAAAAAAAAATGAAATGGTAAAAATAAATTGTTGATCAATTATCGGAAGAGACAGACATTTCAGTTACGTTGCCCGAGGATACGTCATCCAAATCATTTTGAACTCACTCTTTTTCACTATAATTTTGTTTTCTCGTAAGCGCATGTATATGATCTCTGGATATCATCAGTGCCTCAACCATTTGGGGTGAAAGCCTGCTGTGGTAATCACTCAACACCCCATCCACCTGCACTAAAAGTTGTTTCCGAAGCAATTGTAGAAATAGGAATGGTTAGTATATCACAGGCCATTTGTGAAACCACAAGCCACATAGTTTAATTTTGTTTTCACCATTTCAAAATGTCAAAATCATCGGAATCATCTATTGACGGACTTTTCAAATAATGTTGTAGTTCAGAATTACTTATGCTTGTATGTTGAGATATTCTTCTACTTTTTATTATTGAAAAAACACTTAATCTCCCGCCTCGAGATAAGACTGCTAGTGTAGTATGTGTAGGTACATTTACAGATACAGCTGCCTTGTATTTATCAAATAATCTGTTACATGTTTGCATAATAGGAGCAAACTGTGTTTGATCGACGAAAATACATTATAAAAATTATTGTAAACCAATTTCTTTATACATATGATCAATTATTATGGCTAAACCTAAAAGATGAGGCAAATGATTAAACTAGTTATCAAATTTTACTTTTATTGAAGTAAAAATAGTTGCGTAATATTCATTATCTATATATTTTACGAAAATTTTAATTATTTCTGCTAGCATATGTAAAACAAATGGTGTAGTACGAATATATATATATATATATAAATAATTTTGTTGAAGTATCAAAAATTTTAAAAAAATCTTTATATAAGGCTACTTGACACTAATTAAATTTTGTGGGAGTCAGTACTCCTCCTATTGATGTTGTTGCAAAAAATAAATCTATTACTCTTCTTTATTTATAAGCTCTTTTTAACATATCATACGTTGAATTTCACGTACTATCTATATCTAAAATTAATTTTTTAAATGGCATATTTTCTCATTGACAAATTTTTTTATATTCCGAAATTCGATTAGCAGAAGACATAATAGTAACAATTGCATTTTTTAGTACAAGTACAGAAGTCTCATATACATGCATAACTTCTTCAACAATTAAGTTTAAAATATGGGCACAACAACGAACGTGAAATAAATCGCCATCAACAAATAATTATAAAGTTGATTTTAAATGGGTTATAGTTTGATTATAATATGCTACATTATCTAAACTAATCGTAAATATTTTATTTTGTAAAGCTCACTCATATAATACATTTCTTATTTATACACAAAGTGAATGACTAGTGTATGGAAGTTCAACTAATTTAAATGAAATAATTCTTTTATTTAATTTCTAATCATTATCAATAAAATGTGTAGTGATACATTGATATTCAAAACTATTATTTGACCATAGATCAGATGTTAAACAAACTCTTCCATTCAATTTTTTAAAGATGTCAAATAATTCATTTTTAACGTCCTCAAATTTCTTTAAAATCATATATCTAGTAGTATTTCTTGAAAAACTTTGATATTGTGGTGCAAAACTTTCGTGAATCATTTCGGTAAAATCGGGACATTCACTAGTAGTAAAAAGTTGTTGTTTTTCAATAATATAATCAATTATAGAATTTTGTGCACATATAGGATCACATAAAAATGTTTATAATTACCAGTCGATGAAGCCCCTAATTGCATTTGACTTCAAATATTAGGTTGTTGACTTTGTAAATGTTTGTTAGCATACTTTTTTAGATAACTAGTACCCCATGCAGATGCAGCACTAAGTAAATGTATACAATATTTATATTTTTCTTTAAATGTAATTATACAATCAGGATTATTTATATATATTTTTTCAAAATGTTCCCAAACTGTATTAGTTGTGCCCCCTAGATGATGATCCAACTGTTGGAAGAGGAATATTAGAAGGAGAATCAACAAATTCATGTTGTGTAATATATGTATCAATATCGACATAAACATTAGGAATATTAGAATCCATAATAATGTAAGTAAAACAATATATAAGAATTAATAATTAATTTAAATAATGTGTAAATACAATGAGTAAAAAAAATAATTAATATATGTTCACAAATAATTAATGAAAAAAATGAGTAACTAATAAATTTAATTAAACTAATTAATGTTATCGATTGGCAAATGTGATACAGAAATTAGCTTTTTCTAATAAAAGTTTCTTAGTGCACAATTACAATTGCCACTTGGGGATGACACTTCAAAATTAATTGAGAGTTGAGAGAGAGAGAGAAAGAGAGAATTTATTTTGAAACATGGAGGATATTTATAGTAGTTTGAAAGATTGAAGTAAATTTATTAAAAAAAAAAAATAATAATAATACTAGCTACCGTTGTGTTAAACGGTAATATAGGGGTGATTATGGGTTCAAGTCTTGAGATTATGAGTTCAAGTCTTGGGACTATCACTTTGTATATTATGCCAAAGGTTAGGTGTATACTTAATTTTTCCTCTCTCAAACACACATTAATGTGTACTAATTGAGCGCTTTTTTATTAAACGGTAGTATGACCATTTGAATATTTATTTTATTTTTATTTTTTTTAAGTTTGCAGAGGTGCTCAAGTGTAGAATAATTTTTTTTTTCATTCAATGAATGTGAGTGAAGAGTGAGTTGAGTGATGCAAGCATAGCATAGGGGTAGGCTGTAAAGGGGGACAGGGGCAAGCTGCAGCAATTGAGCAGCAATATTTTTATTTTTATTTTTCTCACTCATTGCAACAGTAACTTGAACTTGATTGTGAGTGAGAGTGATGTGATGCACGAAGGGGGGCAGGGCAGGGGGTAGGCTGGACAGGGGCAGGGGCATAGGTCTAGAATTATATATATATATATATATATATTTTTCATTCATTCATTGTAAGAAAATGACCGTTGTGTTGTTTTGTTTTTTTTTATTTTATTTATTTTTTAATGATTTAACCGTTGCAAGTTGCTTGTTATTTTTTTTTAAAAAAAATTGACCATTAGCAGAGAGAGGGCCGGGTTGGGACGGCCCAAATTTTTTTTTGGGTCGGGCTGGGCTAAACGGGTTGGGCCAACAGGTCGGGCCGAGTTTCAAATGGAAGGCCTAAGCCTAAGCCCAAGGTACTACGTTGGGCTCGAGCCCAGGCCAAAACATGCTAGACCCACCCACAGGCCTCGGGCCATTTTTACACCCGTAATAGTTGGCTACACTTAGAGTATCTCCAATGGAACTATCAAACAACTTGCCAAAGTTATAATTTGGCAAGAGTGACAAAAAAAGGGTCTCCAATGGCTTGCTATTCTTCTTCTCAAAGATAGCTGATACCATTTCTATTCTCAAATTTGATTGGAGGTTTGGCATTTGCCAAACATGCCACATCATAAAAAATAACATATTTTGGCTTCAAAGCTCAGTTCATCCTCTCCCAGAAAAACATCCCAAAATGTTTGAATTTTTTTTTTTGAACAAACTTTACTATTTTTTTTTTCTTTTTTTTTTTGGTCAAACAGAATTCATTTATTTATTATAGCATTTGTTCCTTCAAATTTTTGTTTTCCTCAAAACAAATTTCACCAATTTTTGCATTTCCCAGACACAAATTTCTAAATGATCTGCCAAGAATTTGTTTTACAAATTTCACAAATATTCAGAACCATCAGTCAATGACAAATTTCAGAATGATCAGTCAACCCAAATTTCACAAATTTATATAATTTTCTGAAGCAATCTAGTTCAAATTTAGAGGATAAATACCTGGATTCCAGAATGATTGATGACAAATTTGGTCTGAATCTATTGTATTTTTTTAACTAATTTGGTCTGAAACAGACATAGATCTAAAGGGAAATGGGTTTGTCTAGACTCAAAGGCATATCTTCGTAGCTCTACCTTCATCATAGGCTCTGGACTTGAATGAGGCTCTGGACTTGATCAACAACAACAACAACACAAAAAAAAAAAAAAAAAATCAACATGGAGAGACAGAGAGAGAGAGGTAACTTAAAAAATGAAGATGAGAAAGACGGATGAACAACCGATTGGCTCATCATAGGTTCTAGACTTGATCAGCTGATTGGGTTTACTGAAGATGAAGAGATGGATGAACATGGAGGGGAGGGAGGGGAGGGGAGAGAGAGAGAGAGAGAGAGAGAGAGAGAGAGAGAGAGAGAGAGAGATGCTCAGCCGATTGAGTTTGATGAAAATGAAGATGAGAAAGAGAGAATAGTAGGTTTTCTTGATAAAGCATTCGATGATTCTAGAATTCTCACCTTAGCCATTAGATTGTGAAAAAATCAACGGTGTGGATGGTCTCCTGGAATGCAATATGATCGTTGTGCTCTTTTTTTCCCCCCTAAAAAAAGAAGAAGAGAAATTGCAAAACAGAAAAAACAACGGTTATAAATACAACGGTAATATTTTTTTTTATGTCTCAACCGCTATTATAAATAAAAAAAGAAAAACAAAAAATGATCATATGTTTTCTTTTATTTATAAATCCAAACTCTCAATCTCAATTCCATTTCACACCAAATAAATTATATTTATCTTCTTCTTCTCTCTTTATCTCAATGCCATTTTTATTTTGCAATATAATGTAGTGGTCCATTTAATTTTGAATATTTTTTATGTTCCAAAGTAATTTTGTTTTTTTTGTAGTGGTTGTTTTTTGGTGGGGTGAATTATATTAAATTTGTTTTTTCAGTTTTTCAATTTCTTTTTCGTTTTATATATTTATCTAGTTGGGTATAATGTAAATAAATAATTTTTTTTTACAAATAGTTAAAAAAAGGTCACATGAGACAAAAAATAAACAAAAAAAATTACTAAAAAACCTATATCCAAACAATACCTACAAACTTAGACGGAAAGTTAGTTAAGATTTGTCAAAATAACATATGTACCATTGAAGCGCCATTACTATAATTTGGCAAATTATTACTATTCATTGTTAAATTATAGCAACGGCAATGGTACTGTAACAAGCCCGCGGGGGACCTCGCTACAGCTCGGACTCGATTTGTGTCACGGTTCTTAATCTTGAACCAAAGAGTCCAAATCCGGCAAATCGTTTTGGAAAACAGATTTTTGAAAGAAGTGCCAAACATGGACTGCTTTGCCAGATACAGAGTCGCCACCTAAATATTTTATTTTTGGAAAATTTAGGAAACCCTGACTCGGTGCCAAAGGCCACGTGTCTGTCATCACCAAAGTTGCCTCGGCTCGGGAACTTGGGTACGATTGGGGAAGGTCACTTCGTGAGCACCCCCGCTCGCCCGGTCAAAGACCGGCCTCTACTAACCATGATATCTTATTTTGAAAACATTGTGAGTTCTTATTCCGGTTATTAGCCTAGGTTACTATGTGATGCTCGCAGCAAACAAGTATAGACTGGGTCGCCTGAATTGGAACAAAACATTTCATGTTTGTTTGTTTGAAAATGGTTTGATGGTGCTACCCGCAGGTAGGCTAAGACGTGGATTTGCCACCCTCAGGTGGGCTTAGAAAACATGATTTTGCCACTATCTAGTGGGCTTAAAACAAACATTTGATGAATCGTTCCAATTCAAGTAACACAACCTCCACCCACAGGCATTCAGGCAGTTTATACCACATAAGCAAATAGCCTCATGGTAAGCATGCTATTCATGGCAACACTCACACGCATGCAAGGATGCTAAAGCATAAAAACTTACGGAGTACTCCAAGCCAAAACAGAAGCTAATTAGAAATCATGCATGATCCTAATTATACAGAAATGTCTAATGCAACGCATGCAATAATGCAACTATAGCAGGCTCGGCTATTCTAAACATGGCATGTGGAATGCTACAACTAACACGTATTCAATTTGGAATTGAAATACAAATGCAGTTTGTATGATGCGCAAACATGCAAACATGCTGTATGCTAATTGAAATATGCCCTATATCTAACCATCATAAGCGGATAAATAAAAGGGAAGAAAGACGTGGGGTTGGAAGACATACATCACACACACGCACACTTATTACAACATTACCCTCGCGCAGAGGGTCCGAATAAATAATACAGTCCGAAAATGAAAGAATAATACAGTCCGAAATAAACAGTCCGAAATAATATACAGATCCCTAATTAATTAACAAATTAACTAAGAAAAGCTGTAAACTGGCATGCAAGCCAGGGACTGCCTCACTTCCGCTGAATGGTGTATGCTGGGCTGCCTTTTCGGAAATCCACTGGGATGCCCAATTTAGCCTCTGTTTGCAATGTTTCTCGAAAAGCGTGCCAGACTCCGAAAAGTTGCTGATTCTCCATTTTGCTGCAACAGAGAGCAGGAAAGGGGCATAGCAATGTATTTCACAAATATATGCATGCCTCGATCCTCGTGCCACCAATCACGCATCTCGATGGATGATGGCCGAGGAATCGGATTGCACAACTCAATATAGGATGAATGCATATGAATGCTACAACAAAACCTAACTCCATCATGGGTAATCCGGAGTGTCGGTGACTTGGGAATTGAGACCCGTTCCGTCACTCGGAGTACGAAACGCACCTCGTTTCCCGTGCCCGGGCTAACTCCTATCCCGAACACAATGCAATATGCATGATATGCATGAAATGCAACTAAGATACAATCCTAACATACACAATGCTATGAAAGTGAGATGCCTCGAAATGCGTGCACACGGGCACGCAAACCGAGGCGATGATCCTAAGGCATGAAATGGCATACGCAATGCAAATTGGGCTTACACTAACACGAGTGGACCTCAGCCACACTCACATAAGAGGCCGTCGGATGAAAATGAAGCGCCTCGAAATGCGTGCACACAGGCGCGCAAATCGAGGCGATGGCCCTAAGGCATGAAATGACATGGAATATGATATACAATGAGACTAAAATGAGATGTCTCGAAATGCGTGCCCACAGGCACGCAAACCGAGAAAATGGCATACGGAATGCAACAGGACTAAAATAAGATATGCGATGCAATATGGGCTTACACCAACATGAGAGGGCCTCAGCCACACTCACACGGGAGGCCGTGAGATGAAAATGAAGTGCCTCGAAATGCGTGCACATGGGCGCGCAAACCGAGGCAATGACATACGTAATGCGATGAGACTAAAATGGCATACAGAATGCAAAATGGGCTTATACTAACATGAGAGAGCCTCAGCTACACTCACATAAGAGGCCGCTGGATGAAAATGAAGCGCCTCGAAATGCGTGCACACAGGCGCGCAAACCGAGGCGATGGCCCTAAGGCATGAAATGACATGGAATATGATATGCAAACATGCAAATGAATTTCGGCACTGAAATGTGGGGAAAAACAGTCCCGAAACGAGGCGAAAGTACACCTGATGCGTGAAATGGCCCGAAACATGAATTTAGGCACCCGAAATGGCCTATAGCTATACCAAACATGTACAATATAGACATGGAATGAAAATGCAGTAGCAAGGCAGCCCCAAGACAAGCATTTTTCAGTCATAAATAGGGCTAAACAGCAAGCACGCATAGGATTGAGCAAGAATGCAAAAATGGCCCCGCAAGAGAGGTATTGAAGCAAGTGATACATGCGATGCCCAAATGGAAAAGTACCCTTCTACAACACTGAGGAGGGACTAAAAATATGAACATTTACAGTAGATGACATCCCCCAACTCAGTATGAAAACATGCTAAAAATGTCATGCAAGAACTAGGATACATAAGGCTATAACATGAGGTACCCCAAACATTCATCAAACCAGAAAAAGCCCTTAATGAAATATGTCAAGAAGATCAAAATATGACTCTTTCCAGTTCTGATGATGGCCGAAAACAGAAGGTAGATAAGCTTAAAAAAGCATGCAAAAATGGGGGTCAAAGAGGGGTATAATGACAAGTATAACATAGAGACCCCAACAAGATTGATTCCTTCTACAATGTTGTAGAGGGACACAAAATAAGCTTACCCACAGTTCATGACATGCTACAAAACAGACTACATGTAGGTCAAACAAATCATGCAAATTTACGGTAAATATGAGAGATTATGAAGCAAGTGCATGATAGAGAGGCCAAACAGGGTTGAGCCCTTCTTCAATGTTGAAGAGGGGCTCAAAATAGGCCCTCTCACAGTTTACATTATTCTCGAAAACAGATCACACATAGGCCAAATATTCAATGCAAAATAATGGCATATAAGAGGATATTGAAACAAGTGCAAGATGGAGGGCTCAAACAGGGTTGAGCCCTTGAACAAACATGAAGAATAGCTCAAAATAGACCTAGTTTTAGTTAAGGTCGGAGCCCAAAACAATAAGCAAGTAGGCTTAAGAAATGAAGCAAGAAAATGCTACAAAAGAGGGAAATGGAGACTTACCCTTGAAGACCTCTTCTTTTCTACCTCTTGGCTTGAGGAATGTTGCTTCTAAGCCTCTGAGAACCTCTCCTTGCTGCTGGAAATGGAGTGGTGATGGTGGTGCTTGATGATGATGAAGAAATGGCACTAAACTTGGAGAAAATCAAAGAGATGGAGATGGATATGTGTTTCTATGCTTGAGGCAAGTCTTTAACTCTTGAGGGAGAGGGAGAGAGATGTATGCATGCAAGGGTGGTTGAGTCAAAGTGTGTGAAGAAGTGTATCCTTAAGGGATTAAGTTCCCTTTCATACAAAATATCCCCCGAAATCAGATCTTTTGGGGGATACAGCTATACAGCTGTGAAACACACCTCCCAAGGAGCATGGCCGGCCAAGCACTTTTGCTGCAGGTGGCCGGCCGGCCACCCCCTATGGGCGGCCGGCCAAGGGTGAAAATGGGCCAAAAGAAATGCTGGCCGGCCACCAGATGATGGTGTCCTCCCAGGTTTCCTCAACACAACCCTGTGGTTCAAATCTGGCAACTCTAAAACAGGAGAGAGAATAGGCCATTTTTCAAAGAGGTTCAAAAATGGAAAATGGAATTACTGGCCGGCCATGCACTTTTAGGGTCCTCCCATGTGTGTACAACACAAATATGTGGTTTTGGCTTCAAGAAAATGCTCCTAGGGTGGTCAACACTAGCCCGGAAGTGAGAAAAACGGGCGCCGGGGGGCGCCGGAAGAGCATAACAGGTTGCTGAGACAATTGCTGGCCTCCCACCCTCCAGTGACCTTCCTGGTGATAAAACAGAGGTACCTGCCAAAAATGAACGAAAACCGATGCAAAACGAATGCTCGGGGGCCAAAACACGCAGTTCGGGATCCCAAAAACCGGCCGTTAAGCACCGAAAGTGGTGTTTGGCCACGAAGTGGGTATCTAAGCCCCAGTGTCCCTCGAAAGTGAGTAAATGAGATGCGTGCCAAAAATCGAAGGAATCGGAGATGGTTAGACAGTCCCGAACCGAGGCACACGGCCTGACGGCTCCAAAAACCGGGAACCGGGCTCCGAAATGGGCAAAATGGCCTACGGTCACGAAATGTAGCCCATGGCCACTGAGAGATGGTCTACGGGACCTCTCCCTCCCCTCAGGAAAGAAAACAGAGAAAACCGAGTGCGGTTCGCAAACCGAGGCAAGGCACAGAAGAGAGTTCGGAAGTCCAGAGGCAGGGCGCACGGCCGCGACTCTGAGACTTCTGAACGAGCACAATATGCAACATCACCGAGCGCTCAATCGGTGACGTCTGAGTCTTAAGGTCGGTCAAAAATAGGGTGTCTACAAGTACTATAACAAATACTATTGGAGATGCTCTTATACACCCTTAATTGAGAGATCAAGAGTCAATCTTTGTTAAAGGCAAAATTGATTGTTTCTCTTCTCATAAGTTATATATATATATATATTATTTTAGATTTGTTCAATTGGTTGTTGAACTCATAGATATGTGTTGGTGGATTTTTTTAATTTAATTCTTCTCATATTTTAAAATAAT
Organism: Camellia japonica; assembly: GCA_030407325.1. Lineage (NCBI taxonomy): Eukaryota > Viridiplantae > Streptophyta > Magnoliopsida > Ericales > Theaceae > Camellia > Camellia japonica. The sequence goes on along the minus strand of JAPPVO010000031.1, from coordinate 169,331,288 downwards.
CTTTTACCAATTTTCAAATAATAATAAAAGAAAAAGCTCAGAAATAGTTCGAATCAAACGTAGACTTCACCTGAAATACTTTTACCCTTCCTTTTCTGCAAAACAAGAGGATTAATGATGTAATCACTTTTGATCCACGTTACTGATGCGAGTTCGAAGACTTGCATTAATAATCTGCATAGGACGCATATTCATTCAAAAATAAAATAAAAGAAAAACATATCTTGACATTTGAATTCAATCCCATTGTTCATTTTGTTTATTTCAAACCCACATGTTTTTAACAGCTCTGATAGATTGCCAATGAAGCAAACCATAGATTGTGAAAGCTTGTTAGTATAACATTAAATGTTAAAACATTTTTCAACCTAGTGACATTTAAAAGAAATTCCGTTTGGCCTCCAAGTTTGCGTGTATTTGATTTATTAAAAAATATAGACAATAGTGATTCAAAGTTCAACCTTCAAACCATGGCCAAGTCAACACAAAAACAATTTATCAAAACTAAAATTCATGCCTATATATACACATAAATATACCTATAACCAGGTCTGTCCAGAAATTTTCGGGGCCCAAAGCCGATAATCAATTGATAAATTTATGGGGTTCTTCACATTTTTTTTTTCATTGAATGAAAAAAAATTTGAAGGTAAAGGACAAAAGATTTGTGTCAAAATCACAAAAAAATACTTACCATTACATTATAACAACTAATAAGTATCGTTTAATTCTCGCTCTTGTTACATTTTTAGAAGCAAATAAATAAATCATATTTGCATAATCTAGTTTTTTTACAAAATCATTTTCAATGTATAACACTGCTAATTATTTTAAATGGGCTTTTCAATTTTTTTAATGAGTTAATTTATTTTAAATTAGTTTGGGCCTTTCCTAATTTTTTTTGGACTTAAAACATACCTAATATATTACACTAAATTATAATAGGAGGGGCCCTTTTTTGGATCTATTGTCAATGGATAACCATGCTAATTTTTTTTGAATGGATCTTTCAATTTTTGAATGAATTAATTTATTTTAAGTTAGTTTGGGCCTTCTTTAATTTTTTTTAAACTTAAAATGAACCGGCAGCATTTATGGCTCATATAACATAGATAACACATCTCCAATTACAATTCTATAGCTCACAAATACGGAAAACATTAAGTTCCATATACCAACCTATAAAAAACAAAAGATGGATTTTTCTAAGAGACTTGTCACAAAGCTACTATTCATTGTGATGATCTTCATTTTGTTTACTTCAAATTCTTTTCAACTTGCAACAGCCATTAGGCCTTTGAATAGAGACCAATGGCCAAGGGAGCAAGTCCGGGTGCTCGTCTCCATCAAGAGGGCCCCGGTGCCGCCATCTGGTCCTAATCCCTGCACTTGCATCCCTGCCCCGGGCACCGGGACTTGCACATGATTCAATGGTATGAATTTTTTTTTTACTGTATAGGTTCTGCAGAATACAAGACACATACCCAACATTTTTCCGGCCACACTGCTCGTGTGCACCATCGATCTTTCCTGGTTCTATTACAAACATGGTGGTAGCCTCTGTGGGAGATGATGAGATCAAGAAGCAAGATTAATCAAGATCTTGATCTTATTTGACAATAAAATGTAAAAGTTGTGTATATTCAGCTCATATGGATATATTAGTTGTAATTTCCTCTTCTTAGTTAGGACAACCATTCCAAGTTTGGTTGTAGGTTTTACATCAGCAATACTAGGTATCATGAAAATTTTTTCATGAAAATAATCATGAAAACTTTGTGACCCTTAGGCCATGTTTGTTTGGGCGGACTGGATTAGCATTCCTATGACTAATAATCCTAGGACTACGAATCCGTTGGATTATGTATCCTATCTTAACTAATAGTCAAGTTTAAAATAATTAGTCCGTACTTCAATTGTTTAACCAAATATCGTATTAATAATTTTATTAGACTATTAGTCCAATCCCAAGCTCATGTCCACCCAAACAAACATGGCCTTAGATTACACTTAGAATAAAGTACCACACACTAATCAAGGTAATCCAAGGATCATAAATTTTTCATGATCATTTTCATGACAAAATTTTTATGATCTCTAACTTTTCCCTTTTACATTACTCATGTAAATTTAATTGTAAATATAAATGATGTTGTAATATACCTCTCTATAAAACTAATTTATTGATTTTATTTTTATTTATTGTATTTTTTTTTTATGTACAATTGTGTTGGTGTAGTATGTAGGAATAACAACTGAGAAGTTGGTGGATATAAATAATGAAATTACAATTCTCTTTTAACAACTTTTTAGATGAGTCGGTGGAATTAGAGGTAGTTATATATGGCTTAAATATTTGGGAGAGTTATAATTAAGTGGATTTTTGAAAAAATATTTATAAATACATAAAAAAAAATTTAAAAGTTTAATTATTAATATTTATAAAGTTTTCCACTTATGTGTAATTTTTTTTCCAAACCTACATTGAATTGTATTTTCCCCTAAATATTTCACTAAATTTTTTCACTTTTGATGTTGTTTCTTATATTATGAGTTTTGCTATATTTTAAGGATTAATTAATTATACTTAACACTCTTTTACTTTTATTGTAACCTCACTTTTGTTTATGACAATTCACTCCCTACACTTTAAGTCAAGTTACAAAATTACACTTCCATTCATCTACAGGTAATAAGGTTGATAGAAATACATTTTTTTCATCTTATTGGCGTTCAAAACTTTTATCAAAATCTCAATTTACTCCTTATACTTTTACTTAATTTTTACTTTGATTCATTTGTTTTTAATTTTCATCAACCTCACTAATGATAGATGGATGGAAGAATGATATTGTAACTTGACTTAAAGTATAAAGGGTAATCTGTCATAATTAAAAGTAAAAAAAATTAAAATATAATTATTGTAAAAATAAAAAGATATTAAGTGTAACTAACCCATTTTAAAAATATTTTAGAATTCACATATACACATGCACATGTAATTTATTGCATACGTGCACATAAGAGGTGAAATAATTATATTGATAAATGGGTTTGGCTTTTTTTTAGTCCGTGATCAGATTTGAGAGTGTTGTTAGGTTCATAGGAGCCCATCACGAGTCTCTTTTTGATAATCTGAATCGTTCAATGTGTAGAACTCGTCGAGTACTATATATTTAAAAAAAATTACGTTAATCAGATATCGATAGCTATTTGATCAAATCAGTTTTGTATTAAAAAAAAAAAAGATACAAAAAAAAATGGTCGACAGAAATATGATCCGATGAAATAGTTATCGATATTCGATCAACGTGATTTTTTACAAACATATAATACTCGACCAGTTTTACACATTGAATAATTCAGATTATCGAAATAAAACTCGTAATAGACTCTCACTGATCTAACAGCACCTTCTAGTCCGATCACGGACGGGAGGAAAGCGAATCGCTTGATAAATTACATTTTTTATGGGACCATTCTTGAGTGCAACTGCTATACGATTCTAAGTGACGTGACTAATTAATAAATACAATAAATGGGGTTGGATGTGTTTATTTGGTCTCCATTTTAAATTGTCATTGTTGGATGGCTTAAGCCTTATACCAAGTTATCAAGCTGTTTGAATATTAATATTCTACTAAAAAATTTGATTCCACACGGTAACTTCGTAATTTAAATTGAAAATTGTTAACTGGCAACTTCATTAATTTTTTTTTGATCAGCAAAAAGAAGAACTTTATTGATGAACATAACATGTAAGATATGAAATTACATCAATGAAGATGAGGCAAAGAGCCAAAAGCATCAAAGTGAACTCTCACAATCCTAACTAGGTTGGTACTAGGAGAGACACCCTATCAATTGAGATGTTAATTCATGCCCATAGTTCATTATTCCTTTTGTTTTATTGATTTTTGAATAAGTTTTACAATAAATTTAGTGTTGAATCGTCTATTGCTCAAAAACTATAGTTTATAAGGAATAAATACATAGACGATCTTTATATTTTGATTCTTGTGTCATTTTAATATTTGTAATTTTAATTAGTTCGATTTTAATCATGAATTGATGATTTTGTACAATTTGGTCCAATTAATTACAATTGTTAGCATTCTTTTTATGAAAAATATGCACATAAGCGGCATATATTATGCTTTTAGGAGTAAAATTATAAATTTGATTAACTCAGTGAATTAATCTCAACTAACTCAGTGATTATTTTCTATCAAAAATCCTAACGACGACGACAATTCGACCAAATTGATACAAAATTATAAATTCATGGTCAACATTGATTAATTAAAACTGTAGGTACCAAAATGATATAAGGAACAAAGTATAGGGACAATTGGTGTAATTTACCTAAATTGTTTCCCCCATATATCACACAATTATTTGGCAAAATTCTATTTGTTTTTTCAACCATTTCAAATACTTTCTCATTTCATATTATGCGCAAAAAAAAAAAAAAAAAAAAAAAAAAAAAAAATTATTATTATTATTATCAATGTAAAATTCAGCCAAACCCTAAATGCATATCATCTTTTATAACATTTTTTTTTTCAAGATCAAAGAATTAAATACTTTTTATATGGCCAAATTAATTAGAGGTTGTTTTCGAAGTTAGTTATTAGTACAATTTTTTTTATCTTTTTAATTTTTTAATTCACGTCACCATTTTATTTTTTTATATATCTTTTCATAAAAAATTAAAAAAATACATTTATTTAAATCATCCCAAATAATCCCTAATTCATGCCAGCCTGCATGGCGTTAAATGGAAACATATATGTTCTGATTGACTTCAAATGTGCATGCCCTGTTTGGTATCGTCCTCATTTTATTCATTTACAATTTTGTTTTTATTTTTTTATATTTTCAAAAATAAAATAATGAAGGGTTCTTTTGATCAAAACTCCCCATTGGATCTCTTTTTATTCAAAAGGGCAGTTCAAAATTTTTTACTTCATAAACCTCCTAAGCAAGAATCGCTTACTTTATAAAGGACAACTAAATAAGTTTTATTTTTTTTAGACAATCTTGCTCTTTCATATATATTTAAGAGATATGAATCAAATCTTTTAGTAGGATTGACGTTGAAGCTATTGTTTCTTCCCTAACAAAATTCTTCTTCATCGATCGATCGCAATTTATACAGTTCGTAGTTGCAAGTTTGAGGAGCGTGAGAGTTTGATCGAGTTTGCTGAGCTTCATTCGATCATTGTTCTAGTTAGAGTTAGGGTTTTGTTTAATCACTTCATTCAATCAGTGTTCGTGTTGGAATTTGAATTTTTGATTGTTGATAATATGTAATCAACAATCATACCGTGATTGAATTGTCATTTATTAGATTAATTTTATTTTGATTTGTTTTGATAATATATGTCAAATGTTTTATTTCGTGATGTTCTATTTAAAAGTGACAGTAAAATGTTACTCTAGTTTGTAATAATAATATGTAATTTGTTATCTATTTGTTGATTCTTTGTTTTAAATTATTAGTAAAATTTTATTCTGTTAAAGTTATTATTTCATTTTATTCTATTAAAATTATGTTTTTGTAACTGCTGATTAATAATTATTAGTGACTATGGTGTTTAGTGATGATGATGATATTTTACTATTTAAAAGTTAAAATTTTACAGTAAAATTTACTGTGAATTAGAGTAAAATTTTATTGTTAACGTTAATTTTGATAGTAAAAATTTTACTATTTTTTTAAAAAGAATTTCATAGTCAATATGAATATTATTAATAGATCTTAACCAAATGATTTTAAAAATGCTAATTTTATTTAATGGTGACATCTATATCAAGAATTATATCAATTTAAAGTTTAAACTATTGAATTAGTCACTAAGAATATTTTAATAATAGTGGTGTGTATTGAATTTTTCAAGATTTGTGTGTGTGTGTGTGTGTGTGTGTGTGTGTGTGTGTGTGTGTGTTTATCTTTAATGCAATAAAATTTTATTATGAAGAGATTTTGATCAAATTCTCCAAATTTAAACACTCATTGTTTTTTTTTATATAATTTTTATTTTTGATCAAAAACAATTCTAGAAAATTTGAGATAACTTTTTAGGGTTTACTAAAAAGCGAATTGTTTCTAGAAAAATTTTACAAAAGTAATTTTGAAGAAAGAATTTATCAAAAAATTTTTTTACATTTTTTTAAAATAAAAATAAAAATAAAAATAAAAATAAAAATACAATCATTGTTTGGGTAACACAAATGGTCGTGTATTTTTTTATCAACAAAAGGTGTATTGGTTGAGACAGTTTTGAAGCAATTAATTAAATAATATCACTATTAAAAAAAATAAAAACACGTTTGACTTATGTAATAAATTAAAATTTGATTTAAATTTTTTTTTTTTTATATATAAACTTCAACATTTTACATTGGGAATAAGGAAATAATTTTTGAAACGGTCTTGTTAAATTTTGACTTTGATAAATTGTTTAGCACTCCATTGTTGGATACTTGGAAGCACAATTTGACTTTCAATAAAATAATATACTGTAATAAAACAATTCACGGGTCTTATTTAGGGGTTGTTTGGGATGTTCTAAATAAGTGTATTTTTTGATTTTTTATAAAATATAAGTTAGGTTTGAAGTGATGGGGTAGAGAGGTGATGTGACTTAAATAGGATAGTGACTTTTTGATTTTTTGACTTTTTTTGTGTATGCCAAACCAGGCCTAGACTCAAATGCGAAAGTTTCACCTTTATTAATGTAAACCCTATTTATTTTTATATCTAATGGTAAGAAATCGGACAATGTAAGTTATTTTTGTAAGTCTTTTTTTGATAATTTGAACAATTCATTTTATAAGACATCTCAAATAGATTATCTATGTTGATAATTAGGTTGATCGAATATCCACAAGATCAACTCACAAAACCGTGCAAATAAAAAAAAAAATGATTTCCAAAATCATATAATTGAAGGAAAGAAATAATTGAAAAGAAGTCTAATGCCTTTAATACCACAAATCCTATGATAATCTCTTATTTTTCTTCATTTAATCCTCTATATTAGTATTAAATTTATATTAAGTTCTAACATCACGATAAACAAGCAGTGGACCAATAATATTTGTGACTTAATTGTTCCCAATCTCTTATTCGTCTTGTTTTGAAGTGAATCTAACTATCTCTCCCACATTTTATCATATTAGTGAGGCAATCAATCATGTCATAGTATTGTTTACCCACCTAATCCTCACCACAATTTCATAGTATCCAATCCTCAACATTAATCCCACAATATTCAAACAATGACCACTGTTGAAATATCTTAGTGGTAAGAGATGCAATTCATTTAAAATGAACCAAAGGTTGACCACAGAGGGCAAAGGGAGTTTCCTTGGCACAAAAGAATTCAATCTCATTTTTCTATACACAAATGCTCATGTACCCATTGAAAAAAAAGCTATTTAATAATTTTGAAGACTTATTAAATTATTTATTTTTTTACTATGTAGAATTGTTATTTTTCATGAAAGTTGCTGACATAACAAGTGATATAACATTTTTAACATCAAACAAACAATGTTTGGCATTCAATCTTCCATGTGTTTGATCTTAGACTATAGACCGAATGGCTATTCAAACTACATACCATGGCCAATTCAATACATAAAAATAAAATAATATAATATATATGCTCTAGTCAAAGAAAACCCCAACAAATTAACTAAAACACAAGCCTATATAAACACATGTGCATGTAGCATCTGTATATCACATCTCCAACAACATTCCCATTACAATCTCCAGCTCAAATCTCCTTTTCCGTAGAACAAAAAGTAAGTTTCCATATAGTTACAAACAAAGGGTTTGGTCATTTCAAGTTCAAATGATGGTTTCACATAGGTTTATCTTCACAACTTTATTCATTGTGACCATTTTATTCTCTTCAACTTCCTTAGTACAACTTGCAAAATCCATGAGACCTCTGAGGGATCCTTCGGTGCTCATCCAGTCCATCCTTAGAGGAACTGTGCCGCCATCTGGCCCTACTCCTTGTACTTACATCCCCGGCCAGGGCACTGGTACCTGTCCATAGTGGTGTAAATGAAAAATTATTAGGTATTCATAAAATATTACTTGGGTTGTGCTCTTCATCAATGAAGAGTACACTATATGGGTCATCTCTTAAAAAATGTAGGTTAGTTCTTTCCCACCTATAAAGTTTTTTGCTACATCATTGGTTAGGAGAAACACGCGCACAATGCCAAATGGGTTTAACAAAGATTCAAGCTCTTCATCTGTACAACAATAAGTTTCAACTGCATATCAACCAAGGTTTTAAATATTAGCTATTACGTATCGTATCGGCTGTTATGTATCGAAATTTTGGATTGTCGTCAATATGCAAGTTGATACTGCCCGACATTTGACTGTATCACCAATACCCTAATACCATTATGTAAAACCATGATACAAACTTAGGAATATACAATTTTTTTTTTTTTTTCTAGAGGTTTTATTTGTTTTTGTATTTTTTTTTTCTATTATCTGGGACAACCATTATAAGTTTGGTTGTACACCCCTGTGCAAAGTGTAATTTACAACCCATTTAAATTTATTTATTTTTTAATATTTTACAGTTGTGAAATTTATTCATTTATTTTTTTTACAGTTGTTGTATACCGATGTAGAAATGAGAATTTGTTAAATTCCTGATGTGCATGAAAGAAATTTTTTATTTACGTTGACAAATGCATGGAATTAAGGTGAGGACACATGTAAAAAATTACTCAAATTGAGAATTTTTGTCTAATGTTGAAGTCTTAATACTACCAACTGTTCTAAAAGTTTGTTTTAAAATTCAATATCTGGTGTCAAAATAATAAATGGATAATAGATTTTGTGTTCAAATATCTATGTAACCTCTATGTCATGATTTTATATCTTGAGCTGCTGTGGAGAGTGCTTTTGGATCAATATAATTATTCTCTATACATGTTTTAATATTGTAAATGTTTAATTGGGAACTTGCAGCTCAAGATGGTTCACAATTTTTTTTTTAGAGGGTAAGATGGTTCACAATTGGGGAGCCTTTTGTATTTATTTATTTATTTATTTTTTTTGTATTTTTAAAGCAATGCTACATCCAAGTAAAACAAAATACAAAAAGTGTCAAAAAAATAAAATATGCGGACTAAATTTATTAGTATGACTCACATCACATCACATCACATCACATTAATTTTTATTTATATTTTTGATATATTGGAAGGAGAGGAGAATCGAACACTTGTTGTAACCACACTGAATTAATCCCAGTGATTTATAATAGGAAAAATATCAAATTAATGCTAGTTTGAAAAAATAATTATAAATTAATGAAAAATTTTATAAACATTAATAATGAAAATTATAAACTTTTTCATGAATCTGTTATTATTTTTTGAAAAATCCACCTGATTGTAATTTCTCCTTTATAATACATTAAATTTAAATCTACACTATAAACATAATTTTCTAGATTTGTAGTCTTTTGTTAAAAAGAAAAGAAAAAAACTAAAAAAGGAGAGAGAGAAATACAATATATTATGAACTAATATCATTTTCTTCCATATTAATATTATGTGGGATCCATTCAACTAAGCCCGTTCATATATCAATAACACATTTTTTTAATCATATATTATTTACCACTTCATTTGTTACATTACTCATGGTGATTACACAGCCAACGTTTAACACGATAGTTAAGATTAATTTAACTCATTAAAATATAAAATAGGTTAAAAGTGAATATGATAAAATATTATATTCAAATCATAATCATTCATTTTTTCTCTCACAAAGTTATAAAAAAATCAAAAGTTCATCCCAAACAAAACTTTTTTAGTTAGGCTAAAAGAACCAAAAAATTAAAAAGCCATACTAAAAAAATATTCTCAAATGAAACCACAAAACGTGTTACATTAAGGTATATTTTGCCAACAGTCAGCTTATTAGCTTATTTGGGTCACATTACTTTTATTTTTTTTTACATATTTTTTAAAAAAGAAAAAAAACAATAAGCCAAAAAAAAAAAAAATTCACTTCCTAAAATAGGCCTAATAGTTGTTTCAGCAACAACTTAAAGTAGTAAAAAAGTCACTAAAAAAAAAAGTGAACTATTTTCTTTATTTTTCTAAACATCTTTTAATAAAAAGTTAAAAAATCAACTAAAATATTTATTTTTTAAAATAACCATAAATATAATAATAATAAATAAATAAATAAATAATACTCATAACATTTTGTTGTGTTCACACGTGATATAGGTCTACACTGACACATTTTTTACCCATAATTACGAGGGGTTGACAATTAAACAAATAAAAATAAATAAATAAATTGGATCCTCGTTTATTTTTATTTTTTTGGAGCTCCTCCTATTATTTTTAAACAAGGAAATTATGCATTGCCCTTTTTACGTTTGGACAACTCAAATTTTTTTCAATTTTTAAGGTTAACTTTTGTTTAAAATTAGACAAAAAAATATCACTCTAGCTACAGTATGACATAAAAAAATATATTATTATATTAAAATTTAGATTTGTATCAGAGGTGTGAGTTATATAAAATAAAATATTTTTATGTCATATGGTTATCAATATGTCATTTTTTGTTTAATTTTGAACATAAATTAGTTTTTGAAGTAAAATGAAAAAAATAAAAACTTAAAACATAAAAAGTCAAAAAAAAAAAAAAAAATTAAAGACCAAAGTAAAAAAATGAACAAATAAAAAAAGGGCAAAATGGTATTTTCCTTACTTAAAAAATACAGTGTGGCATGCCAATGCATATTTTATTTTCATTAAAATAGTTTCAACCCACGACAACTGCGACTTGCTACTAAAGTTGCATCAATACTTTCTTATTATTTAAAAAATAATGAAAAAAAAAAATTATATTAAGTGCACAAATCACTTGTAATTTTATTTTGTTTTTTCTTTTTTGGCTTGACAAGTGATAAATCTAAGTCTGAGAAACTAAATTTATGTTATTAAATTAAGCCAAAATAATTTATTCAAAAGAGAATTGAACATTTTAAATTAGACGTCAACTTCTTAATCTTTTTTAAAATAGTGAATAGATTATTTTGCCCTTTAATTTCAATTGGTGTTTGGAGTTTGATATTTGGGTGACTTATTTTTGTGTTAGTAATTTTTTTAAAAAACTTTAGACTTTTAAATTATACTAGGCAAAATGAATCGAAATTTAAATTTCTTTAAAAAATTCCAAAAACAATCTATATCCAACCCCCCCCCCCCACCAAATCACACACACGCACAAAAAAAAAGATTTTTTTTTTACTTATTTTGGTTTAAATTTTGGGGGATGCACCAATAAATCCCAAATTAATAACTTATATACTGTTTAGTCCTAAAAGTTTTCTTATAGACTGAAAGGCCGATTACAATGTTTCAAACATCAGATTAATGTTTCGAACATTAGGTTTCGAACATCAGATTAATGTTTCGAACATTAGATTTCGAACATCAGATTAATGTTTCGAACATTAGATTGATATGCAAATGGGACTAAATGGAGCATAAGAAAACTTTTAGGACTAAATGGTTCAACTTTTTAGAAACTAGGACTTATGGGTAAATTTTTTAAATTTTTTTTCTTACATTTCTCAAACAAAAATTATTTTTTAGAATCGTCTGGACAAGATGAACCAAAAAAGTAAATAAAAAAAAAAAATTTTGACATAATTTTGAAAATATGTTAGACAAAAAAAGTTAGAAAAAAGAGTGACATATTTGGGAGTTTCCAAATAGCAATATTAGATTAAATTAACACGGTAAAAAAAAAAAATAATAATAAATAATAAAAAAAACTGATTAAAAAAAATTGATATGATAAGAAATATAAAAATTAAACTAATACAAGTGGCAAATTATAAAAATTAAGAGTCTAATTTGTTCAAATTATTATAAACATGTTAAAGGAAGGCCACACATGGTAAACAAGACCAATTCAATTTCATCTTCATATATGTATGCGCATATCACGCGATCATGTTGTTAATCCGGTTGGGTCGTGGGAAACAAGCAAGCCGAAGACAAAGTCAAAATCGTCTGGGTCAAGGCCCACCTTTATACTATGTTACCATCAGATCTGTTGTTTACATGGACCTGTATTCCACATGTATCTTCTTAGTGATGCAGACTTTTCGTGAGTTCATAGTATAATCAGTGTGTTGGGTTTTAATTTTTTGAAATTTAAATTTTTTGTTTTTTTATGTATTTTTGTTTTTTGTGAATATTTTTAAAATTTTAAGTAATTTTTTTATTTTTTTAAATGTACCTTATTTAACTGTATCTAAATTATAAAATATTTTAAAAAATTAATAAATACACAAAAATATAAAAATTATATTGAATTTTTATTTTTTTGGTACTTTTGGTATTTAATGAATTTTTTATTGATTTTTTCACAAATATTATACTTTTTAAGTGTATTTATATTAGGTGTGTCTAAAAATTAAAAAAAATTGCTTAAAATATTAAAAAATTCATTGAAAACAAAAAAATAAGAAAAATAAAAAAGTAAAATTTTCTAAAAAGTGTTTTCTAAAAACTAAAACCAAACAAGCTGTTTATTTTTTTTTGAAAACATTAATAGACAAGTAAATTATACTAGTGGTCTCTCTCTCTCTCTCTCTCTCTCTCTCTCTCTCTCTCTCTCTCTATGTATATATATATTATATATTTTTAATCGATTTAATTTTGATCCTTAATTTTAAAATTATGTCAATTTGATCCAATTAATAATACCGTTAATATTTTTGACTGAAAATAATCACTAAATTAGTTGAGATTAACTAGCTGAGATTATTAAACTTATAATTGTACTCTAAAAAATATAACACGTGTTATTTATCTGCATATTTTTCATAAAAAAAAAATTTGTACTCAATTGGACCAAATTGAAACAAAATCCTAAATTTAATGTCAAAATCGAACCAATTGAAATTACAGAAACCAAAATAACACAAGGACCAAATTACAAGGACTACTGTCACAATTTATCCTTAATAAACTTATCAATAAATATATCAATTAGATACGTTTGACGATTGACATTATTTATGTTATTCGTGGGGAAATTGCAAATTAGTGAAGTCTTTTTAAAATAATTGCAATTCATAAAAAAAATTTATGACTTTAATTATTAAAATTGATAAAGTGTTCTACTAATATATTATTTTGAGAAGACCCTACTTAATTGTAATTTTCCCTTGTTTATGTTTATTATTTATTTATTTATTTTTGCCTTACTCATTCTCATTATGCTGTAGAGTTTTGCATTCTTCGTTATTTCTAAAAACACCCTATTTCATGATCATCATTTCTTAATTCATCATTTTTTATGTCTGCATTGTTTTCTCTTATATCTTGGTGTAGCAACAAATAAGCTGTCAATATTGTAATCTAGGTGATTCTTTTTTTCGGTTAGTTTTGTTGTTTTTGCGGTTGGATTCTCTCCAACTTTTGATGATGTGCTAGCAAATGATAGGGCGGACTTATCGGTGCCAACCTAGTTGGGATTGATTTGTTTCGTTTTGATGCTCTTTGCACTCATCGCTCTCTTTATTGATGTAATACTCTTTTGGTTCATCAATAAATTTTGTCCTTTGCTGATCAAAAAAAAAAAAAAAATATTGTAATCTAGGTGTCACTACTGAAAGAGTTAATCTAGCTTTGTTGATTACTTGAAAATATTTGAGTTTGTCATTTCACAACCATTGTCGAGTATATTATTGCAACAATCAGAGTACTATTCGTATTGCTTATAATAATTTTTTTTACACCAAACACACAGATTAATTATTGTAACTTTATGCATCAACATGTTATTCATGGCACCATTTGACTCGTTTTTGTTGATTTAGCCGAGCAAACTATGTATATCTGTTCACAAAAGCACAAATTTAAGTAGGTGCTTTTTCACCTTGAGTTTGAGGAGAATGTCAGTGTATATTGTATGTATGTATTATTATATTGTCTTATTTAGTGTGTTGGCTTTATTTAAATTTCTCAGTTTAACACTTTATCTCAACCTATATAAAGACTTTTTATTTTTGTTAGATATATTCATTTTATTTTATTTTATTTTTTTTTCTGTCAGATTAATTTGACTTTTTTCGAAGAGTCACAATTTACTCTAAAATTAATCGAAATACGTGTAAGTTGGTACAGACACACGATTAACCATAGAAAAAAAAAAAAAAAACTGTCAAGGCAAGCTCGTTGGGCAGGGCTCACGCCTAAAATTTCAGTCCTGGGTTGGCTAAGTCCGTCATAACAGATGTGCTTGGGCAATAGTTGCCATCATAAAATTTTGAACCTTTACAGCCTGTTATGAACTCCGTTTGGCATTCAAGTATTCCATGTGTGTTGATCTTTGAATATAGACCGAGGCAACTCAAACAAGCCAAGGCCAAGTCAACGCATGAAAAATTCATCTGTATGCTTTAGTCAAAAAAACACATGTCCAACATTTGAACAAACAAGTCCACTAAAACCCAAAGCCTATATAAACACATGTACATGTAACATCTATACATCAAATCTCCAACAACATTTCCATTTACAATCTCTAGCTCAAATTTCTTTTCCTTAGCACAAACAAACAAGCCTTCAAATAGTTACAAACAAAAGGGTCATTTCTTAAGTTAAAAAGAGAAGAAGATGGTTTCTCATAGATTTCTCTTCACAACTTTGTTCATTGTGACCATTTTGTTCTCTTCAACTTGTTTAGTACAACTTACAGAAGCCACGAGACCTCGGATGGTTCCATTGCTCATCCAGTCCATCCTCAGAGGAAAGGTGCCGCCAACCGGCCCTAATCCCTGCACTTACATCCCTGGCAAAGGTACCGGTACTTGCACATAGCGGTGCAAATTGAAAAACTATTAGTCAGTACTGGAACGTAAAGCAATAAAGTTTCGGCTGCCTACCACCTTTAGAATGACAATAGGGGTTACATTTTTTTTTTTCCTTGTTATTTGGGACAACCATTACAACTTTTGGTTGTACCCATGTACATGGTGTAATTTATAACCCATTTCAATTTATTTATTTATTTATTTTATTTTACAATTGTTTTGACAATATATACTAATCATGGTTTTAAATATCGGATTTTTATCGCTCCAAGATCGCTACACTTTGGCTAGTTTGTAACACATATCAATACATAACAGATTCACAATTGATCAATTTGGCTAATTCAACTACTGTAAAACTCTTTTATGCGGTTAATGATTATAAAAAAATTCAAAACCACAAGGCAATATTTGATTTCCAATACGCATACCTTGATAATTCCAATACTGTTACACCACAAATGATACTGATATGTCTCATCATACCACTACTTATTTAAAATGACGTGCACAAATCAAAGGATATTTTGTCATTTTAAATTTTAGGCATGCATTTAACGAAATTGTTATTTACATTGACAGATGCATGGTTTTGGTACGTAAGTAGTGTTAAAAAAAAAAAAAAAAAATGGAATTAAGATGAAGACGCATCTAACAAAGGTCTCAAATTGAGACTTTTTTTTTTTTTTTTTTTTTTTTTTTTTTTTTTTTTTTGGGGTCTTGTAAACATGAAATTTCAGTCTCAGTAACCTCTGTGTTTTTTTTGTTTTTCTTTGTATTTATTTGATTTCAATACCATGACGCTATATCTTTGGAGAGCTTTTGCATCAATATAATTATTTTCTATGCATGTTTTAATATGCAAAATGCTTAATTTGGAATTTGCAGCACAAGTTGTTAACTAGAATTTTAGCTAGTACTTCTATGGTAATTTGCTCTCAACCTTTTTTTTTTTTTTTTAATATATCAATAATTGAAAAATAGAGGAACAAAACATTGTATAGTGTAACAAAAATTGTCCTTTCATAAATTCATAATTTTATTTGAGGTATAAATTTTTTTAGCCATAAAAAAATAAAAAATAAATTATGAGGGTGACAAGCTAAAATTTCCATTAAATTTCAGTACTTCCATAATTTTACTTTGTTTACTTTATTTCTTCTTTTTTGAGTCTTGACAAATGGTTCCTTTTGATTTAGTTTTAAAATTATGATTTGAGTGTGAAGTTATATTTTGAGTTATGAGTTTTGAGTTGAGTTTTGAAAAGAGAAAATTTGTTTGGTTATGAGTTTTAAAAAGAGTTTTGAGTTTTGAAAAAAAATTTGAAAAGAGTTTTGAGTTGTATTTTGAGTTTTGAGTTATATTTTGAAATTTTTTGGATTTATTTTTTAATATTTAAAATTTTTCTTAATTTTATTTTTTTAGGATAAATATTTTTTATTGTAAATATTTATTTTTTTTAATGTGCGCTATATTTACTACATGTGTGCGCTGTTTTTTTTTTTAAAAAAAAAAAATTAAATGGGTTGTATTTTTTATTTTGCATATATATTTTTTATTTTAAATATTTTTTTTATTTTAAATTTTAAATTTTTTAATATTTTTTTTAATTTTTTTAATATTTAATATTTTTAATTTTAAACATTTTTGGATCTCCCATAAATATCTAAATTATAACAAATTACATGGCCAATACTTAAAAAAAAAAATAACAAAATATTTTTTTCAAAAAAATAAAAACTATAAAAATATTTTTCTTCAAAAATAAAAATAATCAAAATATTTTTTCAAATTTTATATTTTTTAAAAAATATAAAATAAAAAATAATTTTAAAGAACAAGATATAGAGTTTTGAAAAGAGTTTTTGAATTGAATTTTGAGTTGTGTGTTTGGTTATAAGTTTTGAATTTTTTTTTTATTTATTGAAATCATGATTACAAAACTAAACCAAACACTTGTTTTTTCCCCCACAAAATAGATTTTAATTATTAGTAGTTAGATTATAATGCAGATCAACGTCTATTTATAAACTCAAACTTAAAATCTCAATCACTCAGGAACTGATCCAGAATTATTATTATGGGGGTGCGAAAATATGTTTAGAAGGACAAACTTTATAACTTTAAATTATATTAAATTTTCTAATATAATATACGATATTTTAAAAATTTTTGGAGGTGTAGTTGCCTTCCATGCGCACCCGTTAGATTCATGTTAACACCTTAGCATCCTCTTTGTAACCACTTGAACAATTACCTAGATCTTGACAATGTGTTTGGAACGCTTTTCAAATTATAATTCTATCCCTTTATTTGCGTTTGACGTTTGTTTACGGTTTTCAAAAATTAATTCCACATTCAATTCTGAAAACTCTATCTCAAGTGGGAAAATTTAGGCTAACCGGTCGTCCCACCGTTGACCGGAACAGTACATTTTTTTTTTTTTTTGGCAATTGACACATGTTAATTTTTATTTATTCAATAAAAAATATTTTTCGAATTTTTTAAAATTTTTATGAGTTTTGAATAAAATTTTGAGTTGTGTGTTTAGTTATGAGTTGTAAGTTTTTATATCAAATATCATATGTCACATCAAAAATTCCCACTTAATTCAAAACTCATTCACCAAACAAATTTTTTACACTCAAATCATAATTCTAAAACTCACAAACTCAAAATATAACTCCTATTCTCAAATCATATTTAGAAAACTCTACCAAACACTACCATAGTTTGACCAGTTAAATTTCAAGTATATTTCAGAATTCTTCATATATAATAAATTGTAAAATTTAAATTAGCTAAACGAGTGTCCAATGAAAATTCATAACTATATATATTACAATTAATTATTTTAATGAAATATTTAAATGGCTCCTCACATGTTAAAAAAAAAGAACCCCTAAAATTTTAATAAATCAAACTTATGTTTTTATATATATATATATATATATATATTTTGTGTTCAAAATTTAAATCACGTGATATTGTTAAATCGGTAGGGACGTGGGAAGGCTACATGGGTCAAAGGGACTCACCTTTTGATTCGTAGTTTTACCTCACTTGCGTTTACCCGACTTCGTCAAATATACATCTTATTCTATTCTAATTTTAAGACTCTGACTCTACATGATTTTTTTTTTAAATTTTTTAGAGGAATTATTTTTTTGTCAAATAATGAGAGCTTATTTACAAATGTGGAAAATGATCCGTCCCCACAAATTTTTCTCACAAAAGCACTTCTTATTGGTAAGAGGTTTTTTTTCTTTTATTATTATTATTTATTTATTTATCAACAAAATAGAAATTTTATTGATTAGAATTAAGGATTAACCTTATATCAAATATCATTAAAAATAGAAATTAGGACGTGCAATAACATCATAGCACCACCCTCAACTCCCAATTAGGTTCGCAGTGAAGGAAATGCCCTATCATTAGCTACACAAACCTAAGAGAAAAGGTTGAAGAGTACTCAACCTAAAATAAAGAAACAAGAATGCCCAAGACTCCTTACAGAATTACCGTTATAGAGAGAGTGAATGAACTCTTATCGATAAGAATTTGTGAAGGGATGTTTTGTGGGAGAAAATTATCTGGCTATAGCACTGCCATACAAATATTAACTAAATTAAATTAAATTGATCAATCAGCTATGAAGAACCACCAACATTAATACAATAAAGAGACCTATAATGAATGTTTTTATTTGACAATAATTGACCTCTTCAAAATATACTATAATAATCAATTGAATAAAATTAAATTTTTTTCTTATGATAAACCATAAAAATACTGAAGGGAAAGAATTTCACTCATGGTTGTTTATAAATAAGCACTAAAAAAAAAAATAAGCACTCAAAATAATACAACCATCAATTAAGTAGACAGTTGTGCATAATTAGAGATAGCAAAATGTTGGAGACACCTAATTTATCATCTCTAAAAATCACCTTTAATGATGTGTCTGACAAATGTCAAATTTTAATTTGTCAAATATTTTATCATGTGAGATCTACCCACAATACCATATCATTAAGGGTGGTTTAAATGTGGTAAATTAAGGGAATGTAACATTGTTGTTAAAGATATAATATGTATAATAAAAAATTGTAATTAAGATCTCATTATTTTATAAGCGTGTGAGATTTAAATATCTTTCTTGCAAATAAATATATATTAATGCTGTATTTGGTTAGAAATTTTGAAAATGAATTTAGAAAGGGAAAGAAAAAATGTGTATAAAATTATATGAAATATAAGTATACTTTATTTATATTTTATTTAAATTTTTTCTTTCCACTATTAAATTTATTTTTAAATTTTTTAACTAAATACAACGTAGGAGTGTTTATTTTATTTTTATCATTTCTTAGAAACTACTCTAACTCAGATTTAAGGGGAAAGAGAATCACCTCAATGCTCCACATGGGGCTCGACTCACAACCTCTACATTGGTGTGGTAGGAGGGTCAGGCACTGAGTAATGTTAGATTTCTAAAATGTTACTTTCAAATTTATGCACACTAATTTGGTGGAAGGGTTAAGTTTTGAATTTACGCACTGATTTGGTAATAGGGTTAGGTTTTATTTGGTTGATTTTTAAATAAATTAATAATTAATATGCAATATCCCACACTATTGAGTCTAAAATTAAGGTTGATATTTTAAGATGGGGGATTTGGTGATAGCCCCCTCAGTATCTAATTTGTCTTTCAAAAGGACAAGAATTGTATAAGTACTTTTAAAACCCCCTGATATTTTAAAACTTGTTTCTTTTACTATATTAACCTCATATCTATCAGCTCTCCTATTAAGCCATCTTCACTGTGTATTTCAGAGTAAAATTTTACTCTGTATGAAAGTAAAATTTTACACTCTGAAACTAAAGTAAAATTTTACTCTGTATAAAAGTAAAATTTTACTCTGAATAAGAGTAAAATTTTGCACTCTGAAACTAAAAGTAAAATTTTACTCTGTATAAAAGTAAAATTTTACTCTAAAAAACAAGTAAACTGTGAGACTCTGAAACTAAAAGTAGAATTTTACTCTGTATAAAAGTAAAATTTTACTCTGGTTCTGTCAAATGAAAAAAATAGAGCAATAGAACCAGAGTAAAATTTTACTCTGGTTCTATCAAATGAAATTAGATCATTCACAACCACTGTTCTTCTGTTTCTTCACAGTTACTTGCCTCTTTCGTATCACCTCTTTGGCTTCTCTGTCATCTATTACATATATACAATCCATATTGCTCACTCACGACACAAAAATTTATCAAAATCAAAAACAATTTTACAACAAAAAGTTGAGAGAACATAGTAACAACTCATCAATAGATCAATTTAAGAACTTAACAACACTATCCAAATGAAAAATCTCTCCCTCACACACACACACACAAACACACACATATATATATGAAAAATCTGAAAGAACTGTGTTCAAATATGATCTAAACTTACATAATAATAATAATTAAAAAAAAGAACTTGAGAAGATCGAAAATAAACTGAGAATCTTTAATCTACAATAATTATAGAAAACTTGCTCAAATCCACCGTTAATGGAAAACAATTTCAAATCTAAAAATAAAAAACAAAAAGCAAATTTAACACAGATCTGTTCAACAACAACAATAAAAAAACTAAAATGCCTTCATCAGACGCAACTGGACTCAACAATTCCTCTGAACGATCGTTGAATCGCTAATCTGAAAGCAAAATAATGAAGAATCAAAAATCGAAAGTAATAATAAATCAATAAGAAAATCATCATCTCGCCATTGTTGAACAAAAGCAAACCAATCAAAACAATTACTCAAGCCTTCAATATATATATATAAATATATGTAATCTATTTCTTTCTATAGTACTGCAATGAACTATTATGAAGGGAATGTAAGAGAATCTATGTATAAAACACAATCATCATAAGTATTCCCACCACAGTTTGCTTGAAGAGCAGATTTGTCATTCCGACATTGTTGATGGCGCAGACAGTGATGGAAAGGAAGAGAGTGGGGAAGAGAGTGGGTATAATAGTCATATAAAATATTTAAATAATAAATTTATCCTTTATGCAAGACTTTATAATTATGAGAGGGTTTAGAAAGTATAATTTTTTTCTTAGTCTTTTTAACAATGAAATGAAGGCAAAAGGGGTTTATATCCAAATTTCTCATTTAAGAATCTTCTATGTACTAAACTAGTTCAAGCAATTTTTTGTCTTTTGTTTTTGGTTGGAAGTTAAAATTATAACCCCACATTTTTAGGAATGGGAGTTTACACTGGTCACAAAAAATTATTTAATATTTTACGAACACCATTATAATATGTGCATATAATATAATAGATCAATAAAATTGCATAAAAGAATATGAATGAAATCAATATTGTCTCTCATTCAACTCATATGATAGGTCCGGTAAGGATTTTAATAATCGACCTTGCTACGTAGCTCGAAAGCTACGTAGCTCGAATGGCCCGAATCCCGTTTTTGTTTTTTTTGTTTTTTTTTTTTTTTTCCAGACGCAGAAATGGAGGGGGAGGAGGAAGGAGGGGAGAGGAGAGGAGAGGAGAGGAGGGGAGGAGGGAGGAGGGGACTGGAGGGGGCCTAAAAATTGGAGGGGGAGGGGAGGGGAGGGGAGAAGGAGGAGGAGGGGGCGGAGGCGGCGGAGGCGACGGAGGCGACGCGATCGGAGCAGAGCCGACGAGGGACGGAGGGCTGCGACAGACGGACGGAGGGCTGCGACACGACGACGGCGGGCGGAGGGCTGCCTCCTCTCTCTCTCTCTCTTTCTCTCTCTCCCTCTCCCTCTCCCTCTGGTTTCAGCCGAAAATGACGAAGAAGAAGAAGAAGAAAAAAAAAAATACAGCCCAAAACGACGTCGTTTTGGGCTGTCGAGCCGTTCGAGCCAAAGCAATTTCGAGCACTGAAACATTTTCCTTTAATAATTTCCATTGTATATTTGTGATTGAAAGATTCCATTATATTATTCAATGGTAAGTGTAATAAAATTTTTTTAATGGGCAAATTACACTAACGGTCTCTATAATTTGAGGCTTTTGTCATTTTGGCTAACTTTTCAATTGTGACACATTTGATCATGAATTTTGAATCTTGTTCCAAATAAGGACAATTGAAGATACCATTACTCAATTTTAAGGGCAAAGTCGTCAATTTGATAAAATATAAACTAATTTGATAAAAAATAAATGTCAAATTTTTTTTTTGAATTCTTAAAAAGTATTTCTACCCACCAAAGATAAAATTATACAAAATTGATAAATCTTTTACACATTTTTTTTTTGCTAAATTAATTTTTATTATGTGTTTAGATGATGATCATGTAATGAACGGTTGTTTTTATTTTCATTAAATTAGTTTTCATTTTTCCAAAACTCAAATATGGCAACAATTTTGATATCATTATTAAATTAATCCATTAAATCAGAAAATCAAAAACTAAAAACATTTAATATATTAAATATATTGATAACACATTATAAACCTAACAACCACACATTATATGATCATCATCTAAACAGATAATAAAAATTAATTTGATAAAATAAATAAATAAATAAATGCGTAAAAGATTTATCAATTTTATATAATTTTATCTTTGGTGGGTAGAAATAATTTTTAAAAATTTAAAAATATTTTTTTGACATTTATTTTTGTCAAATTAGTTTATATTTATCAAATTGACGACTTAACCATTCAAATTGAGTAATGATGGTATCTTCAATTATCATTATTTGAAACAAAATTCAAAATTTAGGATCAAATATATTATAATTAAAAAGTCAGAGATCAAAGTAATACGAGCACTAAACTATAAGGATTGTTAGTGTAATTTGTCCTATTTTAATTTTAATTAATTATAAATTTATATTCTTATTTTATAATTATTAAATTTATAATAAAAATATTTCATTACATATTGAAATGAAGAGAATCAAAGTCGGTCTACGCTCATCCAATTACGCTCATCCAATTACTTTTTCAAAAACACCACTTCAATGTGTTGAATGGATAATATCAAAGCAATGAATTACTCACTTGCCTAAAAGTTTGATTTTGATCGGTGACTTTCACGTTTTGAAGGTTTCAACTGTTGATTAATACTTATTCATTGCTCCAAAAACTCTTGTTTTTCTCATACTACTATTTTCTTTTTTCTTTTTTTTTTTTGAATAGAGAAACGGACACTTCGTGGGGTATAGTAACATCTGTGGATCCTAATTCTGATCCTGAGTCAATTATTTACTTGTCAAATTTAACCCAATCCAAAACAAAGGATCCACCACTGGGACGAGAGGTATACACCAACTCCCAGAACAAAAGGCAGAGTCACGGCTAGGGCATAGCTCAATTAGTTTCATCATTTGAAAAATAGGCCTTGCACCCCTCAGGAGTCGAGTCCTGCTCAATTGTATAGAATGAAGGCAGCATTCCACCCCACCACCCTTCAGTGGTTCATACTACTATTTGAGGATGACTCATTTTCAGCTCTCAATTTGGATTGGACCATCTAGGCCTTCTAGTGGGCTTTATCTTTGGATCCACTTTAATAATTTGATTCATTCGCATTTTAAAGTTTGTTGAGTAAATTATTTACATATAAATTAAATTGATTGGATAATGATAATCACATGTTCGAATCAATTTTGTGTTAAAAAACAAATGGGTATACTTATACTCATCGTCCATTTTTTACATACAAAACTAATCCGAACATATGGATATCGTTTTTCTGGTCAATTTAATTTTTTGCATAATAATTTTATCGACGAATCTTAAACAACAATGATATTCAAATTTGGGCCAAAAAATAGGCCCACAGGAAAGACTGGACAATTCGATCTAGACTTACAAACTGGAGAGGAGTCATCATCATATTCATGATCAATAATCTCTTCACAAAAAGTCCTTAAAATTTAAGTAATGCTACACACACATAGTATACCAACTAACCCACTAACTAAGACACGAGGCATATATATAGTTCCACCACTTTACATAGTCCCACCTAAAGGATGCGAGCTAGAATATAGAATTTTGGCCAACACGACAGTCTGGGATGGACAAGGAAATGATGAGCAAAGGATATAAAGAAGCTTTCGAGATGCGTTAAAGGTTAAGTTCTTCGTCCCCCTCTTCTCTTTCTACACAATCAATCTACTCTATCCTAACTCGATCATCGGAGTGTCCGCAAGAGGGATTACCTCCCCCCGTGGACCTTTTTCCAGGAACACTCCGTGGACTTCAAGGCCAACAAACCCGTTAGAAGTGTGGATCAGTCTGACCCATCCTCCGTTGGAACTGTTGCACTATCAGTTGGCACTGTCTGTGGGAATCGACAACTCTGGTCGACAGTTGTGTTCATTGTCACCAGAGGGAACCCAGTTCTTACCTATCTCCTACTTCAGGGTGGATGGTCACGACCAGGTCCATGGCTTCCAAACGCAATGTAGGTAACCTTGAAGCTGAGTCCTCTAATCCAAATAACCTACCTCCATATTTTGCATAACTCACCAACAGCATCAACCGGTTGACTGAACAAAATCAAGCCCTAATCAACCCCTTACTCCATCGCGACTTGCCTAAACCCCCTCTACCGCCACCAATAGTTCCCTCGAACTTGAAACAAGCCCACAATCACCACCAATTCACACCACATGTGTCCTAAGGAATATATCCACCCTTTGTCCCATGGCCTCAATCGTTGAACCTTGACGGTCTACAACCCCCTCCATCAGGCTCGCAGCCTCGCCATGATATACCGCCGCCTTTTGTAGACACCCCATTTTTGACCGATCTTAAGACTCAAACGTCACCAATTGAGCGCTCGGTGATAGTGCATATTGTGCTTGTTCTGGAGTTTTAGAGTCTCGGCTGCGAGCCTTACTTCCGGACTTCGGGGCTCTTTTGTGCTTTGCCTCTGTTTGCGAACCAGGTCCTGTTTTCTTTGTTTTCTCTTCCCGAATGGAGGGAGAGGTCTCGTAGACTATCTCTCAGTGGCCATAGGCTACGTATCGTGGTCGTAGGCCATTTTTTCCGTTTGGAGGCCAGCTTTCGATTTTCGGAGCCGTCGGCCGTAAGCCTCGGTTCGGGACCGCCTAACTATCTCCGTTTGCTCTGGTTTTTGGCACACACCTTGTTTCCTCTCCTTAGAGGGACACTGTGGCCCGAGAGACCACCCTCGTGGTCATACGCCACCTCCGGTGCTTCACAGCCTGTTTTCGGGGCCCCGGGCCGCGCGTTTTGGCCCCCGAACCCTAGTTTTGCATCGGTTTGGGTTCATTTTTGGTATGGACCTTTGTTTCATTGCTAGGAAGGTGGTAGGCTGGTGGGAGACCAGCAATTCTTTTGAAAACCATTTTCTCTCTCCTCCAGCCGATTTTTCTAACAGAAAGCTAGTTTTTCTTGCTTTTGAGCCACAATTTCTGGTTTTTCATACCACCATTGTGTTGTGCACACCTGGGAGGCCACCAATATGGGTAGGCTGACCAGTATTTCTTCTTGCCCCTTTTGAACCTTGCTAAAAAGCTAGTTTTCCTCTCTCCTGTGTCACTTTTTCTGGTTTTCCACCCTGTAGCTGTATTCTACTCATCTGGGAGGCCACCTTTCTGGTATGGCCGACCAGAAATTCACCTTGATCCTTTTGAACCCTGGTCGGCCGACCAGGGTATGTGGCCGGCCGACCACTTGAACTGGTCGGCCTGCTTCTTGCTTTTTGCCCTTCCTGAATGCATTACAACTGTGCCAGCTGGGGGGCATTTGGACCATCCTCCATACACGTGTATGAAGGATATTTGAGGCTTCTTAGAGAAGCTTTAGAGCCTCTCCTCTATAAAGGAGAGGCTTATGCACCTCTCTCTCTCTACATCTTTATACTTGAGCTCCAAAAACCCTAATATTCTTGGCCATTTGCACACCAACCCTTAGCATAACACCTCCACCATCCATGCAAGCATCTTGGAGCTAATTTGCAGAGGTTGAGAGCTCACTTCCTTGGTCCAGAAGCTGCTGGAGTCATTGTCTACAAGGGTGAGTCCTCATTTTCCCATTTTTTGTATTATTTTGCTTCCTATCTTAGCCCTACTTGCAAGAATTTCTGATTTTTGTCATAAACTGAAAAGTGTCTTATTTTGAACTCCTCTTGAATATTTATTAAGGATACTTTTCTGTTTGAGGTCTCCTACATCCTTGTATGCTTCATCTCTCTTTTAGGGCTTATTTTGCATGATATCTTAGCCTTACTTGCAAGTATTTTCGAGATTTTCTATGAACTAAAAAAAGTCTTATTTTGAGCCCCTCTTAAAGTTTGATTAAGGGCATTTTTCTGTTTGGGGTCATCTTCCTCTTGGCATGCTTCATTTCCTCATGATTAGGGCTATGCATTAGAGCATTCGCATTGGCCTTGGTATGGCCTCTTAGCCACTGAAATCCAGTGGATTTTCAGTGGCTTAGATGTATTTTTGAGAGTTAAAATCAGAGGGGGGTGACTCCCTCTCTCCTTGTCTTGTTTGTTGGCCCTTTTGGCCTTCCAAAGGGCCCTTTACTTGCATATTGTGAAGTCACTTTTTAGGCCCAATTTGGTGAGTTTCAAGGTCTGCCTTAGTTCTGTTCGGAGCCTCTTTGACCACATTTTGTGTCCCTCATGCATGTGTGGAACAATCCTCCTCAATGCCTTTCAAGAGGACCTTTCATTGCATGCTTGCTTGACCCATTTCAGGGCCTTTTTGGTGAGTTTTAGGGCTGTCATAATTGATTTCCAGAGTTGGTTTTGCCATGCTAAGTGTCCTTGTTGTATGTGTTGAGTAACCCCTTGCATGGCCCTCCAAAGGAGCTCATCATTTTTGCATGCATTGGATGCATTTCAGTGGTTATTTGGGGTTTATTTGACATGCCATGATACTGTTTTGGGCTGGTTTGGTGATCTCTCTTATGCTTCATTCACATGCCATGTAAACCATGCATACTAGCCTAGGTTGCATGTTGTTTTAGCCCTTCATGTTAGCACTTTTTGGCCATGCTTTGAACTAATATTGTGCATATTTTGGGACTGCCTTGGCTCTGTTTTTGTACTTCATGATCAAATAATGCTTGCTTTGCATGATTATAGTTCAATGTATTTGCCTAGTTTTGAGTTTCGGGGCCTCTTTCATGCATTGGGTGCCATATTTCCATGATTCGGGACCGTTGCGCATCATATTTCAGTGCTGGAAATTGCATGTTTGTATACCATCTTTCATCCCTTCCCATGCTTTGGTAGAGTGGCATTTGATGCCTTAGGTTCGATCCTTGATATTCGTGCATGTGTGCACGCATTTCGCTTGTCTCATTTTCATCTAATGGCCACTGATGTGAGTGTGGCTGAGGTCCACTCATGTTGGTGTAAGTCCATCGTGCATTGTGTATGCAATTCCATTCCATAGCATTGCATATGCTAGGTTGCATGTTAGTCGCATTGTGTATGCCATCTCGTTTGCATTGTGTTTGGGATAGGAGTTAGACCAAGCACGGGAAACGAGGGACGTTTCGTACTCCGAGTGACGGAACGTGTCTCAATTCCCGATCGCCGACACTCCGGATTACCCATGATGGAATTTAGGTCTTGTTGTGTTTTCATGTGCATTCATTTCACATCGAGTTGTGCAATTCGACTCCTCGACCATCATGCATCGAGATGCGTGATTGGTGGCACGAGGATCGAGGTGTACATACATATGTGAAAATACTTTTCCATGCCCCTTTCTTGCTCTCTGTTGCAGCAAATCAAAAATCAACAGCCTTCCAAAGCCTTGCATAGCATTCCGGGATTAATTGCAAACAGAGGCAAATCGAGGCATTGTGATGGATTTCCGCGCCAACAACTCAAGCATACATCATTCATCATTCGGAACAGAGCTGAGGCGGTCTATGGCCTGCATGCTAATTTACCTGCTTTCCTAGATTAATTTGATAATTAATTAGGGTTTTGTACTTATTCGGACTGTAATTATTATTCGGACTGTATTATTTATTCGGACCCTCCGAGCGAGGGCACAATTGCAATAAGTGTGCGTGTGTGTGATGTATGTCTTCCAACCCCACGTCTTTCTCCCTTTTATTTACTAGCTTATGATGGTTAGATTAGGGCATGTTTCAATTAGCATACTTATGCTCGCATGTTTACATCCATTCATCTGTCTTGCATGCACCTGGCTCGGCGCATCATACTAACTACATCGTATTTGAATTCCAAGTTGAATACATGTTAGCTGCAGCATCTCACATGCCATATTTAGAATAGCCGAGCCTATTGTAGTTGCATTCCTGCATGTGTTGCATTAGGCATTTCTGTATAGTTAGGATCATGCATTGATTTCTAACCTAGTTTCTGTTTTGGCTTGGAGTACTCGGTAAGTGTTTATGCTTTAGCATCCTTGCATGCGTGTGAGTGACTGCCATGATAGCATGATTACCATGAGGCTATTTGATTATGTGATATAACTGTCTGAATGCCTGTGGGTGAAGGTTGAGTTATTTGGATTAGAATAATGCATTGACTGTGAGTTTTAAGCCTACTTGAGAGTGGCAAATCATCTTGTTTTCTAAGCCTACCTGAGGGTGGCAAATCCACATTTTAGCCTACTTGCGAGTAGCAAACTGTTTTCAACACAAGCATGAAATGTTTTGTTCCAATTCAGGCGACCCAGTCTATACTTGTATGCTGTGCGCATCACATAGTAAATCTAGGCTAATAACCGGAATAAGAGCACATAATGTTTTCAAAACTTGATATCATGGTTAGTAGAGGCCGATCTTTGATCGGGCGAGCGGGGGTGCTCACGAAGTGACCTTCCCCAATTGTACCCAAGTTCCCGAGCCGAGGCAACTTTGGTGATGACGGACACGTGGCCTTAGGCAACGAGTCAAGGTTTCCTAAATTTTCCCAAAAATAAAATATTTAGGTGGCGACTTTGTATCTGGCAAAGCAGTCCATGTTTGACACTTCTTTCAAAAAATCTGTTTTCAAAAAACGATTTGCCGGATTTGGACTCTTTGATGATTCATCGGTCTTGCATTGTACTCTGCGAGATTAGATACATGACTGTGACATTGAGTCCTGAACTGTAGTGAGCCTAATGAACAAAACGGGATTTTCCCTCCCGGGACGTTCGGGGACGTCTACAGTTTATGGCGACTCTGCTGGGGAGTGTAGACACCCCATTTTTGACCGATCTTAAGACTCAGACGTCACCGATTGAGCGCTCGCTGATGTTGCATATTGTGCTCATTCAGAAGTCTCAGAGTCGCGGCCGTGAGCCCTGCCTCCGGACTTCCGAACTCTCTTCTGTTCCTTGCCTCGGTTTGCGAACCGGACTCGATTTTCTTTGTTTTCTTTCCTGAGGGGAGGGAGAGGTCCCGTAGACCATCTCTCAGTGGCCGTGGGCTACATTTCGTGGCCGTAGGCCATTTTGCCCATTTCGGAGCCCGGTTCTTGGTTTTCGGAGCCGTCAGGCCGTGTGCCTCGGTTCGGGACCACCCAACCATCTCCGATTCCTCCGGTTTTTGGCACGCATCTCATTTACTCCCTTTCGAGGGACACTGGGGTCTTAGGTACCCACTTCGTCGCCGAATGCCACTTTCGGTGCTTAACGGCCTATTTTCGGGATCCCGAACTGCGCGTTTTGGCCCCCGAGCATTCGTTTTGCATCGGTTTTTGTTCATTTTTGGCAGGTACCTCTGTTTTATCACCAGGAAGATCACTGGAGGGTGGGAGGCCAGCAAATGTCTCAGCAACCAGTTATGCTCTTCCGGCGCCCTCCGACGCCCGTTTTTCTCACTTCCGGGCTAATGTTGACCACCCTAGGAGCATTTTCTTCGAGCCAAAACCACATATTTGTGTTGTACACACATGGGAGGATCCTAAAAACACATGGCCGGCCAGTAATTGTTATTGACCCTTTTGAACCCCTCTTTAAATTGGCCTATTCTCTCTCCTGTTTTAGAGTTGCCAAGTTTGAACCACATGGTTGTGTTGAGAAGACCTGGGAGGACACCAATACCTGGTGGCCGGCCACTAATTCATTTGGCCCATTTTGACCCTTGGCCGGCCGGCCATAGGGGGTGGCCGGCCGGCCACCTGCAACAAAGATACATGGCCGGCCATGATCCCCATGCTGTGTACTTTACAGCTGTGCACATTTTTTTTCCAAAAAGATCTGTATCCGGGGGGGACAGCTGGTGGAGGGAAGCTTGGTTCACTTTTTCCCTCCCTTTCTCCCCCCTTTTGGTCTATATAACCAAACTCCAAAACCTGATTTTAGGGTTGACAAAAAAACCCTTGAAGCCTCTTGCATTGCCTCTCCCAATCTCTCTCATTTCAAGCTCCAAACTCCAAGTTCCAACTCCATTTCTTCATTACTACCAAGCATCACCACCACTACTCTATTTCCAGCAGCTAGGAGAGCTTTCCAGCAGCTAGAAGGCATCCATTCTTCAAGCAAAAGGCAGCCAAGACTTGTCTACAAGGGTAAGTCTCGATCTCCCTCTTTTGTAGCACTTTCTTGCCTCATTTCTTAAGCCTATTTGCTTATTGTTTTGGGCTCCGACCTTAACTGAAACTAGGTCTATTTTGAGCTATTCTTCGTGTTTTTTCGAGGGCTCAACCCTTTTTGAGCCCTCCATTTGGTACTTGCTTCAATATCATCTTATATGTCAATATTTTGCATGAAATTTCTAGCCTATGAGTGATCTGTTTTTGAGCATAATGTAAACTGTAAGTGGGCCTATTTTGAGCCCATCTTCAACATTTAAGAAGGGCTCAACCCTGTTTGGGCCCCCTATCTTGCACTTGCTTCACAATTCCTCCAATTTACCGTAAATTTGCATGATTTGTTTGGCCTATATTTAAATTGTTTTGGAGCATGTCATGAACTGTGAGTAAGCTTATTTTGTGTCCCTCTACAACATTGTAGAAGGGATCAACCTTGTTGGGGGTCTCCATGTTATACTTGTCATTATACCCCTCTTTGACCCCCATTTTTGCATGCTTTTTTAAGCTTATCTAGCTTATGTTTTCGGCCATAATCAGAACTGGAAAGAGTCATATTTTGACCTTCTTGACATATTTCATTAAGGGTATTTTCTGGTTTGATAAATTTTTGGGGTACCTCATGTTATAGCCTTATGTATCCTAGTTCTTGCATGACATTTTTAGCATATTTTCATACTGAGTTGGGGGATGTCATCTACTGTAAATGTTCATATTTTTAGTCCCTCATCAGTTTTGTAGAAGGTTACTTTTCCATTTGGGCATCGCATGTATCACTTGCTTCAATACCCCTCTTGTGGAGCCACTTTTGCATACTTGTTTAATCCTATGTGTGCTTGCTGTTTAACCCTTTTTATGACTGAAAAATGCTTGTCTTGGGGCTGTCTTGCTACTGCATTTTCATTCCATGTCTATATTGTGCATGTTTGGTATAGCTATAGGCCATTTCGGGGGCCTAAATTCATGTTTCGGGGCCATTTCATGCATCAGGTGTACTTTCGCCTCATTTCGGGGCTGTTTTCCCCCACATTTCAGTGCCAAAATTCATTTGCATGTTTGCATATCATCTCCATGCCATTTCATGCCTTAGGGCCATTGCCTCGGTTTGCGTGCCCGTGTGCACGCATTTCGAGGCATCTCATTTTCATCCAACGGCCTCTTATGTGAGTGTAGCTGAGGCTCACTCATGTTAGTTTAAGTCCATTTTGCATTCTGTATGTCATTTTAGTCTCATCGCATTGCGCATGCCATTGCCTCGGTTTGCGTGCCCGTGTGCACGCATTTCGAGGCATCTCATTTTCATCTCTCGGCCTCTTATGTGAGTGCGACTGAGGCTCTCTCATGTTGGTGTAAGCCCATATTGCATCGCATATCTCATTTTAGTCCTGTTGCATTCTGTATGCCATTTTCTTAGTTAATTTGTTAATTAATTAGGAATTTGTATATTATTCGGACTGTATTATTCTTTCATTTCGGACTGTATTATTCTTTCGGACCCTCTGCGCGAGAGCATAATTGTAATAAGTGTGGGTGAGTGTGATGTATGTCTTCCAACCCCACGTCTTTCTTCTCTTTTATTTACCCGCTTATGATGGTTAGATATAGGGCATATTTTAATTAGCATACAGTATGACAGCATGTTTGCATCATTCATCTGTTTTGCACGCACCGGGCTCGGCACATCATACAAACTGCATTTGTATTTCAATTCCAAATTGAATACGTGTTAGTTGTAGCATTCCATATGCCATGTTTAGAATAGCCGAGCCTGCTATAGTTGCATTATTGCATGCGTTGCATTAGGCATTTCTGTATAATTAGGATCATGCATGATTTCTAATCGGTTTTCTGTTTTGACTTGGAGTACTCGGTGAGTTTTATGCTTTAGCATCCTTGCATGCGTGTGAGTGTTGCCATGAATAGCATGCTTACCATGAGACTATATGCTTATATGATATAACTGCTTTGAATGCCTGTGGGTGGAGGTTGAGTTATTTGAAGTGGAACAAATCATTGACTGTTTGTTTTAAGCCCACTAGATAGTGGCAAAATCATGTTTTCTAAGCCCACCCGAGGGTGGCAAATCCACGTCTTAGCCTACCTGTGGGTAGCACCATCAAACCATTTTCAAACAAACAAACATGAAATGTTTTGTTCCAGTTCAGGCGACCCAGTCTATACTTGTTTGCTGCGAGCATCACATAGTAACCTAGGCTAATAACCGGAATAAGAACTCACAATGTTTTCAAAAACAGATATCATGGTTAGTAGAGGCCGGTCTTTGACCGGGCGAGCGGGGGTGCTCACGAAGTGACCTTCCCCAATCGTACCCAAGTTCTCGAGCCGAGGCAACTTTGGTGATGACGGACACGTGGCCTTTGGCACCGAGTCAGGGTTTCCTAAATTTCCCATTAATAAAATATTTAGGTGGCGACTCTGTATCTGGCAAAGCAGTCCATGTTTGGCACTTCTTTCAAAAAAATCTGTTTTCCAAACGATTTGCCAGATTTGGACTCTTTGGTTCAAGATTAAGAACCGTGACATTTGAGTCCTTCGAACTGTAGTGACCCAATATCGAACCAGAACGGGGGGGACTCGCACTCCCTTTCCCCGGGATGCGTTCGGGGACGTCTACAGGGAGTTAGAGAACTTGGCTCAAACTCATGATATCTAGTTTTGACTACACTTATGTGTTTCTTTGCATTGCATTTGCATTGGTGCGCCTA
The DNA here is from genome assembly GCA_030407325.1 of Camellia japonica. Classification (NCBI taxonomy): domain Eukaryota; kingdom Viridiplantae; phylum Streptophyta; class Magnoliopsida; order Ericales; family Theaceae; genus Camellia; species Camellia japonica. Next base: position 169,298,098 of record JAPPVO010000031.1, on the reverse strand, counting down.
CGACACCGTGTTTGCCGTATGCTATTCCTGAACGATTTACCGGAGGCTCGCTTTGAGAAGCGTTCCATAAGGTTGACCGGTTGCGGGCTCTGCCACGACGGGAACACAAACCCCAGTTTTACCGGGGCACCCTTTTTGACCATTCGACCTAGTGCATATTCGGAATCCATAGTGACCATTCCAAACTAGGACAGGTTGCTTACCCGATCATAGGTTGTTTGAAGCCGCTGCGTGCGTAGTGAAACCCTAGCTCTTGACAAAATAGGACAGGGAAACCCTACCCCAACATAGGGGTGTTTTGGCTCTCACTTTGTTTGCTATGTGCTTTTAGAGTGCGTCTCTATAGGAATGCATGTATCAGTTTACAAGTTTGGGCATCAGGCCTGCGGGCACCAATTCAGTATCTTGGGTATCAGGCCTGCGGGCACCAGTGCAGTATTTTCGGAATCAGTTATCTGCGGGTATCAGATTCAGCTTCGGGGACAGTGATTTGGGAATAATGATCAGTCTTTGAGAATAGTGTATCAACTGCGTGTTAATTATACCTGACTGTGTGTTGTGTTTATTTACGCTGTTATGCTGTCCGTTTGCCTGCTCGTTTATTTCCTTATTATTGCTTTATTTATCTTTTTGATAGGATAGTTTAGCACAATTGCTTCAGACCAAGCAGATATTCCCCAAGCACTCTGGGCAAGAGGTCGCCGACTCCATCGATCTGAGGATCTAGTTGATGGACAACCAGTGTATCATTCCCTACCCCCCGTTATCAGACGGAGGTCGAGAAGATGCAGTGTATCCAAGCAGAGGTTGCCAGAGCAGTGGATTACCCCATCAGTGGACAGTCGGGTTGAGATCCCAATTGTTGCCATAGAGATAGATCTACCGATAGTTCAGACAGATCAGGGTAGTATGGCAGGAACGCCAAGAGTTGAGGAAATGACGCGTCAGATGTAGGAAACCATGAGAGCCATGCAGCAGGACGCTGTTCGTCGGGATGAGTTTGCCAAACAACAGGCCGAGATAATGGCCCAGCAGGCAGAGTTAATTGCCAGGCTGCAACAACAAACCGGGGCAACTGCTTCACAACAAGTCCCCCTCCCACCAGGAATTCCAGCGCCCGGAGAGGCACCAAATGTCCAGGCAGATACGGACATCCCAACGGAGCCGGCTCCGCCCCTGATTCTACCACAACTATCTAAGGCACCTACACCTATCAATCAACCGGACTCTCCCTTTGAGTTCGAGGTGGACCATACAGCATTAAAGTTGAGCAAGCTTGAGAAGCTGTTCAAGAAATCCCAAGGGGTAAAGTCCATCCCAGACATCAAGGACAGATATACCGATGTGGCTGTGACGCTGCCAGATAGGTTCAAAATGCCACAAATCGACCGCTTTAACGGATTCGGCGATCCCATGGTCCATTTTCGGTTGTTCTCAGATATACTGCGACCGATGGGCCTCACCAGACCGCAGAAGCTTTCACTATTCGGCCGGACCTTGTCAGGAGTGGCCGCTATCTGGTACGCAAAATTAGAGGATGACGTTAAACGGAACTGGGATGAAATGGTTGAGGCTTTCATTGCACAATACTCCTATAACACTCAAATCGAGATTACAACCCGTGATCTTGAGACAACAAGGCAAGAGTCTAAGGACAGTTTTTTGGATTTTGTGGCCCGGTAGAGGGCGAAGGCCTCAATAATGACCCTAAGGCCCACCAATAAGGACCAAATTCGGATGATTGTGCGCAATCTCCAGCCAAAACTGATGCAGAAAATGATAGTGCTCCCCTTCCCTACCTTTTCAGATTTGCATGAGATAGGGGTACAAATTGAGGATGCTATGAAACAAGGTCTGATTGACCAAGACAGAGAGCAACCTAGAAGAACCTTCAACCGCAACAACAATACAGGCACCAGCAATGCCGTAAATGCTAGAGCTTCGGAGGTAAGCATGGTCACCACCATCCCCCCTCCAAAACCCATGGTAGCTACACCTTTCTCCAGCACGTTCGGAAGCAACACACAAACCACCAGATTCCAACCCAGAGGCCAAAGAACCTTCACACCCTTGTATATGCCCCTGTCCAAGGCTCTAGGGGTATTAATTAGGAAAGGGCACTTAAAGCCCCTGGAGCCGAGGCCATTGCCAAATCCACTCCCTCCCTCTCATAACCCAGCAAAATACTGCGCATATCACCAACAACATGGTCACGACACTGACCAATGTTTTAGATTGCGTCATGAGATTGAAGATCTCGTTGACAAGCAGGTGATTGCGCCTCCAGAAAAACCCAATGTCACAACAAACCCTCTCCCACCACACAACCAAGCTCCACCCCCTAAAAGAATCAACTTTATCCAGACTGGGGTCGTGTCTTACGATCCCAGCATATATATCACTCCTTCTCACCTACCTAAGTCGGAGGTGCTCCTTCCTGACTGCACTGACTTGTGCATGTTGGACATCTCCAGAACCCAACCCAAACCATCGGTGGTGACTGTCGAAGACATAACATGGGAGATTTCAGGGGAGAATGGGATTGCTGAGTCAGAGTCCGAGGAATCTGGGAGTTTTGCTGAAGGGGTATACAGTCCGAGTGACTACATTCTATTAGTGGCCAGGTTGGCACCGAACTTTGAATTGCCAGCAGGGGCAGAGCTTTGCATGATACAGGGGGATGAATCTGGCCAGAGGATAGATGACCTGGCAGCTGTGGAAGAGGACATTGCTAACCTCCAATTTTTCAATGAACAAGAGCCAGAGGGCATGGTAGTCAACTGGTCAGATTTTGAGGAGTTAGCAGAGGTCACTGGGTGGCTTGATGACCTACCGGATGTTGTCGACGAAGTTCAGTTGGAACGAGGCCCGGCAGGGGCAGGAATATCAGTTGTGGCCGGAAGGGCCAGAAATCAGAATGAATCGCTGGAGAGCGCCGGTGCTAAGAATGTTGCTCAGGACTTGGGCATTGTGGATGCAGGAAATGTTGAACAGCCAGCCGTACTGACGCAGTTGGAGCAAGAAAGGTTTGAGGCTTCTGAGAGAATCAGGAAAGCTAAGGCCCCTGAGGGGACTGAAAGTGCTGTGTACACAAAGATAGAGAATACTGCGAGCATGTGGACGGAGAGTACTGCGAGTACAATTGTACCGGAGCCAGATAGGTGTCTGTTGGCTACCGATGGAATGTGGTGGGAGGACGATGATTTTTGTCTTGCCCACACGGATGAGGATTGGGGGAGCAACCAGCCAGACGATACCTGGTACATCGGCGAAGTCGATCATATGACTAGAAGCGGGCGATATTTCAAGCCCCCACATCTAGATCAGCCAGAGGCATCTGGGAAAGATAAGGAGGCGGAGAAACAGAAAGAGAAGCAACTCAAAGAAGAGGCTGTACTGAAGCAGTTGAAAAAGATACAGGCAGACATCTCCATCTGGTGACTGCTTATGGCATCGCGAGTGCATCGACAAGCTATCTTATCGACCATGGACAAGGCCAAGCTCTCAATAGACACCACGCCCGAACAGCTGGTGGGCTTAGTTTTTCCGGGAGGGGCTACCCTGATGTTGACTTTCTCCGACAAAGAATTGCCACCTGAGGGTGCGAACCATAACAAGCCACTCTACATCTCCGTGGAGTGTAGAAACAAATGGATACCCGTGGTACTTGTCGACACAGGGTCCGCCATCATCGTGTGCCCGGCAAGAACTGCATATGCAATCGGTTTAAAGACCGCAGACTTTGCGCCGACAGCCCAGGTGATTCGGGCATATGACAACACGAGCAGAGAAGTCATGGGGACAGTGAAAATTCAGACCAAGGTTGGGTCGGGACAGCATGAAATAGACTTCCACGTCTTAGAAGTTCCTGCAACTTTCAATATGCTCTTGAGGCGGCCGTGGCTGCACCAAGTGAAGGCAGTTTCGTCCACCTTGCATCAGATGGTGAAATACCCCCATGGGAAGGGAGTAGCCATTGTTTTTGGAATTCATCGATCCATCCACCGCCGGAAGTATCTACGCCAGTTTTGGAAATTGAGCACGGTATGGAGGATGTGTTCTTATCCGGTTTACCCTGGCTGAGGCCCGGGTCGTGCAGAACATCATGGCTGTTAATGAGGGGTTGTATGTCAGTGCTCAATCAGTATACCTTATGAACAAGCTTCAACACATCCCCGAGATGGGATTGGGAAAGAGCAGCCAGAAGGGCGTTGCAGCGTTGGCCGAAGTGCCACACAACCCACACACCTTTGGCTTGGGTTATCTGCCCACCAAAGAGGATTGTATAAGGAAGGGTAAGGAGATGGCTGGGAGAGCCAGAGCGAAGAAGGCGGGGAAGCCTTTTGACTTAATGCACCGGCCCATTCAGGGTACCCTAAACGGACGCTTCGTCCGGGAGGGGGAGGACTTTCCGTTTTGTGGCTTCCCAGAGCCGTGGCTGAACGCGGAGAGGAAGCGCGTGCCAGGTTTTGAGATTTTCTTTGACCTACAGTTATCCGGGGATGACGTTGCCGAAGAGCAGACGGACCCATTGGCTGAGGCTGAGCAGAGCAAGAAAGTGGAGTCTGAGGACGCCGAAAGTGAAATGGGGGTAGCGCTGGCATGTCTACTTTCAGATCCTCCGATCGAACAGAAGTGCTTGGGGGATAACTTCTCGGTATGCGTGATCGGGAATGAAACGGCTGCGGGCCTACCAGCAAACATTTTGGATGCATCTATCGCACCCTCTCTCATTTGGCAGTATGAAGAGGGATTTTTGTCAAGCAGCACCGGGTCAGGTAGTGAGCCGGAATCTGATTCCTCCGAATCTGTTGAGTCGGAATCAGGTTCCAGCTCGACTGAGTCTGAGTCCGGTATTCCAGGGGGTGATAACCCGGATACCACAGTCCTGTCCAGGTCGTCTTTTTCTTTCTCTTTTGAGTCTGTTGTAACCGAAGAATCGGACGATTTGGATGTGCTTAATGAGAATGATGTGGCTGTGGTTTCTGAGTACTTTTCTGTGCCCTTGATTTATTGCATTAACTCAGACTTTCAAAATTTTGATGAAAACGACGAGGAAGAAATTCCTCCGGTTTTGCAACGCTTAATTGAACAAGAGCAGGAAAGATTTGTTAAACCCTTAATGGATGAAATCACTACTGTGAATATTGGTACTGAGGAGGACCTGCGGCTGGTCCAGATCGGGTCCACGTTGTCTTCGGAGGAACGCGAGCGCTTAGTCGCTTTATTAAAAGATTTCAAAGATGTTTTCGAGTGGTCCTACAAAGACATGCCTGGAATCGATCCTGAGATTGTACAGCACCGGATCCCTCTTAACCTCGAGGCCCGACCCGTTAAACAAAAACTCATAAGAATCCGCCCGGACTGGGCTCTCAAGATCAAGGAAGAGGTCACCAAGCAAATTGACGCAGGGTTCCTGCTGGTATCCGAATACCCGACTTGGTTGGCCAACATTGTTCCAGTGCCGAAGAAGGATGGCAGGATCCGGGTATGCGTGGATTTCAGGGATTTGAACAGAGCCAGTCCGAAGGACGACTTTCCCTTGCCGCATATTGATGAGTTAGTGGACTTCACAGCGGGGCATGCTTTGCTTTCGTTCATGGATGGCTTCTCAGGCTATAATCAGATAGTGATGGCACCGAAGACCGGGAGAAGACTGCTTTCACCACCCCGTGGGGGACTTACTGTACAGAGTGATGCCATTTGGGTTGAAGAATGCTGGAGCTACATATCAACGGGCCGCGACCACAATATTGCATGACATGATCCACAAAGAGGTTGAGGTGTACGTGGACGACATGATTGTCAAGTCCAAAGAAAGAGAGGGCCACTACACCGCCTTGCAAAAGTTCTTTCAAAGGATCAGAGAATTTCGGTTGCGGCTGAATCCTCAGAAGTGTACGTTTGGTGTTACAGCGGGAAAATGCTGGGGTTTCTGATTACACAGAGAGGTATCGAAGTCGACCCTTCCAAAATCAAGGCCATCTTAGAAATGCCACCACCAAGGACTGAAAAGGAGGTGCGAGGCTTTCTGGGTAAAGTGCAATTCATAAGACGGTTTATCTCAAAATTAACCTTGACTTGTGAACCACTTTTTGGTCTCCTGAAGAAAGGAAAGAAATTCCAATGGGACGGCCGATGCCAAGCTGCTTTTGAACAGATCAAGGAATACTTACAGAACCCACCCGTGTTGTCACCGCCAGAGCCGGGGAGACCGTTGATTTTGTATCTTTCAGTAACTGAGACTACAATGGGCTGCATGCTCGCGCAAGAATCAGAGGACAAAGTGGAGAGAGCCATCTACTACCTGAGCAAGAAGATGCTGGAGTATGAGACTCGCTACACACCGTTGGAAAAGGCTTGCTTAGCCTTGGTATGGGCTACCAGGAAGCTGCGGCACTACCTGTTAGCTCACTCTGTAATGTTGGTTTCACGATTGGATCCCATCAAATATCTTTTCGAGAAACCGGCACTTACGGGTAGGCTAGCTCGTTGGTTGCTGTTGCTTTCCGAATTCGATCTGAAATATGTGACGCGCAAGTCAGTCAAGGGAAGAGCAGTAGCAGAATTCTTAGCCGATCATCCAGTGGAAGGGGGTGAAGCAGTTGAGTACTTATTCCCAGATGAGGCCATTTTGCATATCGACGACGAGTTTTGGACGATGTACTTTGACGGAGCGTCAAACCAGTATGGGTATGGGATAGGAGTGTTGCTGATAGCACCCGACAACTCCCGTATCCCTCTAGCATTCAAACTCCGGTTCAAAGTCTCGAACAACGAAGCAGAATATGAGGCATGCATTGCCGGTCTAGAAGCAGCCCTGGAACTAGGGGCAAAACGGTTGGACGTCATCGGGGACTCGAACCTTGTTGTATCTCAAGCGAAAGGAGATTGGAAAGTCAAAGAAGAAAAGATGATTATGTATCACCAGACCTTGGACTTGTTAATTCCTCGGTTTGAGAAGTTAAACTTTACTCATCTGTTAAGAGAGAACAACAGGTTCGCAGATTCACTAGCAACTCTATCTTCCATGATAGACATCCCGTTTGGAGTCCGGATGCGTCCAGTCATTATCGACCAAAAATTTGTGCCGGCTTACGAGTCGATTGCCGCGATAGATGAGGTTCAAGATGAGAACCCCTGGTATTACGATATTTGGAATTTCTTGGAGAAGGAAGCATATCCACCAGGGGTAAATGCCAAGGATAAAAGGGCAATCAGAAGAATGGCCGTTCAGTTCATCATCTGCGGAGGTAAATTGTATAAGAGAGGTCATCTGGGAATGCATAAGCTGTGCGTTGAAGCTGAAGAATCAAAACGCCTGATGGAGGCCATCCATGGAGGAGAATGCGGTGCGCATATGAACGGGGTAATGTTAGCTCGGAAGATCCTCAGACAGGGTTACTACTGGTCCACCATGGAAGAGGATTGTATCGGCTTTGTTCGGCGATGCCACAAATGTCAGATCCATGCAAATCGCATGAACATCCCGCCGTCGAAGCTGTACAATATGACTTCGCCATGGCCATTTTCAGTTTGGGGAATCGATGTGATCGGGGCTGTCACTCCGAAAGGGTCGAATGGGCATGAGTTCATCCTGGTCGCGATAGATTATTTCACAAAGTGGGTTGAGGCCCAATCCTATGCGGTGTTGAAGGCTTCACATGTTGCGAAGTTTATCAGAAATAACATCATCTGTCGTTATGGGGTCCCAAACGAGGTCATTTCAGATAACGGTTCCCACTTCAAGAAGGAAGTGATTGATTGTTGGAAAATACAATGTGGCTTTTCATAAGTCATCCACCTATCGGCCGCAGACCAATGGAGCGGTTCGAGGCCGCCAACAAGAATATCAAACACATACTGCAGAAGATGGTGGAAACCTACCGGATTGGCCAGATAAGCTGCCGTTTGCTCTGTGGGGCTACCGGACTTCAATTAGAACGTCTACTGGGGCGACTCCGTATTCATTAGTTTATGGGATGGAGGCCGTTCTACCTATCGAGATTGAAGTTCCATCTTTGAGAGTGCTGGCTGAGTGTCAGATAGCCGAAGCAGATTGGCAACAGAGCAGATTTGAAGAACTCATGCTCTTTGACGAGCGCAGACTGAAAGCACTGTACCATGTTCAAGGTTATCAGCGCAGAATTGCCAGGGCTTTTAACAAGAAAGTTAAGTCCAGGAATCTAAAGGAAGGAGATTTGGTGCTCAAAGACAACCGAGCTCCCATCCACGACCCAAGGGGCAAGTTCAGACCCAATTGGACTGGTCCCTACATCATTAAGTCTATCTGGTCAGGTGGAGCTGTGGTTCTGATGGACCTAGATGGCCTAGAGTTCTCCAAACCGATCAATATGGACAAGTTGAAGAAATATTACCCCTGAGAGGCTCGCTAGGCCGAAAACCCGAAAGGGCGACCTAGGCAAAAGTTAGAGCACAAAAATTTGAAATATAAAAACTGAGCTCGCAAGGTTGAAAACCCGCAAAGGGCGGCCTTGGCAAAAGTTAGAGCGTAAAAGGAGAGTGAAAATACTCGAGTGAACCTGAGCCTGAACTACGTAAGGCTTGATTCCCATCTTTGGGATACGTAGGCAACTTCATCCTGAAGTTCAGCCATAAACTTTTCCCCGATCAACTTTGTCCATTTGATCATCTCGGTCATCTTTGTCTATTCAGCATTCAAGAGTTCGGTTATGATCTCCGGTGCAGTGCTTTTCAGACTAGGGGCAACTTTCCGTTGCTGTGCAGTGTGCCGCGTACTATTCAGACTAGGGGCAACTTTCCAGTTGCTGGGATCTGGGGTTGTGCATCTCAGTGACAAATTTCAGGCGTGTCCAGTTCTGATCCATATCGAAAATGGTTTTGAAAAGTTTTAATAAAAGTTGACTTTGTTCAAAATTAATCTTTTTACAACTTAGACCATTTTTGGACCAAAGCGGAAAATTTTCAGTACCCACAACCTTCAATTTCATTGATTTCAATACAGAGTTCTCCTGCTCTTGCATACAAATTGAAGTTGCTTTTTATTACAACCATAAAGAAAACTTGAAAGTACTAATAAAGCAATAAATCTGGGGCATAGCTAAGTCAGGTGTTCCTGCGCCCCCTCCCAGAGCTGGTCGAAGCTTCTGATGCCAAAGTGGGCCCTTCCTGTGCCTCTTCATTGAGCCAATCCAAGCACTCATCAGACAAAGTGCAACTGAAAGTGGGAGCGGGGGCCAGGAGCTCTCTAGTCCTCCATGCTGTGGCATACCGAGCAAGCTGCGCGCCTCGGACCGGGAATGCAGCAGGGTACTCTATCCCCTCTGGCGGGCAAGTCTGATCATGTCCGAATTGGCGCTGGAACCGGAACGGAAAATAGAAGACACAGTGTGTCATGCCAATCAATTGAATCCCAGGCTGACGGGTCATGTTGTAACTCATTGCCGGCAGATTGAGCCAAGGGCAGCGCCAAGCGATGCGGTTTGCAGACAAACTGCACATCCAGTTGTACCACCACCCCTCATCCAGGGCATCGACCAAGCGTTGTCGAAAAAAGTAGCCGCGAGCTGAGTATGCGGGGCAAGACTCCACAATCTGTAACTTGTCCATCAACCACACCTGGGGAGGGATGAAAAATGAGAGAATAAAGAATAGAGAGATGTACGATGAGAGAAAAGTAAGAAAAGGGTTTTGTGAGAAAAACGAGCCTGAGGGCCGAGTTGTGAGCAATACATATGTGAGATTGGGTGGGAAACATTACCTGCAACAGTAGTGGGCTCCCCGCAAGCCTAGCCGTCTCCCGACGATGAAAAGCGTCTAAGCCCATCAATGTTCAGCCAATATCATGGCAATGCAGCTCTTGCCCTCCTTCAAACCTTGGGCAACCTCGATCAACCGGACACTGAATCCACCGGAGCCCGGGCAAGCAAAAATGAGATAGCAAGCATAGGCAAAGCGCGTGTCGCCGATAGCCCTGCCAATGATGGTCGCCGCGGTCACCAGCATCAGAAAACCAGCAAACCAAGCTTGGGATGTCCAGCTCCCCGTCATGAATCAATGATCGAGCGTCATGCAAAGTGAGGCCGCACATTTGTCCTAGGGCTTGGACGTGGCCAAATCAGAGTTGAGGCAAGATTTCCTCGTTGCGCTCAGACTCCATCAAAGCTTGGAAATCTTCGAAAGTAGGACACATCTCTTGCCCGCTAAAGCTAAAGACGTGTGTTACCGGATTCCAAAACCTTGCCGCGGCATGGAGGAAAGGAAGATGCAGCGGAGTACGGCCCAGCGTGAATAGTGCATTCAAGCCGAAGCCCCGGAAGTTCAACTTTTCCGAGCCATCTAGAGAAGCGATCCAAGCTGTGAGATTTTGGGTGAGAAACGCCTCCATTCTGATGCAAAACTGAGATAAATGAATGAACCACAGGCTGGAACTTTTAAAGAGGATAAGGCACTGTTCGGGGACACGTGTCGAAAAATTGGTGGCTGCCAGCTAGGTGGTCGGCCGACCACCTTTTCTGGTAGGCCGACCACCCCTCTCCCCTCCAATGCAAAAAGCTGGTCGGCCAGCTCCCTTAGGTGGTCGGCCATGGAGAGGAGGGTGGCTTTGGTCTTGTTCTAGCTTCTAGAAGAAAGTTCCTAGCATTTCCATGCATTGGGAGTGTTTGAAGGTGCGTGTTTTCCTCTGTTTCGGATGCGTTCCGTCACCCAGATCGTCCGAAATGCATTTGTTTATCGAGTTGTTGTTAAGTCTGCTTATCGAGTTGTTATTTTTGCTTATCGAGTTGTTTTTTTGCTTACGAGTTGTTGCTTATCGAGTCGTTAAGTTTTGTCGAGTTGACGAGTTTTGCATATCGAGTTGTTACTCTTTGTTTAATCAACATTGTTGTGTCTTGCTTATCGAGTTGTAAGTTTAATCAACTTTGTCGTGTCTTGCTTATCGAGTTGTAAACTTGCTAAGGTTCCGTTGTTTCTTAGTAAGTTGAGTCGTTTTATTTGTTGCGTCGGTTCACTACCTGACTTGGCAATTTTCAATGCACAATTCCATTCAATCTCATTTTTGTGCAAAATGATGCGATGCGATGCTAAGAACATAAAATACAACACTTTTTGAACAAAAGCTGTTTCATTCCATCATGCTTCCTTTGTTACAACATTTTACAACAAGGGTACAAGTTTTACAGAAAATAAAACTGCCTAATAATGTACAATGTGCTACAACTACTAGTAAAAAGGCAAATAAAGCAGAACATCTGCGCTCTCAAGTGCAAGAATAAGAGGCCCTCTTCGTCCTCTTCGGCTGAGAAGTCCCTGCACCATCTCCACCGCAGCACCATCATCTGAATCAGAGCTGCTGTCCTCGGAAACCCTCCTCGGCATCACCTCCATCCTCAGAACCGGACTCAGAGTCCTCCTCTCTGCCTGCAGATGTCTCTGACTGAGGATGCGCGGGCTCCTCCTCCTCGCTGGACTCCTCCTCTATGACATGTGCCCTGCGCCCGCCTCGTCTGCGAGACGACTCCCCTCTCCCAGTCCTCGAGAAGGCCTAGATGGCCCAGCTCCTCGGGAAGGCCCAGGTGGCCCGGCCTATGGCCTGGTATATATCGGAGGCATCTGAAAAGAAAGAGTGCAATTTGAATGCATCAGTCAAAATATATATATCAGACGCACAGATAAAAAACTACATGGAGTGGATGTATGCAGATATAGTACATGAATGTGGTGTGTGTGTCAGATGTGCTCTACACATACAATCAATCGATGCAGTGAAATGTTCAAGTTCAGCATGTCATCAGAAGTATGATAGATGCAAGAAAACTAAAGAATACTAGGACGCCGATGATGGATAACTGCGTCTCTCTCCGCAAGACCATGCCCTCAAGTGAGGCCACCAATCCGAGCATCCCCTCCATGTACTCTCTGGGTGGCTGCAGATACAAGCTCAAATCATCAATGAATAAAATGTACCAAGTATCTGAGTGATAAATGAAAAATAGTGGAACATACCGGTGGTGAGTCGGGATCACAGACGTATGGGTGACCAGGCATAGGAGGCTCTATCGGAATCGGGTAGGAAGTCCCGTATCGCCATCCCGTCAGCTCAGTCGCATATCTGGCCATCCAGGGTGATGATAAGTCGGGGGAATCGGGGGGACCAGTCCAGCCCCATCTCTAGATGTACCAGCCCTACCGTCGAAGGAATGTCTCTAGCTCGGGTGCGACTCGAGGATGGCATGCCGGCAGACCTCCTCGCAAGAGTAGTACACGACACCTGCCAATGGAGGCATCAAGTATGTGTGACGGTAGGTCGCGTACTCCCGTCCTCCAAGTGTAGCAACACGTCGGTGCCCAACATGGTTGTCGACGTCCTGAGGAGTGAGCCTATCAGCGGATCGCATATCATCTGAAGGTGCTGAGGGAACACTCTGCTCGGGAAAGCCCAGAGTCTGGCGCAGGAAGTGGTCCCCTAGGAACCAGGCCCTGCCAGCTGGCCCCTCAAACAAGATCCTATACCGGGAAGTGGCCCATCCTTCGACAAACTAAAATCGGAGCTCTCTACCCAAAGGCACCCAAGGCTGCCATATGATCTGCGGATAACCAATGCATAAGTCGATTAGAAATCGTAGATGCGCAAGATAAATCAAAGATGAGAAACATGGAGAACTGAGAGTTCCGAATTACCTCTGCTGGCCGCACTGTGTCGAAGAACTGCCGTAGGTAGGGGAGAGTCTCCCGGGGGCGGTCGGTACTGGCCCTAAAAAACGAGCGAATAGGGGGTCATGAGGGGCACCTCCACCTCGAGCTCTGGGGCTAACGTCGGTAAATACGCAAAAACCCATAACTGTGGAAAACAGGGCAAAAGCCATCAGAATACAGAATGCTGAGTGCAGATGTAAACAAGCCCGCAGGGGACCTCGCTACAGCTCGGACTCGATTTCGTGTCACGGTTCTTAATCTTGAACCAAATAGTCCAAATCCGGCAAATCGTTTTGGAAAACAGATTTTGAAAGAAGTGCCAAACATGGACTGCTTTGCTAGATACAGAGTCGCCACCTAAATATTTTTAAAATGGGAAATTTAGGAAACCCTGACTCGGTGCCAAAGGCCACGTGTCCGTCATCACCAAAGTTGCCTCGGCTTGAGAACTTGGGTACGATTGGGGAAGGTCACTTCGTGAGCATCCCCGCTCGCCCGGTCAAAGACCGGCCTCTACTAACCATGATATCTTATTTTGAAACCTTGTATGCTCTTATTCCGGTTATTAGCCTAGGTTACTATGTGATGTTCGCAGCAAATAAGTATAGACTGAGCCGCCTGAATTGGAACAAAACATTTCATGTTTGCTTGTTTGAAAATGGTTTGATGGTGCTACCGCAGGTAGGCTAAGACGCGGATTTGCCACCCTCAGGTGGGCTTAGAAAACATGATTTTGCCACTATCTAGTGGGCTTAAAACAAACAGTCAATGATTTGTTCCACTTCAAATAACTCAACCTCCACCCACAGGCATTCAAGGCAGTTATATCACATAAGCAGTTAGCCTCATGGTAATCATGCTATCATGACAACACTCACACGCATGCAAGGATGCTAAAGCATAAAACTCACCGAGTACTCCGAGCCAAAATAGAGAACCGATTAGAAATCATGCATGATCCTAATTATACAGAATTGCCTAATGCAACACATGCAAAATGCAACTATAGAAGCTCGACTATTCTAAACATGGTATATGGAATGCTACAGCTAACACGTATTCAATTCGGAATTGAAATACAAATGCAGTTTGTATGATGCGCCGAGCCCGATGCGTGCAAAACAGATGAATGATGCAAACATGCTGTCATACTGTATGCTAATTGAAATATGCCCTAATCTAACCATCATAAGCGGATAAATAAAAGGGAAGAAAGACGTGGGGTTGGAAGACATACATCACACTCACCCACACTTATTACAATTATGCCCTCGCGCAGAGGGTCCGAAAGAATATACAGTCCGAATAATAGAATAATACAGTCCGAAATATACAGTCCGAATAATATACAAATTCCTAATTAATTATCAAATTAACTAAGAAAGCTGTAAAATTGGCTTGCAAGCCAGGGGCTGCCTTGATTCTGATGAATGATGTATGCTGGGCTGCCTTGCGCGGAAATCCACTGGGATGCCCCGATTAGCCTCTGTTTGCACCTTTCCTCGAAATGCGTGCCAAGCCTCGGAAGACTGCTGATTCTTGATATGCTGCAACAGAGAGCAGGAAATGGGCATAGCAATGTATTTCACAAATATATGCATGCCTCGATCCTCGTGCCACCAATCACGCATATCGATGCATGATGGCCGAGGAGTCGGATTGCACAACTCAATATAGGATGAATGCGGATGAATGCTACAACAAAACCTAACTCCATCATGGGTAATCCGGAGTGTCGGTGACTTGGGAATTGAGACCCGTTCCGTCACTCGGAGTACGAAACGCGTCTCGTTTCCCGTGCCCGGCCTAACTCCTATCCCGAACACGATGCAATATGCATGATATGCATGAAATGCAACTAAGATACAATCCTAACATACACAATGCTATGAAATGAGATGTCTCGGAATGCGTGCCAGACGGGCACGCAAACCGAGGCGATGATCCTAAGGCATAAAATGGCATACACAATGCAATTGGACTTACACTAACACGAGTGGACCTCAGCCACACTCACATAAGAGGCCGTCGGATAAAAAAAGAAGTGCCTCAAAATGCGTGCCCACGGGCGCGCAAACCGAGGCAGAGGCCGTAAGGCATGAAATGGCACGGAAAATGATATGCTAACATGCAAATGGAATTTCAGCACTTACAAATAATGCAAAACAGTCCCGAAAGGTGGGGAAATGATACCAAATGCCCGGAATGGTCCCGAAATGCGATAATAAGCACTCGGAACGGCCTATAGCCACACTAAACATGCATAATTGGTACATGACATGCAAAACAGTAGCAAGGCAGCCCCAAAATAGCATTATTTTCAGTACAAAACATGGCGAAATAATGAGCATAGATAGGACAACAAAAGCATGCAAAAATACGGGCCAAGAGAGGGGTATTGAAGCAAGTGATGCATACGATGCCCAAATGGAAAAGTACCCTTCTACAACACTTATGAGGGACCAAAAATATGCACATTTACAGTAGATGACATCCCACAACTCAGTATGAAAACATGGTAAAAATGCTATGCAAGAATGAGGATATATAAGGCTATAACATGAAGTACCCCAAGCATTCATCAAACCAGAAAATATCCTTAATGAAATATGTCAAGAAGATCAAAATATGGATATTTTCAGTACTGATGATGGCCGAAAATAGAAGCTAGATAAGCTTAAAAAAGCATGCAAAATGGGGGTCAAAGAGAGATATAAAGACAAGTATAACATGGAGACCCCAAACAAGATTGATACCTTCTACAATATTGTAGAGAGACACAAAATAAGCTCACTCACAGTTCATGACATGTTCCAAAACAGACTGCATGTAGGTCAAATAAATCATGCAAGTTTACAGTAAATATGAGAAATTATGAAGCAAGTGCATGATAGAGAGGCCAAACAGGGTTGAGCCCTTCTTCAATGTTGAAGAGGGGCTCAAAATAGGCCCACTCACAGTTTAGATTATGCTCGAAAACAGATCACTCATAAGCTAGAAAAAGCATGCAAAAACAAGGGCAAAACATGGATTCAAAGCAACTTGCATATGGAGCATGAAAACAAGGTTGAGCCCTTCTTAAATGTTGAAGAGGGGCTCAAAATAAGCACAATATCAGTTCATGAGATGCTCCAATTCAGATCACACATAGGCCAAATATTTAATACAAAATAATGGCATATAAGAGGATATTGAAAGAAGTACAAGATGGAGGGCTCAAACAGAGTTGAGCCCTTAAACAAACATCAAGAATAGCTCAAAAGAGGACCACTTTCAGTATTGGTCGGAGCTCAAAACAGTGAGCAAGTATGGTTAAGAAAAGAGGCAAGAAAGTGGTGCAAAAGAGAGAAATGGAGCCTTACCCTTGTAGACAAGTCTTGGTTCCCTTTTGCTTGAAGAATGGATGCCTCCTAGCTGCTGGAAAGCTCTCCTAGCTGCTGGAATGGAGTTGTGATGATAGGGCTTGGAGATGATGAAGAAATGGCCCCAAACTTGAAGAAAATGAAGTTGTATGTATAATGCATGCCCCAATCAAAGCTTGTAGCTTCTTCTCTTGAGTTGGGAGGACACTAACATGTGCAAGAAGGGAAGAGAGGAGTCTCTCTTGGAATGGAGGGAAATGAGCTCTATATTTCCCTCCATAGGGGGTCCCTCGGAGAGATATTTTTGGGGGAAATTCAAAGCACAGCTAGAAAGCTCACATCCCAAGGAAGCTGGCCGGCTAGCCACCTTTATTGGAGGTGGCCGGCCGGCCACCCCCATGGCCGGCCGGCCAAGGGCAAAAATGGAAAGTGACAATTACTGGCCGGCCACCAAAGGTTGGTGTCCTCCCATGTGTGTACAACAAGACCCTATGGTTGGAAATTGGCAACTCTGAACCAGGAGAAACAACAATCCACCTTTCAAAGAGGGTCAAAAATGAAAAGAAGAAATACTGGCCGGCCATGTGTTTTTAGTGTCCTCCCATGTGTGTACAACACGAATATGTGGTTTTGGCTCGAAGAAAATGGCCCTAGGGTGGTCAACATTAGCCCGGAAGTGAGAAAAACGGGCGCCGGGGGGCGCCGGAAGAGCATAACAGGTCGCTGAGATAATTGTTGACCTCCCACCCTCCAGTGACCTTCCTTATGATGAAACAGAGTTACCTGCAAAAAATGAACGAAAACCGATGCAAAACGAAAGCTCGGGGACCAAAACACGCAGTTCGAGGTCCCGAAAACAGGCTGTAAGCACCGAAAGTGGCATTTGGCCCCGAAGTGGGTATCTAAGACCCCAGTGTCCCTTGTTATGATAAAACAGAGGTACCTGCAAAAAATGAACGAAAACCGATGCAAAACGAAAGCTCGGGACCAAAACACGCAGTTCGAGGTCCCGAAAACAGGCTGTAAGCACCGAAAGTGGCATTTGGCCACGAAGTGGGTATCTAAGACCCCAGTGTCCCTTGTTATGATAAAACAGAGGTACCTGCCAAAAACCGGAGGAATCGGAGATGGTTGGGTGGTCCCGAACCGAGGCACACGGCCTGACGGCTCTGAAAATCGGGAACCGGGCTCCGAAATGGGCAAAATGGCCTACGGCCACGAAATGTAGCCCACGGCCACTGAGATATGGTCTACAGGACCTCTCCCTCCCCTTAGGAAAGAAAACAGAGAAAACCGAGTCTGGTTCGCAAACCGAGGCAAGGTACAGAAGAGAGTTCGGAAGTCCGGAGGCAGGGCGCACGGCCGCGACTTTGAGACTTCTGAACGAGCACAATATGCAACACCACCGAGCGCTCAATCGGTGACGTCTGAGTCTTAAGGTCGGTCAAAAATGGGGTGTCTACAGCAGAGTCTGAATACAGAATGCTGAGTGCAGAATGTGAGTACAGAATGTAAAGTGTGCCGTGTGTGCAATGTACAGATAATGAAAAACAGAATTGTAAATCAAGAGGGCAGAAAGTACCTCCCAGGCTCTCCAGTAGCCGCCGACTATGTTCCCTCCGTCCGCGGGAGGTCGCGCTCATGTAGCAATAAAGGATAGCCAAGCCAGCGCCACCCCAGTCATACTGACTGATCTGCGAAAGGTCTACCAGGGCACTCAGCAGATATAGCCCAACGGTGTTCCCCCTATCGGTGAACAGAGTGGTCCCGAAGAGGAACATCAAAAATCCTCGGGTGTACTGTGCTATCTCCTCGGGAGTCTCAGGCACCCTCTGTCTGAAATATGAAGAAAACCAAGTATACCGGACTCAGCCTGAGGATCTGTCAACTGGTGGGCAAGCTCCCAACAGATAAATCCAGGCGGCCTCCCACTCACCCATGTCCTCGTCATAAGGGATCGCCCAGCCTCCCACGTCAAGGCCTGTTAGCACAGCAAAGTTGAACGGGGTCATAGTCATGTCCCCGGTAGCGGAGAAATGGAAGGAGTTGGTGGTGTCCCACCATCTCTCTACAAGGGTGCTCATCAACGTCCTGCTAGCAGGATAGCAAGAAATCCCAGTGCAGAAGGGTCCGAACCCTGCCTGGTCAACCCAATCACGAACAGCCTCCGGGAGCTCTGTATACCACTCTCTCACAACAATGGAGCCATATCCTCGTGTAACACGGGAAGATACCTGCATTCATAATGAACACATGTATTCAGTTTTAGAATGAAATGAATAAGCTGCGTGCGAATGAAATGAATGAGCTGCGTGCGAATGAAATGTATAAGCTGTGTGCGAATGAAATGTATGAGCTGTGTGCAAACCAAGTGCTGTGTTATGAGCCGTGTGTTCAGATTGAGCAGTGTTGTATGACAAACTGTGTGTTCAACGTCAAAGTTTGGGCTGCGTGTTCAACTTTCAACAAGTGTGTGCTGCGTGTTCACAATCAAATATGGGCTGCGTATTCATCATCAAAGTTTGGGCTGCGTGTTCAACTTTCAACAAGTGTGTGCTGCGTGTTCACAATCAAATATGGGCTGCGTGTTCATCATCAAAGTTTGGGCTGCGTGTTCAACTTTCAACAAGTGTGTGTTGCGTGTTCACAATCAAATATGGGCTGCGTGTTCATCATCAAAGTTTGTGCTGCGTGTTCAACTTTCAATAAGTGTGTGCTGTGTGTTCACAATCAAATATGGGCTGTGTGTTCATCATCAAAGTTTGGGCTGCGTGTTCAACTTTCAACAAGTGTGTGTTGCGTGTTCACAATCAAATATGGGCTGCGTGTTCATCATCAAAGTTTGGGCTGCTTGTTCAACTTTCAACAAGTGTGTGCTGTGTGTTCACAATCAAATATGGGCTGCGTGTTCAACTTTCAACAAGTGTGTGCTGCGTGTTCACAATCAAATATGGGCTGCGTGTTCATCATCAAAGTTTGGGCTGCTTGTTCAACTTTCAACAAGTGTGTGCTGCGTGTTCACAATCAAATATAGGCTGCGTGTTCATCATCAAAGTTTGGGCTGCGTGTTCAACTTTCAACAAGTGTGTGCTGCATGTTCACAATCAAATATGGGCTGCGTGTTCATCATCAAAGTTTGGGCTGCGTGTTCAACTTTCAACAAGTGTGTGCTACGTGTTCACAATTACTACATGGACTGCGGGTTCAGAAATTCAAGTGTTTGAGCTGTGTGTTCAAAATGCGAACAGAATATTGCGTTATAAACTAAGTGTTCAGAACAAGCTGTGTGCTAGAATGAGCAGATAAGCGTACATAGCATGACATGCATGGAAAACGCAGAATATAAGGCAGGAAATGTAAAAAGTGAAGTACACACCTCTTGTGCCTGATGAGAGAGGTGGGACTCCGGCTCCCGCAATAGCAGATCCACAGGTGCTCAAGCATCAAAGTCGGTAAAATGATAGAAAACTGCCCGAGGGAGGACGTGTGTCGGAGGGTCATACCTCTCGGGAATGAATGGCCGAACCCTCGGAGGTAAAGACATGATGTCCGGCTCACCCTCGGCGCCTGGAGAACCTCCGCCATGGGGAAAATGACCCGCCATCTCAAGAAATCTGCAAAAAGGAGCAAAAATGAGCGAAATGAGCCAAAATTGGAAAAAGTCAACAAAAGTAAACTCTCGGGAAATGAAAAAGTCAACAAAAGTCAATTCCCAAGAATATCTTCCAAATATTGAGACAAACTTACCTCAAGTGGTGAAAATGAGAAAAAAAAGCACCGAAATCAAAATTTAATCGGTTCAAAGTGAAGAGAACTGAAAGTTTTCGCAAAACAACTTTGCGTGGGGCGTTGGAAAACGCATATAGAGCGCAGATCTGAGAGAGAAAATTCTCTAGGAAGGGAGAGGGACTGATTTCGAACTTGGAGTTATGAGCAAAAAGTGTTTGGCTTTGTATATTTAAAGAAATGAGCATGAAAGTACCAAAATGCCTCGAATTTGGGCTAGGTGGTCGGCCGACACCTTTTCTGGTAGGCCGACCACCCCCTTGCCTCAAACCTGGTCGGTGGCCTCCAGTGGACTCCAAACCTGGTCGGTGGTGTTCCTAAGGTGGTCTCCAAGGTCTCTACAAATTTTGGTAGTGATCGGAGTCCTCGGCACTCGAGAAAGTACAAAGAAAGTGCACTTTTTGTCGCGAAATCCCTCCACGGGAACTTCAACTCCAACTTTCAATGCGTGTTTCATCGTCACTCGTCAAGAGCAAGATGTATCCTTTTTGAATACCTTGTGAC
The DNA here is from genome assembly GCA_030407325.1 of Camellia japonica. Taxonomy (NCBI): domain Eukaryota; kingdom Viridiplantae; phylum Streptophyta; class Magnoliopsida; order Ericales; family Theaceae; genus Camellia; species Camellia japonica. Next base: position 169,277,771 of record JAPPVO010000031.1, on the reverse strand, counting down.
CCTTCCGGGAGGTAAACCGGAGGTCGCGATTGAGTCGCACTCGTCGAAACTTGCATTTCTTTGCTCGTTGTTTCGTATCAAACATGCATTCGAGTTTACACTTATCCTACATTGTTATGCACGTCACTTGCATTCTCATGCATACCACTTGCATTGTTGTGCAAGTTTCACGGGTATTGACATGCCTCCGTGCTTAACTTGCGTTGTCACGCGCGTGTCTCTCGCATTGCGATGCACTTTCCCATCGGCACTATGTTTGTTTGCGTTCGATATAGCGTTGAACATGTGTCGCTAACTATGTTGTGCTTGTTAAGTTTCTCTCTTTTATAGGCACGATATTGTATGTACGGTTCGTTTGAAGCTGGTGCGACCAGACGAATCGCGCAGGTATTGTATCTTCTCCGTGTGAGGCGTGGCGAGAATTGAACAATTCTCCGCATTCTTAAACTGCATGAAATGTAGTTGTTGCTTTGCATTCTTGCTTAAAACTGTTGCGTGTGCGCTTCATTACAGCTTGCTGCTTTGCATGATCATGAGTTACATTCGGCTCGGTGCATCTCGTTTTGCATTTTTCCCCCTCCTGCGGGCGCATTTCTTTGTTATCTTGTATGTTTGTCTAAGTCTTAGGCCTTGTCAAAAATGGGTCGTCTCTGGGCTTTGACATTCACTCCCGTCACTTGTGACTTTCGAGTTCTGTCAAAGAGGGGCAACTATAGACACCCCATTTTTGACCGACCTTAAGACTCAGACGTCACCAATTGAGCGCTTGGTGATAGTGCATATTGTGCTCGTTCTGGAGTTTCAGAGTCTCGGCTGCGAGCCTTGCCTCCGGACTTCGGGGCTCTTTTGTGCTTTGCCTCGGTTTGCGAACCAGGTCCTGTTTTCTCTTCCCGAAGGGAGGGAGAGGACTCGTAGACTATCTCTCAGTGGCCGTAGGCTACGTATCGTGGTCGTAGGCCATTTTTCCGTTTGGAGGCCAGTTTTCGGTTTTCGGAGCCGTCGGCCGTATGCCTCGATTTGGGACCGCCTAACTACCTCCGTTTGCTCCGGTTTCTGGCACACACCTTGTTTCCTCTCCTTAGAGGGACACTGTGGCCCAGGAGACCACCTTCGTGATCATACGCCACCTCCGGTGCTTCACAGCCTGTTTTTTGGGCCCCGGGCCGCGCGTTTTGGCCCCCGAACCCTAGTTTTGCATCGGTTTAGGTTCATTTTTGGTATGGACCTTTGTTTCATTGCTAGGAAGGTGGTAGGATGGTGGGAGACCAGCAATTCTTTTGAAAACCATTTTCTCTCTCCTCCAGCCGGTTTTTCTGACAGAAAGCTGGTTTTTCTTGCTTTTGAGCCACAATTTCTGGTTTTTCATACCACCATTGTGTTGTGCATACCTGGGAGGCCACCAATATGGGTAGGCCGACCAGTATTTCTTCTTGCCCCTTTTGAACCTTGCTAAAAAGCTGGTTTTCCTCTCTCTTGGGTCAGTTTTTCTGGTTTTTCACTCTGCAGCTGTATTCTACTCATCTGGGAGACCACCTTTCTGGTATGGCCGACCACAAATTCACCTTGACCCTTTTGAACCCTGGTCGGCCGACCAGGGCATGTGGCCAGCCAACCACTTGAACTGGTCGGCCTGCTTCTTGCTTTTTGCCCTTCCTGAATGCATTACAGCTGTGCCAGCTGGGGGGCATTTGGACCATCCTCCATATACGTGTATGGAGGATATTTGAGGCTTCTTAGAGAAGCTTTAGAGCCTCTCCTCTATAAAGGAGAGGCTGATCTTTATTTGCAAGGGTTCAACAATTTTGAAGGCTTATGCACCTCTCTCTCTCTCTACATCTTTACACTTGAGCTCCAAAAATCCTAATATTCTTGGCCATTTGCACACCAACCCTTAGCACAACACCTCCACCATCCATCCAAGCATCTTGGAGCTGATTTGCAAAGGTTGAGAGCTCACTTCCTTGGTCCAGAAGCTGCTGGAGTCATTGTCTACAAGGGTAAGTCCTCATTTCCCCATTTTTTGCATTATTTTGTTTCCTATCTTAGCCCTATTTGCAAGAATTTTTGGATTTTTTCATAAACTAAAAAGTATCTTATTTTGAGCTCCTCTTGAATATTGATTAAGGATACTTTTCTGTTTGAGGTCTCCTACATCCTTGTATGCTTCATCTCTCTTTTAGGGCTTATTTTGCATGATAACTTAACCTTACTTGCAAGCATTTTTGAGATTTTCCATGAACTAAAAAAAAGTCTTATTTTGAGCCCCTCTTGAAGTTTGATTAAGGGCATTTTTCTATTTGGGGTCATCTTCCTCTTGGCATGCTTCATTTCCTCATGATTAGGGCTATGCATTAGAGCATTCGCATTGGCCTTGGTTTGGCCTCTTAGCCACTGAAATCTAGTGGATTTTCAGTGGCTTAGATGTGTTTTTGAGAGCTAAAATCAGAGGGGGGTGACCCCCTCTCTCCTTGTCTTGTTTGTTGGCCCTTTTGGCCTTCCAAAGGGCCCCTTACTTGCATATTGTGAAGTCACTTTTTAGGCCCAATTTGGTGAGTTTCAAGGTTTGCCTTAGCTCTGTCCAGAGCCTCTTTGACCATATTTTGTGTCCCTCATGCATGTGTGGAACAATCCTCCTCAAGGCCTTTCAAGAGGACCTTTCATTGCATGCTTCCTTGACCCATTTCAGGGCCTTTTTGGTGAGTTTTAGGGCTATCATAATTGATTTCCAGAGTTGGTTTTGCCATGCTAAGTGTCCTTGTTGTATGTGTTGAGTAACCCCTTGCATGGCCCTCCAAAGGAGCTCATCATTTTTGCATGCATTGGATGCATTTCAGTAGTTATTTGGGGTTTATTTGACATGCCATGTTACTGTTTTGGGCTGGTTTGGTGATCTCTCTTATGCTTCATATACATGCCATGTAAACCATGCATACTAGCCTAGGTTGCATGTTGTTTTAGCCCTTCATGTTAGCACTTTTTGGCCATGCTTTGAACTAATATTGTGCATATTTTGGGACTGCCTTGGCTCTGTTTTTGTACTTCATGATCAAATAATGCTTGCTTTGCATGATTATAGTTCAATGCATTTGCCTAGTTTTGAGTTTCGGGGCCTCTTTCATGCATTGGGTGCCATATTTCCATGATTCGGGACCATTGCGCATCATATTTCAGTGTTGGAAATTGCATGTTTGTATACCATCTTTCATCATTTGCCATGCTTTGGTAGAGTGGCATTTGATGCCTTAGGTTCGGTCCTTGATATTCGTGCATGTGTGCACGCATTTCGGTTGTCTCATTTTCATCTAATGGCCACTGATGTGAGTGTGGTTGAGGTCCACTCATGTTGGTGTAAGCCCATCGTGCATTGTATATGCCATTCCATTCCATAGCATTGCATATGCTAGGTTGTATGTTAGTCGCATTGTGTATGTCATCTCATTTGCATTGTGTTTGGGATAGGAGTTAGCCCAAGCACGGGAAACAAGGGACGTTTCGTACTCCGAGTGACGGAACGTGTCTCAATTCCCGGTCGCTGACACTCCGGATTACCCATGATGGAGTTTAGGTCTTGTTGTGTTTTCATGTGCATTCATTTCACATCGAGTCGTGCAATTCGACTCCTCGGCCATCATGCACCGAGATGCGTGATTGGTGGCACGAGGATCGAGGTGTGCATACATATCTGAAAATACTTTGCCATGCCCCTTTCTTGCTCTCTGTTGCAGCAAATCAAAAATCAACAGCCTTCCAAAGCCTTGCACAGCATTCCGGGATTAATTGCAAATAGAGGCAAATCGGGGCATCGCGATGGATTTCCGCGCCAAGCAACTCAAGCATACATCATTCATCATTCGGAACAGAGCTGAGGCGGTCTATGGCCTGCATGCTAATTTACCTGCTTTCCTAGATTAATTTGATAATTAATTAGGGTTTTGTACTTATTCGGATTGTAATTATTATTCGGACTGTATTATTTATTCGGACCCTCTGAGCGAGGGAACAATTGTAATAAGTGTGCATGTGTGTGATGTATGTCTTCCAACCCCACGTCTTTCTCCCTTTTATTTACCAGCTTATGGTGGTTAGATTAGGGCATGTTTCAATTAGCATACTTATGCTCACATGTTTACATCCATTCATCTGTCTTGCATGCACTGGGCTCGGCGCATCATACTAACTGCATCGTATTTCAATTCCAAGTTGAATACGTGTTAGCTGTAACATCTCACATGCCATCTTTAGAATAGCCGAGCCTATTGTAGTTGCATTCCTGCATGTGTTGCATTAGGCATTTCTGTATAGTTAGGATCATGCATTGATTTCTAACCTAGTTTCTGTTTTGGCTTGGAGTACTCAGTAAGTGTTTATGCTTTAGCATCCTTGCATGTGTGTGAGTGACTGCTATGATAGCATGCTTGCCATGAGGCTATTTGATTATGTGATATAACTGCCTGAATGCCTGTAGGTGAAGGTTGGGTTATTTGGATTGGAATAATCCATTGACTGTAAGTTTTAAGCCCACTTGAGAGTGGCAAATCATCTTGTTTTCTAAGCCCACCTGAGGGTGGCAAATCCACATTTTAGCCTACTTGCGAGTAGCAAACTGTTTTCAACACAAGCATGAAATGTTTTGTTCCAATTCATTCGACCCAGTCTATACTTGTATGTTGTGCGCATCACGTAGTAAATCTAGGCTAATAACCGGAATAAGAGCACATAATGTTTTCAAAACTCGATATCATGGTTAGTAGAGGCCGATCTTTGATCGGGTGAGCGGGGGTGCTCACGAAGTGACCTTCCCCAATCGTACCCAAGTTCCCGAGCCGAGGCAACTTTAGTGATGACGGACACGTGGCCTTAGGCAACGAGTCAGGGTTTCCTAAATTCCCCCAAAAATAAAATATTTAGGTGATGACTCTGTATCTGGCAAAGTAGTCCATGTTTGACACTTCTTTCAAAAAATCTGTTTTCAAAAAACGATTTGCCGGATTTGGACTCTTTGATGATTCATCGGTCTTGCATTGTACTCTGCAAGATTAGATACAGGACCGTGACATTGAGTCCTGAACTGTAGTGAGCCCAATGAACAAATGGGATTTTCCCTCCCGGGACGTTCGGGGACGTCTACACCTTTCCATAACCACCCCACACTGCCGCCCATGAAGGTGAGGCTAGTAGTGTTCAACCCCTGATTCCTATTTGTGGGGATAATGCCCCCGTATGGGACGAAGAACTGCGGGTCATGAAGCTACAACTGCAGGGGGTCATGCAGAATATGCAGCACAAAACTTCCTCTACCGTCAACTCTCCTTTTATCGTTTCCATCAGGGACAAAGCTCTCATCTCCAAGTTCAAAATGCCATCGATCGACACATTCGATGGTACCACCAATCCCGTTGACCATGTAAAAGCATATCAGACGCTCATGATCTTCCATGCCTTCCCAGACGAAATCATGTTTTGCGCCTTTCTCGTCACGTTGAAGGGGTCGGCGCGCCTCTGGTTCAGTCAGCTTTCCCCAGACTCGGTCATTTCATTCTGCTAGATCAGCAAATCTTTCTTAAGCCATTTCATCAGTGCTCAGCGACAACGACATCCAACGACCCAACTGCTAAACATCCGGCAAACGAACGGGGTGTTGTTACACAGCTATGTCACCAACTTCAATACCGAAGCCTTACAAGTAGAGGAAAACGATGACAAGGTCATTCTCACAGCTTTCATGGCTAGCTTGCGCTCATCCGACTTCCTCTTCTCCCTTTTCAAAAATCCCCCGACCACCATGGCCACCCTTCTCGCCAAAGCCCAAAAATACATGAATACCGAAGACTCTCTGGCAGCCCGACAAGGCTCCACATTCAAGACCCCATCTTCCAAGGATAAAAGAAAATAGCCTAAGCCCCGACCCTCGCAATATACACACCGACCCTCACCGTATCCAGATCGACCAACACACTCGAACTGACCGGCTCTAACCCACCCACCTGGTCCGTTCAAACGATACACCCCTCTCAATTCACCTATGGAACAAGTTCTCAACCAAATTCAATGAGACTATAACTTGATATGGCCTCAACCCTCAAGATCTCCCTCCAATCGACGGGATCAATCAAAGTACTGTCGTTTCCATCAAGACCACGGCCATAACACTGAAGAATGTGTCAACCTTAAAGACCAGGTTGAGGATCTGATCCGCCAGGGATGTCTCAGCCGATTCATAACAGCTCATCCCCAGCAAAGGCCTAGGACAGACCCCCCAAGACATTACCTCCGACACACCTTCCCCGACAACCTGCACAACCTAAACGAAACGACAACTAGCCCCAACACCAACCCCGAGCACAAGGTGATCCTACCCCCCTGCTAGGTGAAATAAGGGTCATTGCCAGCGGACTCACATACGGCAGACCGTTACAGTCAGTACAACGAGTTGAGCTCTAAAAAATTAGACAAAGCTCTGATAAGGAAGTGGCAACGGTGGACCAACCCTACAAGTAACCCAGGCAATGGTTTGAGTCGGTCACCTTTACAACAATAGACTGCACTGGTGTTCGCTATCCATACGACGACCCCCTGGTCATATCTACTCTCTTATCAAACTATAAAGTCAGGAGAGTTCTTATCGACAATGGCAGCTCCTCAGAAATCATATTCCTCAACGCCTATCGCTAACTCAAGGTTGGGGAAGAGAAGTTATCACCCTTACAAACCCCACTGGTCGGTTTCACCGGCTATCGGGTGACATCCATAAGCTCCATCGACCTGCCCATCACCATCAGAGAATATCTTCAGCAGTCCACCAAATTACTTACTTTCCTCGTCGTCGATTGCTCTTCTGCTTACAACATCATATTAGGATGCGTCGCCCTTAATGCCCTCCAAGCCGTAACATCCATGTACCATTTGGCCATGAAGTTTCCCACTAATCAGGGGGTTGGCACAGTAAAGGGTGAACAAACGATAGCCAGAGAGTGCTATATTGCCTCGTTGAAAGAAGTCAAGATGAGGGAGGCTATGATCATTGGAGGCCTTGATGTTAGAGACGAGGAAAAGTTAGTTAAAGGGGAACCCATAGAGAAACTTGTTGAAATGCCTATCCATCTTACCGATTCAACAACAATGGCTAAGATTGGCAGCCAGCTGTCCTCTCAGGCCAAGGCTTACCTCACGGCTCTCTTAGCTGAGCACAACGATGTCTTCGCCTGGACCCATTCAAACATGCCAGGCATCGACCCTTTTTTTTTTACTCATCGTCTCAATATTGAGCCCCAGTTTCGACTGTTCCACAAAAAACAACGCATTTTTCATCCAGAACGCAATAGCCTCATCGCCACCGAGGTTGACAAACTGTTGAAGGCACAGTTCATCAGAAATGTGGACTACCCCTAATAGTTGTCTAACATAGTTTTGGTCAGCAAAAACAATGGCAAATGATGACTCTGCGTCAACTACTCCGACCTCAACGAAGCTTACCCTAAAGATAGCTACCCCCTTCTCCGGATAGATCTATTGGTCGACGCAACGACAAGACATCAGATGCTTAGCTTCATGGATACTTTCTCTGGCTAGAACCAAATCTTAATGCACGCAGCTGACCAGGAGCACACCTCCTTCATCACTGACAGAGGAACTTATCACTACTGTGTCATGCCATTCGGTTTAAAGAATACAGGAGCCACTTACCAACGACTGGTTAATGCCGTTTTCAAACACCAAATAGGTCGTAACATGGAAGTCTACGTTGATAGCATGCTCGTCAAAAGCAAACTCTCCTCTAATCACTTGGCAGACCCGCAAGAGACTTTCCAAACCTTGCGCAAGTATCAGATGGAACTGAATCTGGAGAAGTGCGCCTTCGGTGTTAGGTTTGGTAAGTTTTGGAGATTCATGGTCAGCCAAAGAGGCATTAGGCCAACCCAGAAAAGATCAAGGCTCTAATAGAAATACGGTCTTCCAAAACGGTCAAGGAGGTTCAGCGGCTCACATATAGAGTTGTCGCCCTCAACCATTTCATTTCTCGAGCGACTGACAAAAGTTTCCATTCTTCAAAGTCTTCCGGCAGGCTTTTAAATGGAACACCGAGTCTGAGGAGGCTTTCCAACAATTGAAACAGTGCATGGCTAACCCCCCCTCTCCTCTCTCAAGCATTGCCAGGAGAGACCCTCTTCCTCTACTTAGATGTGTCCGACACCATAGTCAGTGCTGCCTCGTCAGGGAAGACAGCTCAGTACAGCGCCCATTTTACTACATCAGCCGCACACTCAGAGGAGCTGAGCAGAACTATCCTCTGTTAGAAAAAATGGCTCTAGCCCTGGTCATCGCTTCCAGATGCCTCCGACCTTATTTTTAAGCTCACTCCATAGTGATCCTCACTGACCATCCTTTGAAAAAGGTCATGCAACAACCAGAATCATCAGGCAGGCTTATGCAATGGTCCATTGAACTAACCTAGTATGACATCTCTTACCGACCCCAAACAGCCATCAAAGGCCAAGTTGTCGCAGATTTTATCCTGGAGTTCACCAATCTTGCCCTGCACGCACCCCCTCCACCAACACACGTCACCACTGATCTTCGACTCTTAGTGTCAACGGTTTATCCCACAAAGAGTGTAGCAGAGCCAGTTTAATCCTCACCACTCCAGAAGGAGAATACTTCAAGTGCACCCTCTGATTCTTATTTGTAGTAAGTAACAACCAGGCCGAATATAAAGCCCTCATAACGGGTCTCCGACTGGCTAAAGATATCGGAAGTGTCCATCTCTGAGTGTTTAGCGACTCTCAGTTGGTAGTTTGACAGATAATGGGCAAGTTTGATGCAAAGGAGGAAGCTATGCAATCATACAGGGACATTGTTCTTTTCTGACCCGCCTCCTTAATAGCTTTCATATCAGACATGTCCCAAGTTAGAGAACTCCCAAGCAGATGAAATGGCACAGTTAGCCTCAGCAGATCAATCAGACCTTTGCCATGGCGTCCGGGTTGAGTACCTGACCCATCCAGCAGTTTCACCAAATCAACAAGTGATCCATCTACTCCAGAACAAACCTATCCTGCGGGCCTAAGACATTATCACATTTTTAGAATAGGGAACACTACCCACATACAAGTAGGAGGCTGCCAAGGTTAGAGCTCGGCCGTCAAATTATGTCATTATCGGAGACATCTTGTATAAAAGAGGATTCTCACGGCCATACCTCAAATGCCTTAATAATGATCAAGCCACCTACGTAATGAGAGAAATACATGAAGGAGTTTGCAGCAACCACTCTGGGGAAAGGTCTTTGGCTCATAAAATCCTTCACACAGGGTACTTTTGGCCCTCGCTCAATCGAGACACCATTGACTTTGTACTCAAATGTGACAAATGCCAGCGTTTCGCTAACATCCCTCATGTCCCTCCAACAGAGCTGATCACACTCAGCAACCCTTACCCCTTTGCCAAGTGAGGCATTGATCTTGTAGGCCCCTTTGCCAAGTGAGGCATTGATCTTGTAGGCCCCTTGCCGACCTGCCGCATCCAAGTAAAGTTCGCTATTGTCGCCATTGACTACTTCACTAAGTGGGTAGAAGCAGAACCCCTTGCCAAAATTACTAAGCGAAATACTACTAGGTTCATTTGGCAGTCTATTGTATGTCATTTCGGGACTCTTTAAGCCATCGTTTCCGACAACAGCAAACAGTTTGATAACGCCAAATTCAAATAATTCTGTGATGAACTCAACATCAAGACTTATTTTTCTTCCCCAGGCCATCCTCAAGCTAACGGTCAAATAAAGGTCACCAACCGCTTCTTGTTCAAAATCGTCAAGACCAAGCTGGAGACCGCCAAGGGCCTCTGTGCAAAGGAGGTGCCAAACGTCCTCTAGGCCTATCTAAGAATGGCAACGGGGTGGGGCCGGGGATCACACTCCCCATCCCCGATCCTCGATGGTAAAAATGTCGCCGTCCCCGGTCTCGATCCCCGACGGGGAACCTATTACCATCCTCGTCCCCGTCCCCGCCCCCTAACGGGGATCGGGTTTCCCCAACCTCAAAATTTCCCAAAAAAAAAAAAAAACCAAACAAAAAGGGAGAGAGATCAACAACAACATAATCAACATCACAAACAACAACAACATCAAACAACATCAACAACAACAACATCATCAACATTAGAGAATGAGAGATCTGAGTAGAGAGAAAGAGAGAGAGATCTGCTCAGATCTGCCGTGCGGAGGGAACCGACGCCAGAGGAAAAGGAGGTGGCGCTCAACGATGATGTTCGGTGCTCTCTCTCTCCCTTTGCTCTCTGCTTGTCGTCGTCGTCGGTAGCACTCGTCGTCGTCGTCGTCGTCGTCGTCGTCGTCGTCGGTGGGTGGCGCCGATTCTGTGAGAGTAGATTTGAAATGACACGAAACAAAAAAATATGAAATGAGAGATCAGAGACGATGTGAAGAAGAGAGAGAGAGAGCAGATCTGAACTGAAACAAAAAGATGAAAAAAGTATATAAAAAAGTATATTTTATATATATATATATATATTATGAACTGAAAGAGAGAGAGAGAGAGAGAGAGAGAGAGAGAGAGAGAGAGAAACAAAACAATTAATAAAAAAAGTATATTATATATATATATATTAGTTCGGGGGACAACCGGGGCGGGGCTGGGGCCGGGGTTTAGGCACTTATCACCGTCCTCGACCCGAATTTGATCGGGGATTGATTTTTGAATACCATCCCCGTCCCGTCGGGGGTATTTTTCGGGGAAAACCCGTTCAAATCAGGATCGGGAGATCGGTTCCCCGTCGGGTTGGTTTCAAATTGCCATCCTTAGGTTTATTAGATGATCGCTAGAACTCCAACTAGGGAGGCCCCATTTCGCTTAACAAACGGCGCCGTGGTAGTCATCCCTGTGGAAGTTGGTCTGGCGACGCCTAGGGTCATCCACCCCGATCCACAACTAAACGAAGACTTTCGGAGGGTCGACCTGAACCTCATCGAAGAGCTACAGGAATCAGCCGTTGTCCGAATATCCTCATACCAATACAAAGTAAGAAAGCACTATAATCGTCGAGTCCGACCCAGGAAGTTCGTAGTCGGAGATCTAGTCTTACGAGAAGCAACCCTTGCCACCAAAAATCCGACGGAAGGGAAGCTAGTAACTAAGTGGAAAGGACCTTACATTGTCAAATCCAGGCCACAACTAGGTACCTACCGTCTACAAGACATAGAAGGCCAAGACCTTCCCCACCCGTGGAATGCAGAGCACTTGAAGCAGTATTTCTAATAACATGTAGCTCTTTCCTGTTGTTTTGTTCCTTTTACTAGCAGATCCACATGTTCGTTTTTGACATTTCAATGCAATGTATATGCTGGCAGTGGCACCACTGTGCATCAATGGCCCTGTTTGGTAGAGCTGTGAGAAAGTGCTTATAGTTTATGCCTAAACAGCTTATAGCTTATAACTATGAACATAAGCTGATTTCTGACTTATAAATTAAGCATCTCCTGCCCTACTCAAAGAATAAGCTGATTTCTAACTTCCAAAAAGCTATAAGCTATAGGCTATAAGTTAAACCAAACACATCAAAATAGCTTAAATTAAGCTGAAATAAGCAGCTTTTAAGCTGCACCAAACAGGGCTAATGACAAACACATTTTGCTCTGTCTATTATTTGTACTATCTGAGTCAAGCAAAGGCCTCAGTCAGACTGAGCCTGAAGAGCTCAGCTAGATTGAGTTAAGCAAAGCCTCAGCGAAACTGAGCCTAAAGAGCTCGACCAGACTAAGTCAAGCAAAGCCTCAGCCAGACTGAGCCTGAAGAGCTCAGCCCGACTGAGCACAGTCCCAAAGGCAAAACATACAACAGTTTTATAACTTAACTTTATTACAAACTGTAGTAACAAGCCGATTTGTCAAATTGTTGACAGATAGTTACATGTTTCGTTTAATTCACTTATAGGCCTCCTTAGACAAATCATTGTAATTTCACAATATCCACAACCTTTCCTTATTTTGTAAACAATTTCATTACCAAGTCTTATATCTTTCCATGCATAGATTTATTATATACCAAGTAAGCCACTACAAGAGCCAACACCAAACAAACTGCACAAACCATCCTTACAATTTAAACACAAGTTCTTTACAAATTTCAACCATTCTTTACAAGAAGCTCTCTCAACTCAAAAATAAAAAAAAAATAAAAAAAATATAAAATATAAAATAACTACAGAACAATACTTAAGCCTAAGCTTAATCTTCAAACTGCCCTTGCCTCACCCTCGCTGGATACCAAATCTTCTTCTTTGACCCCCTCATCCAGCGGGGTCTGGGCAATGTCCACCTCTCTTGGTCTCACACTGTTGAAATCTATGCCTGGGAAGAGCTCCTCCACCATATACTTAAAGCTTGTCCAGCCACTATCCCAACAAACGCTCATCTCGTGCTTATAGTAATCCGACTATTGAAACCATTGAATTATTTCTTCTTTGGTTTATCCCTCCATTCGCTCAGTAGCGGCCACGTTTGATGGTCCAATGCCACCATCCCCCTCTCTGGCCAAGCTCCTCGCCACCGCTACATCCACAGTCATTTGGAACTCAAAGGATAACTTAAATTGTTCCACTATCGCTGTGCACAGATTTGGATAGACAGCCTTCTTAGACGTCATTATTCTGGCCAACTTTGCTGTATTGGCCTTTTCTTCCTCCAAGGCCCTCTCCAAATCAGCGACACGTGCATCCGCCTCCTCTTTATCTTTCACGGCCAGGTTGCGCAGCTCTTCATTATTCGCAAGGGCCTCCTTCAATCTTTTCTTGGCAATGGCACAGGCTTGCTGAGCGTCGTCAGTCTTCTTCTGCTCACTTGCCAACTCAAACTCTAGTGCTATCACCTTGTGGTGCACTTCTTCCAGTTCAGACTTGGAGGCTGACAGCTCAGATATAACCTCGGCCTGGCACATCCTCGCGCACGCAGTCAAGTAACTCTACACCGCCTCCAACGCTTCTATCTTTTTTGCCTTCTGAGCGTAGGCCAGACCCTTTGCACAGACACTTCACACCGCTTTTCTCCAGCCAGCCGTCTCTCCCTTTAAGTCTTGCACTTGCACCTGAACCTCTTCCAACTAGGCTTTCAGCAGCTCTACTTCCACCTTTGCCCCACTACTTTGTTTAGAAGGGCAGTCGCCAGGGTCGCTGCTTCCATCTGCGCTAAGTAGAATCCTCTCATGAGGTCGACCTCTGAAAATTGCGCCACACTCCGCACTGCCACATCTTTCACAACCCCTAACAGACCGTCTGTGGCCACCCTCGCTTCGCCCTCATCACCTTCCAAGCAGTCGACCACCGCGCGAACATGATGAGTGGCGATCCTCAACGCGATGCTTTTTTCTACTTCGCTTGCCCGCCCTCTCCCCCAACTCCTGACTTGGGGGCATTTCTTTGAAGGGCATATCCTTAGGGGGCAGGTCTGCCACCCGATCGCGAACCTTCCTCCCCCTCCACTTCGCTCCTCACTTGGCCAATCGAGACCTCATCCAAACTTTTCTCCCCCTTCCCAACCAACCCTGATCTTTTCTTCCCCTGCTTTTGGGAGCATCTCCACCTCTCCCTCCTTCATTTTCTTCACCAAGGGCCTTTCTTCCCCATCCATTGCGGTCACTTTCCTCTTTTTCTTCAATACTAGCTCCACCTCCTTTTCACTTCTCTCCTTCAGCGGGTCCACCAGCGCTTGTAAGGGCATAAAATCGGTTAAGTCCTTCTCGCCCAAGGGCTTCGGCCGTCGTAGGACCGGCCTCTTCGTGACCAGCTTAGGCGCTGGACCTAATTGTTGTTCCTTGTATTTTTCGGCTATCGCGAAAGCATGCTTGTCTTCCGCCTCCTGCGCCTTCTTCCTTGTCTCCACCTCTTTTGGAGTTAGGTCTCTTTCGATTGGCTCAGGTCCCAGGTTAAGGGCAAATAGGGCTGAAGGTTGGACAAGGTCGTCCCACTTCAGTCCCTTCTTTTCCCTCCACTCCTTCACTTACATCACCCTCCTCTCTGTCGCCGCCCCCAACTTCGACTCTAGCCACTTGGTGGGAACCTTCTAACTAGTACGCACCCCCTCTTGCCATTCGTTGACACGTAAAACCATCTTGGCCTCCAACCCTTCATTGACGAAGGCAACCCCACCACCAATCCTCTCCCCGCCATCGGCTGCAACGTCACCTAAGTCTCCTGCTGCCCTGCTGAGGCTTTGTAGTATGAAAAAAAATTCATCTACTGTCATCGCCCCCCCCCCCCCGGCGGTCACCCGTGGCCACGCGATTGTCCAGGCAAATATTATCTTCTACGCATTCGACATTAATTGCCCTAGGGCCACCTCCAGGCGGTTTAGCACGTCGACTACTAACTGTTGAAAGGGTAGCCTTAGGCCACCATGCAACGCCTCTTCGTACATCATAAACTCCATCGGCCGTACGTCCGACACTCTCTCCTTCGTTGTCAGGACTCTCAACTCCACCTCCACCGGAATTTGATATCTGCTCCGAATGTCCTCCATATCTTCTTCTGTTAAAACGGATTTGTTCGCCTTCGTATGCCAGTGGTCAGGCACCGCTTGGCTAATAGGCTAGATTGTAGAAATCATCATCGTTGGCAAGGGTCACACCAGCCGTTCCACCCCCCTACCCACCAGCCTCTCTACCCTATACTACTCCGCCAACTCTACTGCGTCATCCTCTCCTAACGCCTCTAATCCCATGGATGGTGCTTTGTCTTATGCCATTTTGCTCATGTTCTTGCAAATTGCTTCGGTCGCGGGAGTAAGAAACCTCACAACGTGCAACAATAGTGAATCAAACGAAATGAACGCAGTCAACTCTAGGATCTCTCGGTTCCTTGCGATTAGAGACGTAAATCGCACCTGCCCAAACGCCCAAGGTTTGCTTGTGTTCCACGGATCGTGATTGAATTTCGCCAGTTTAAACCCCAAGGCCCAAATAAATTCCTACTTTTTGAACTCCCTCGCTATAAACCACCTTTTCATTTTATTTCAATAATACCGTATTTTAATCCAACGGTGCTGATGACCTCACACGCCCCCACGTGCTGCGTCGCAATCATTAACTATCCTTTCATTTCCCGTCTTTTCCACTTCACATCGTCATGTGCTGTCTTGGCCCTCGAGTCCCATGCCAATCACTGCCCTTTTATCGGTCTGTATTCCTTATGCTTGGCCACCTTCATGGTTGGCCAGCCTGACGGTCTTCCCTCATGCTCGGCCAACCTAATGGTCTTCCCTCACGCTCAGCCAGCCTGATGATTTTCCCTCCCGTTCCGTCACCCTCGCGGTCGGCCAACCTAACGATCGGCCACTTTAACCCCCACACCCCTGCCCTTACCCAGCCTTGGGAAACTCCCTCCTGCACTGTTATTCCCTTCGATGGACTAAAGCTGCACTCGGGAATGAGGGAATACTAATACTAATGGGCACTCAAGAGAGCCTAACCCACGGTTTAGGGCCCAGTTCACAGCCCAGAGATCAAAGCCCCAATAACTCTGAGAAATCAATGCTGGGTCAGGACTAAGAACATTCAAACATTTGTCAAGCAAAGGCCTAGCCACGTAAGCAGACAAAGATCCTGTAGAATTATTGCACCCACACATCAGCCATTAATGAGGCTCTCATAGAATTAAATGCGACAACTCCTTCATGTCGGAGAATACAGACTCACCATGAATGATGCAAACTAGAATATAGAATTTCGGCCAACACGACAGTTTGGGATGGACAATGAAATGATGAGCGAAGGATATAAGGAAGCTTCCGAGATGCATTAAATGTTAAGTTCTTCGTCCCCCTCTTCTCTCTCTACACAATCGATCTACTCTATCCTAACTCGATCGTCGAAGTGTCCGCTGGGGGATTACCTCTTCCCCTTGGACCTTTTTGCAGACACACTCCGTGGATTTCAAGGCTAGCAAATTAGTTAGAAGTGTGGATCAGTTCGACCCATCCTCCGTTGGAACTGTTGCACTATCAAAAATAATTGTAAAGTAGTAGTGAATCATGCATTAAATTATATAAATAAAACTTATACTTTCATCACTTTACAATTTTATTTCTTCGTTAACATTTTTTTTGAAAATTTCCCTTGAATCTATCTTGTAAAATAAATTTTCACATACTTGTAAAAGAGGTTAGTCAGAGTTGAATTCAATACACTCAAATTTACAATTCACCTCTTAACCTATGTGAATTTTGAATTAAAATGTATTCCTATATGTGCTCCTAATTAACCCGTAATAATAATAAATTGGAAATTTAAAGGTAAACTATTAATAGATTCTAATAGTGGGATTTAATTTCCATCAAGTTCTATTGAAAATAAGTCTTGATAAAATTGTCGCTAAAAATAAATTTTTTATGACAATTTTTTATATATGTCACTAAAAATTGATAATTAGTGACTTTTTTTGTTATGATTTTTATAAATTGTCGCTAAAACTTACAATTAGTGACTTTTTTTATGACATTTTTTACGTAAGACCTATTAGACAATAAATTCACTTATTAAAACCTACACTTAAATATCCCGAAATTCAAAGGGGCTAGCCCTTTCAATAGCAACAACAACTATAAATTAATCTATTATGTATCATCATGAACAAAAAGTGACATGTTATTCACTTGCGTCCAAGCTTTTAGTTACTTGTTGACAATAATGTCCTGGCAACTGTTAAATTATAATAATTCAACAAAAGCTAAAGTTTCAAATGTGTGACAATAATTAATATATTATTGCCTTTAATTCAAAAGACAAACATGCTTTCATTCATGACATGAAAGTGATTGGTCATTAATTTAAATTAAGCCCCATTTAATTTGTGGTATTTTGATTAAAAAAGTAAAAAAAATAACAAAAAAAATTAATAAATTAAAATATCACATTATGTACATTGGTTAATCATTTTTTCTTTATAATTATCTATTCAACTAAAAAAATATTTCAAACACACACTAATATTTTTTCACCTTATAAAAAATTAAAATACTAAAAAATATTAAAATAATCAAATTATCAAACGGACACTAAAATTCTGTTTGGAGACTTGAGTTTATAATTAAAGTGGGTGTTTGGAAAGTTACTATGTGGGTGTTTGGAAAGTGAGTTTTTATGTAGATTTTATGAGATGTAGGTTTTTATGAGATAAAAAATTTTTAGTGTTTGGGAAGATATATTAGTAGGCTATTTTAGTTTTTGACTATTTTAGGAGGCTAAAATTTTTGTGTTTGGGAAGATAATTGGATTTTTTTGTAGTTGGATGTGATATTTGTGAGAGAAAAAGTGAAATGATTATGGGTTTGATATGACATTTTGTCTTATTGGCTATTTTAGTCTATTTTGTCTTTTAGTGCTATTTTAGCCAAAAAAGCTAAAAAAATCTCTTCCCAAACACTCCTAAAATGTCAAAAAATTATTATAAGTTATCACATATTCTTTTTATATTTTACACGTCTTTTTATAAATTTTTAATTAAAACAATGAATTTTGAAACGGGATAAACCATCATGAGATCGAGGATTACGTCCAAATATTGCCAGCTTCGAGTTGAAGTCAATGCGTGCCTATAATATTTTAACCGTATGTTATATCATTTGTCAATTTTTTTATTTTTTTTTAATTATCAGATTTTGTCTGAAAATAAATACTAATACTTTAACAGTATGTTATATCATATGCCCATAAATAATATTTTCATTTTTCATTTTTTTGAGAAAAATATAATAAATGTCATTTGCAGTCGGAAGAGTGGAAATTTTGTATACCATACGCATCCTTAGTTACGATTTTATATTTTTAGTTATGACTTATTGTATTGTTAATTATGATTTATTGTGGTATTGTTATGATATTATTTTTTGTTATGATCCAAAAGTTCGTTATTATACTTTATGTGATTTTTAGTAAAACTCAAAAAAATTTCTTAGTTATGAATCTCATAATATTAAATTATGCCATTTGTGAAAATAAAATTCACAAATAACATAACTCGCATAGCATTACCCCAGAAGAGTATTGTTAATCTTTTATTTTTTATTTTTGCGTTGAGTAAAATGTTAATAGATTAGTAAATTATGTTAGTACAATGATCTTCCACGTTTCTTCATATGCTCCGTAGCACGTCAAAATATGTGTTTGACAATATTCCCAAAATGACAAAAAAAAAAAACAATTAGGGATGCTTTTAAGATTCAATTTTTTTTAAAATATGAAGTCTCTTGAGAATATGATTTTTTTTTTTTTTTGTTAATCAATAACAGATAAATTACAAAAATAAGAAAGAGTGTGTCAATTTAGATTATCATAATACACCAACTCAACAATCACCACAAGAAACAACTCATAATGCAAAGAAAAAAACAACTCAACTCCAATAATCACTCAATGCATAACTCATAATAAACAACACAATCAATCCTTAAAATAGGAGATAAATAATCGATATATATATATATATATATTTTTTTTCATAAGATAGAGATTAATATATTAGTAATTAGATTACAATATATGTCAATATCTCTTCATAGACTCGAATCTAAAACTTCAGTCATATTGGCACCAAAGTGCCATTTCCATGACCGCTTAATGTACGTGGAACTTTAATGTAAAATTTAAGTAGGTCCCAACTATTGGTTCAGGTGGGATCAAATAAATTTAAATTCTTTGTAACAATATCTTTACACCACAAAAAGAACGACAAAAAAACCATTAAGAATTGAATGAGAAATTGTCTCATAAAGTTGGCCTCATGAATGAGGTATTAGAAATTGTGTATAACTACCATTTTCACATTGATTATAGGTGAAAACTTTGATGAGTACTTAAACCTCAAGATTTTGATAAGGGCATGAGCCCTTGGAGTATCCAAATTTTCCGAAAGAAGGAGTTATGGATAGTTCAAGAATGGGCTTCAGCCAATACTAAGCCTCAAGCCCTAAGTCTCAAGATCCATCAACCTAATCTTTTTGGACCAGATTTGTTTGGTGGCTGCAGATATACACATGTGTATATAGAGTGTGTAACCCACACACTTATTCCCGATAAGTTTTGCACACTACTCCATCAGTTTTGCAGTAGTAATGAGTTGCATTTGTTGCGATCCATCATTGCTTGAAGGCTCCTTCTCTCTTCCCGCATTGTGTATAAAAGGAGGCCATCTTCCTTGGTTTCAACACAAAGGCTTCCATACTATACAGAATTTCTGCTCCTATAATCTTCTTCTAGTACGAGAGAGAGCTGCCACTGTCCGTTCGCTGGAGCTAAACAGAATGTTCTTCTACGTTAGTGGGTCTAGACCGTCGTATCCTGAGAGATAGATGTCGATATACCCCCAGCACCTATGGTGAGGCGGCGAATCTATTTTAATGAGACTGTGGTATTACACAGGTTTCGGTTTATTTTCTTTTCCTTAAATTTTATCATATTTATTTCTGTTTATTAAGTTGTATGATGTAATCCCATGTTTTCTTATTTTGTAAATTAATTTAATTTCGTATGAATCTATTTATTTATTTTATTTTAATCACAAAATTTGTACAACATGAACTAATCTTCTTTTGTTTTTTTTTTTTTTTAATTTTAATCGGCAAAAGATTTTTTTTATTAATAATAATCAAAACAAAGGATTAGAAATCAATAAAAAAAAACCATGGGAAATAAAATATATTGTATAGTTTACCATGAATACAATATGAGCATACCAGAATTGATAGGCTATATATGGTCAGAGAATATAATAATGTATCCACCAAATGTTGCATGGTCAATTTTAAACCAATAGTGTTTTCCTTCTCTATTCCCAAACTCCAACCATCTCAGTTTTAATACGCGATTTATAATTACCTTAAACAATAGTAATTGGTAGCCATCTCATGAATTAAAATCACTAAAGTTGTATTTGAATTATAAATTTATATAATAATTTAAAAATAGAAGAGGAAAGAAAAAGAAAAAAATATGAGAATAATACAAAAGAAACATAAACTAGATTTTTCTCTATTTTTTTCTTTTTCCAAACTCTCATATAAATTTATGATTTAAACACAACGTAAAAATAAATATTTGAAAATTTTGGATTCAAATTCCACTCTATCTAGTGGGCAGAACCCATTTCCCAAACAGAGAATTGCCAACAAAATTGTTAATCATAAGTCATAACATATGATTTTTTCTTTATTATTTTCTTCCATTTTCTCAGCAACCAAACTGAGAAGATGAGAAAAGCAACATATGCCAAAACTCAACTGAATTAAGAGTTTAATATACTCCTAATCGTACGATGTTATGAGAATTTCAAAAAATGAAATAAGGAGCAACGAAACAATAATTTTGAAAATAGAAAAATCTCATATCATGGTCTTTCACATCGTAAACAGATGGTCCATAAGCAAGCTAGTGAATCAAAGTGAGAATTTTCATATTGTAAACCAAAAAATTATTGAAAAATTAGATTTATTCTCATAAACTTACAATAAATAAAAGAAAAGAAAAGAAAAGAAAAGAAAGACTAAACCAAGGGTTGAGTAAACCCTAGTTTCAAGCTTCTGACATCGAAGTTTCGTCATCGTCATCGTCTTTTTCAATGGCGATTGAGCTTTATTTTCACTTGGTAGCGACACCAAATCGAGCCATGAGACGTGGGTAAGTGCTGGCATGAGGCAAGCCATCACCGGCGAAGTTCTTCTCTTGAAACGGACAGGGTGGTCCATTGCTGCCGGGGATGTTTGTGCAACCAGATGGCCCTGAAGGAGGGACAGGTACCCTATCAAGTGATGCCATTACCATGGTGTCTGTATTTTTGCCCACCTTTTTGTGTTCTTCTTCATGCAATACCCTACTAGCTGTGCTTGGTTGGAAAAGTAGAAGAACAAGAAGCATTAATATTACAACACTACTAAGAACCCTCATTTTTGTGTTAATTTTGAACAAATATGAGAAGAAACGATAATGGTGAATGCATGAAGGAAAGAGAGAGGGGATGTTTATAAAGAAAGATTGAGAGTTCATTTTTATTTTATTTTTTAAATTGAGGTTCTGACTGTTGACTACTAGGTTTCTTCGGTGATACAAATTCTATTGAATAGGTCATAAGGGATAGAGGTTTTTGTTCAAGTTGAATCCCTAGTTTTTGTTCTCATTTCTTACCAACTTCCTTTGTATTAAAGTATATCTATGTGTAGAATGATGTAGCATGTGATTTAAATATTGAAATGGTCTATTTACAGATCAAAGAGTTGAAAAATCATGTTATTACAAAATTTAAGACCAAATGATGTGGAGTGACATTTTTAAAAATACAAGTCACTTTTTGATGAATTTTTCTCTTTTAATTGATAAAATCAAGAAATTTCACGTCATTCTGTATTAAGTTTACGTATAATTTTTACTGTTTTCATAACACTAGTAAAAAATTACTTACCCAAAAAGAAAAAGAAAAAAAACCACTAGTCAAAAGAGTTTGATTATTTCCTATCCTTTGTCAATTGGTTTGATACAAAATTGGTCCTACTGAGAGGAAGCTCTTAATACTTTACGGTTACTTGGGCTTGAATAGATTTGAAGTCTGATTTGAAGTGTTGGTGAGTTTGTTAAGTTTTTAAGGAGATTTTATATATAAATTAATGTAAAGAATTGGTAAATATAAGGAGATGAGGTCACACACAAGTCATTATCGGAGTCATTGCCTTCTCTAAACGGAACTCTCTCTCTCCCCCTCTCTGTCACATTTTAATAGGATAGGAATAGATTTAAGGTTGGAAATGGAGAATCGGACTAGGTTCGGAATGGGGTGAAGAAAGGTAATATATCAGATTCACTATAACATGTAAGAGTTTTAGAGGTTAAAAATTTTTTGGTCTTTAAAAATAAAAATCTTGTAGAAAAAAAATTTAAAAATCAATTTCTATCGTCATGAGAATAGTCGTTAAAAGTTCATCCCGAAAAGACAAAAATAAGACTTTTAGCAACAAAATTTTGAAAATGTCACTAATAAATACACTTTTTGAGACAAAATTTGGTCCAAAAATGATAATATTCATCACTAATATCCAATTTTTGTTACTAAAAATATAATGGCACTTTTCGTAACAAAAATATTTAGTTACTAAAAATAATTTTGTCTATAAATTTTAATTTCTAAAACTTTAATTTTTTATAGTGATTTGACCAGATTACATGTATTATTTTTGAAATATTCATACTCTTTTCCCTCTTCACTTTACAAATTCACTAAAGATCAATGTCGATCAACTTTTCAAGTTTGTTTGCTCTGACTTTTATTAGTCATATGAAATTCATTGTCGAAAATGTACATTCTAAAACTAAACAGAAGAGGGTGAGGGCAAGGTGGAGGGGGTGAAGGGTGGATAAGCAAGCAAATATTCACTAGAGTGTGATTTGAAATTTAGCTTTTGTTTTTTAGTAATTTTTTTATGAAATGAAAAAAGTTAACGTGTTCAGAGATAAATTTTTAGTGACTTTTCTAGTTATATGAAAAAACTTGATTGCCTATGCGTATCACTTACTTTTGCTCTTAAATTCTCATTCTATTAAGACCATTAAGAATATAGTGATCTTTTTACACTGATACTTGATAGTCTTTGACAATCCATACCAAACACAAGCTTTTGTGTTTAATTTTTAACTAACTTTTCAATTGAGAATGCTCACCCCCTTGCCATACCAACCCCTACGGAAACAAGCAATCATACATGGACAAGTGTAAAAGATTGCCCAATCTACCATTTTTGTTCTACATTTGTCTCCTCCCTATCACTTACAGATGATTGTTGATTAGGTCAATTGTCTTCACCAACAATCTTAACTGAACGCCCACTCCATACTCTCTCGGATTGTCTACCACAGACGACCATCAATAACCCCTTCTTTAATTTTTTGCTTGACAATTATTCAATGTCAAACACTATTCAAATTAATCTCAATTATTTATTTTATAAGAATTTTATAAAAATAAATAATTCAAATCTATTTGTGAAATAATCACAGCAATCCCGTGTGCAACACTGAATAAAATCAACTAAGACTAAATCTATTTTTTAACTCCTTGGAACATTAATGAAATCTGTAAAATCTCTAACGCTCCGTTTCTTTGATAATATTTTATGTATTTTCTATCATTTGGAACCAGGGCCGGCCCTGAGAATTCAGGGCCCTAGGCGAGCTTATAAATTTGGGCCCCTTCCCTTGTACATACGCTCAAAAAAAATATATATATTTGCTAGTGGCCACTCAAGTTTGCTTGAGTAAATTTGGGCCATTTGTTTGTTTTTTCAATTGGACTAATTTTTTTATTTGTTTTTAATATAGGCATGCAACATGTTTTTATTTGGGCCTTTTATAGTGGGCTGTTTTATTTTGGAGGGCTTCTATTTTAGTGGGTTGTTTTGTTTTTGAGGGCTTCTAACAATAATTGGACTTTATTTAAAACTTGATAGTATAATGGATCTTCAAAATTTGGGGCCTTATTTTGGGCCAAATTTTGGGGGCCCTAGGCACAGGCTTTACTCGCCTTAGCCCAGGGCCGGCCCTGTTTGGAACAACATAAAATAAAAATCAACGAAAAGCATATTTTGTAATCAACAAAAAAAAAAAACAAATCTACTTGGACATAAAATGCTTTTTACTTTCAAAAAACGTAAAATATTTTCTCAACTCAGATCTTACCATTAACACAATACTACTGCCACTACCACCACGCCCGCCATTGTTGCTACCACCACCACCACTACACTTTCTCCACCTCTACCCTACCATTGCTGCCACCACCCCACCACCACTAATGCAACCGCTAGTACATTAATTCAAGGACACAACCAAACATAATAAAATGTTTTCTTCAAAAAATATTTTCTGAAAAAAGTATTGAAACTTGTTAAGGATACTAACTCTGCAAATACTAACTCTGCAGCATTACCTACTCAGCTCAGCTCCAGCTCAGAACCTGCACCTGCACCTGCACCTACTCAGTTCAGTCCTCAACTCAATCATCAGTTTAGTCCTCAGCTCAATCAGTTCAAGAAGAAGAGTTCTATCAGTTCAAGTTTACCCTGTTCAACTGCTTTACTAACTACACCTATGGTGGTTAGAGAATCTGTTAGAAGATCTGTTACTAGTTATTAAGTTGTACACACGTGTAAAACAGTTAGATTAGTTAGTTAGGTTATTAGATACATATATGTTGTATATGAGATGTTGTATAAATAAGTGATCAAGCATCATTGATATTTTCAAGAAATGAGAAAGTGATATTTTCCACATGGTACCAGAGCTAGCTAAGCTCTAACGAGCAAGATAACAATGGCTACTCCTTCATCTCTTTCATCTTCCATTCCATCAAATTTAACTCTTCTCATTTCGAATCTTTCTTCTTTTGTTACTGTAAAATTAGATTCAACAAACTTCATCATTTGGAAGAGTCAGATCTCCAACATGCTTCGTGCTACCAATCTTTTGGGATATGTTGATGGTACAATCCCTTGTCCTTTATCTAAAGTTGTTAATAACTCTGGTGTTGAATCTGCAAATCCAGAGTTTCTTCAATGGAGTTTAATCGATGCACATCTCTTAAGTTGTCTCACTGCAACATTATCTCCTTCCATTTATTCCACTGTTCTTTAGTTCCATCACTGTGCTGAGGTATGGTCTACACTCAATAAGAAGTTCACTTCACTTTCCCTATCTCATGTACATCAACTCAAGAATAAATTGAACTCTGTTGTTAAGAAATCTGACTCCATGGAGGCTTATCTCTCAAAGATTCAAGAGATTTAATCAATTGGCTCTTACATTAGCTGTTATTGATGATGAAGATCTTGTTTTGCTAACTTTGAATAGTCTGCCAGATGAGTTTGATGCATTTAAAACTACAATTAGAGCTAGATCTGGTACTATTTCTATGGAGGAATTGTCTTCTCTCCTGTGTTCTGAAGCGATTCATATGGATGCAAAGACTAGGAAGTTGTCAAAGCCAACAATTGCTTTTTCCTTAGTTAAGCAAAATTTTTCACCACAATCTTCTATTCCATTTCAAACTAGAGATAATTTTGGCTATTCTAGAGGTCACAATTCTTTTTGAAATAACAGAAAGCAGATTTTATAAAGGCAATGGCAGATCTAGCAATAATACTGGTACTGGTAGATCCATCATTTCTCCTAGAGGCAGAGGAAGATTTTCTTCTCATTCTCAGTCTAATCTGATTTGTCAGATTTGTGGACGTTTTGGTCACTTGGCTCTTGATTGTTGGCATAGAATGGATTCTTACTATCAGTCCTAGTCTTCTCCTCAGAATCAGGATTCACATAATTCCACATCTAGAGCTTTTGTTACCTCATCTAATGATACATATTCATCTACTTTTCCAGGTCCATGGTATTTGGACTCTGCTGCCACTGACCATATCACTAATGACTTGTCTAATCTCACATGCTATCAACCATATCAAGGACCAAATCAGGTTACTATTGGAGATGGAAGTTCAGTGCCTATTACTCATACTGGTAATGGAATTTTACCTATTCCTCACTAGTCTTTCTACCTCAACAATATTCTACATTCACCTTCAATTTCCTCCAATTTGGTTTCAGTCCAAAAACTAGCTCAGGATAATCATTGTGTTATCATTTTTTATGATTCTAATTTTGTGATTCAGGACAAAGTTACCAAGAAGGTTCTTCACAAGGGAGCTAACATTTATGGTCTTTACCAATTTTATCCATCTACTTCATTTCCATCTGAGTCTCATGCTTACCTAACTAAGGCTAATCCTGAATCTGCTGCTCTGTGGCATAATCGATTGGGCCATCCTTCATCCTTAAAGTTTCATCATCTCAAGCCACATTTAAAGCTGAAATCTCTTCAATATGATAGTTTAGATTGTGTAGATTGTTGTGTTGCTAAAAGCCATAGGCTTCTTTTTCATTTGTCAAATAGCACTATAAATAAGCCCCTTTCACTCATTCATAGTGATGTATGGGGCCCTTTTCATTCTTCCTCTACTTTCAAGTATTATGTTCTTTTTGTTGATGAATTTAGTAAGTTCACTTGGTTATATCCATTGACTTACAAAAGTGAAGTGTATGATAAATTCTTAGAGTTTAAAGCCTATGCTGAGAAACAATTTGAGACTGTTTTGAAAATTCTTCGAACTGATGGTGGTATTGAGTATTGTAATACTAAAATGAAAATTTTTATTTCAACTCATGGTATTGTCCATCAGCATTCTTGTCCTTACACTCCTCTACAAAATGGCACAGCTGAGAGAAAGCATAGACATATCACAGAGACTGCTGTCTCTTTACTTTATCACTCTTTTGTGCCTCTTAAATTTTGGTTTGAGGCCATAGCTACAGCCACTCACTTGATTAACAGACTTCTTTCCACTCAGTTAAATCATAAGACTCCATTTGAGATCTTGTTGCACCAAGTTCCTGATTATTCATTTCTTAAGGTGTTTGGTTGTCTTTGTTATCCTTGACTTCCACAATACTCCTTTCATAAGCTACATCCTAAATCTCTTCCTTGTGTATTTCTTGGTTATCATCCTTTTGCTAAAGGTTACAGATGTTTTGACATTGCTACTGGAAAACTCTATCTTTCAAGACATGTCATTTTTAATGAATTTGTTTTTCCTTTTGTTGCATCTTCTTCCTCTGTTTCTGTTCTTTCTTTACCTCAGCTTCAATTCTTCTTTTGGTCTGCTGTGTCTTCATCTAATCTTTCTACATGTAATTCTTCTTTTTCTAACATGTCTCTATCTATTTCTGCTGCTGCTCCTATTTCTAACAGTCCTACTTCCAATCAGGCTACTGCTATTTCTTCTCGTTCTCATTCTCTTATTTCTTCTCCACCTGTTGCACCTTCTAATTCTTCTCTTGCACCTGTATCCATTCCCATTTCCTCTATTTCCATTAATTTACCGCATCTTCCTTCTTCCTCCAATGTACATCCCATGGTTACTCGATCCAAGTCTTCTTCACATTGTTTGATTCATACTAATTCTCAACAGCCTTCTGTTACCTCTGCTCCTCTTTATTTTGATATTGAACCTCCTTCATATAAAGAGGCTCTTCATTCTCCCATTTGGCATAAAACAATGACAGATGAAATTAATGCCTTACATAAGCAAAAGACTTGGTCCTTGGTTTCTTTGCCTCTTGCTAAAAATGCTATTGGTTGCAAGTGGGTATTTCGAGTTAAAAGAAATTCAGATGGTACTATTACTAGGCATAAGGCTCAACTTATTGTCAAGGGTTATCTTCAACAAGAAGGGGTTGATTTTCAAGAAACTTTCAGCCCAGTGGAAAAACTTTCCACTATCAGAGTTTTGATTTGCTTGGCTTTTCATCATGGCTGGCCCTTGAAACAGTTAAATATATCTAATGCCTTCTTGCATGGTATACTAGAAGAAGAGGTGTTTATGCTCCAGCCACTTGGGTTTGTTAATTCAGCTCATCCTCACCATGTCTGTCTTCTAAAAAAAGCTTTATATGGTTTAAAACAGGCCCCTAGAGCCCGGTACTCAACATTTTCCACCTATCTACTCTCTCAAGGATTTTACAGTAGCAAGTGTGACTCTTCCTTGTTTATTCAGAAATTGGGCACAAATATTACTATTCTTTTAGTCTATGTTGATGATAGATTGCTTACAGGCAATAATTCTTCCCATATTCAGTCCCTTATTTCTCATATGCACACAGCTTTTTCCATGAAAGAATTGGGGGACCTATCCTACTTCCTTGGTATTTCTATCACCACCATTGCTTCAGGCTATGTTTTATCTCAAACCAAATATGCTCAAGACATTCTCAAGAAAGCAGGTCTAGCTGACTGTAAGCCTTGCTCATCTCCCATCTCTGTCAAGCCAACTCTTCCTCCAAATGTTGATCATTCATTTTCTGATCCTGCTCTTTATCGTAGTCTGATTGGGGCTCTTCAGTACCTTACTATTACTAGACCTGACATTTCCTTAGCAGTAAATCAATCTTGCCAACATATGCATTCACCCACAGTTGGTCATTTTGCTGCTGTGAAGAGGTTGCTTCGTTTTATCAAAGGAACTCTTACTCATGGTCTATCTTATTCCCCTAGTTCCTTTGATGTTCATGCATTCTTTGATTCAAACTGGGCTAGAGATATCATTTACCGTAAATCCACTTCAGGCTACTGCATTTTTCTTTGTAGTAATCTTGTCTCTTGGTCAGCTAAAAAGTAACCAACCGTTTCCAAATCCTCTACTGAAGCAGAGTACAGGTCTCTTGCTCATACTGCAGCTGAATTAGCTCGGATTGGTATGCTTCTTCAAGATTTATCTGTTGTCTCTCCTGTGCTTCCTACACTTTGGTGTGATAATGTTTCTGCGATTGTTTTAGCCTCTAATCCTGTTTTTCATTCACGCTCTAAACACATTGAGGTCGATTGCCATTTTGTGCGTGATCAAGTTCTGGCTACGAAGCTGATTCTTCAGTACATTCCTACCATTGATTAGCTGGCTGACATCTTCACTAAGCCTCTGTCTGTTTCTCGATTTTTGTATCTTAAAGCCAAGCTCATGTTGTGTCCTTCTTCCCCATTCGCTTGCAAGGGGATGTTGAGGATACTAACTCTGCAGCTACTAACTCTGCAACATTACCTACTCAGCTCAGCTCCAGCTCAGAACCTGCACTTGCACCTACTTAGTTCAGTCCTCAGCTCAATCATCAGTTTAGTCCTCAGCTAAATCAGTTCAAGAAGAAGAGTTCTATCAGTTCAAGTTTACCCTGTTCAACTGCTTTACTAACTACACCTATGGTGGTTAGAGAATCTGTTAGAAGATCTGTTACTAGTTGTTAAGTTGTTAACACACGTGTAAAACAGTTAGATTAGTTAGTTAGGTTATTAGATACATATCTGTTGTATATGAGATATTGTATAAATAAGTGATCAAGCATCACTGATATTTTCAAGAAATGAGAAAGTGATATTTTCCACAAAACCAATGGAGCATAAAATGGCAGGGGAAGTAGAAATCAACAAAGCAAACCTAAAAATGTGGTTCAGATTAAATGAAATTTAAAAAGTTATGAGCTTAGGGCCGGCTTTCCAAACTCAGAACCCTCCAAGACAAAGAAACACTGCAAAGCCACTTTTTTGCAACAACTAAGGCTGGAAACAAAATAACAAAGAAATTAAAAAAAAAAAGGCAGAATCACTCTTTACAAAATGTTTTCTTACCCAAATGGTTACAACCTCACTCCAAATCTAAACAGCAACAACTTCCTTGAAATGCAATTATTACACCGGATTATAGCCTCAATCGACTAATTCACTGCAAGTCACAATCAATAGTTCCTTCTCAATGACCATTCGAAGGCCGGAATATAGTATAACAGAAGTTGAAAAACTAACCAAAAATTGAAAAACTTTTTTTTTTACTTGATAATTTCAATGTGATTGTGTTTACACTTATTTATACAAAATGGTTAGAGTTTGTTATAAGAAACTCTAACTGCCTCTAACTACTAACAAAGTCTAACTGCCTCTAACTACTTTATAGTTACATTATTATCTCTTCTTATATCTATACAACTATGTCTCTCTCTTGTTGCTTCAGATCTCCTAGCTTCTGCTGTGACTGTGGCTTAGGTAGCTTATCATCCCCTCTCAAAGAAATGGGATTTGGAAAAACCATTAGTTTGTCTTTGAGATAATGAAACCTAGAAGAGGTTAAGGGTTTAGTGAAGATGCCAGCCAATTGATCGGCAGTAGGGATGTAAGAT
Source organism: Camellia japonica (assembly GCA_030407325.1). Classification (NCBI taxonomy): domain Eukaryota; kingdom Viridiplantae; phylum Streptophyta; class Magnoliopsida; order Ericales; family Theaceae; genus Camellia; species Camellia japonica. Next base: position 169,247,970 of record JAPPVO010000031.1, on the reverse strand, counting down.
AAAGCAATTTGCTTGGAAACAACACGTTCCCGAATAAAATGGCAATCCACTTCAATATGTTTAGAGCGAGAGTGGAAAACAGGATTAGAAGCCAAGGCCATGGCAGAAATGTTGTCACACCAAAGGACCGGAGGAGAATAACTTGGAACAAATAAGTCTTTGAGAAGTTGCTGCAACCAAACCAATTCAGCAGCAGTGTTGGCCATAGATCTGTACTCAGCTTCAGTTGATGATCGGGAGACTGTGGGCTGCTTCCGAGTAGACCAGGAAATTAAATTTGGACCCAGAAAAACATAGAATCCAAAAGTGGATCGTCTGTCAACATAATTTCCTGCCCAATTTGAGTCAGAATAAGCATGAAGAGTAAAGGGTCCAGGACTAAAAATGAGACCATGATGAAGGATACCCTTGACATATCTCAAGAGCCGTTTAACCATTGCAAAATTGCCAAGTGTAGGAGCTTGCATATACTGACAAGCTTGGTTGATAGCTAAGGCCAAATCAAGTCTTGTAATGGTCAGATATTAGGCTTGCACTATAGAGTAAGGCTAAAAATGAGACCATGATGAAGGGTACCCTTGACCTACCAACTCCGGTAAAAGGAAGGATTAGAGTAAGGCAAGTCATCTGAAGAAGATGAGTGAGAGGATTTAAGAGCCAATGGAGTAGAAGAGGGCTTGCACTCAACCATCCCAGCTCGTTGAAGTATTTCAGTAGCATACTTTTGTTGGAGAGAAAATAACCTTGAGAATTTGAATGAACTGATATCCCAAGAAAATAGGATATATCGCCAAGTTCTTTCATGGAGAAAGCAGTGTGCATATGAGTAATGAGAGAATGAATGACCAAAGGATCACTACCAGTGAGCAAAATGTCATCAACATAGATGAGTAAAATGGCAATATGAGCAGGAGTATGTTTGAGAAATACAAAAAAGTCAGAGGAACTAAGCTTGAAGCCTTGGCCTAGTAAAAATGAAGAAAATGTGGAATACCAAGCGCGAGGGGCCTGTTTAAGACCATTGTAGACACCCCATTTTTGACCGACCTTAAGACTCAGACGTCACCGATTGAGCGCTTGGTGATGTTGCATATCGTGCTCGTTCAGAGGTTTTAGAGTCTCGGCTGCGAGCCTTGCCTCCAGACTTCTGGAATCTTTCATGCGTTGCCTCGGTTTGCGAACCAGGCTCTGTTTTCTCTATTTTCTCTTCCCGAAGGGAGGGAGAGGTCTCGTAGATCATCTCTCAGTGGCCGTAGGCTACGTTTCGTGCTCGTAGGCCATTTTGCCCGTTTGGAGCCCGGTTTTCAGTTTTTCGGAGCCGTTGGCCGTGTGCCTCGGTTCGGGACCGCTTAACCACCTCCGTTTGCTCCGGTTTTTGGCATGCATCTTATTTCCTCCCTTTTGAGGGACACTGTGGTCCGACAGACCAACTTCGTGGTCGAACACCACTTCCGGTGCCTAACAGTCAGTTTTCGGGGCCCCGGGCTGCGCGTTTTGGCCCCCGAACCTTCATTTTGCATCGGTTTGGGTTCATTTTTGGCAGGGACCTCTGTTTCATTGTTAGAATGGTTGTAGAGGGGTGGGAGGCCAGTAATTGTTCTGACAACCAGTTTTATTCCTCAATCGCCCTCCGTCGCCCGTTTTTCTCACTTGAAAGCCAATGTTGACCACCCTAAAGCCACTTTTTCTTGCCCTAAACCACATATTTGTGTTGTAGACACCTGGGAGGCACCAATATCATATGGCTGGCCAGTAATTGTGTGTGACCCTTTTGAACCCCTCCAAAAAATGGCATTTTCTCTCTCCTGGTTAACTGTTTCCAGTTTTTGACCACATGGCTGTGTTGAGCACACATGGGAGGCCACCAATTTGTGGTGGCCGGCCACTAATACCACTTGACCCTTTTGACCCTTGGCTGGCCGGCCATGGGGAGAGCCGGCCGGCCATGATCCTCACTGTTGTTACATTACAAAAATACCCTCCTTTTCCCCCCCCGATTTTGTATCCGGGGGGCCAACTTTTGGGGGGAAACTTGAATTGTTTTCCCCCCCATTTTCCCCCATCTTTTGCCTATATAAACAGCACCCCAGCTGTAACAGCGCCCGCGAGGGGGCCTCGATGCTACTACAGTTCGGGTTCCCCTTTTTGTTTGTGGTTCTAAATCTTGAACCAAAAAGTCCAACTCTGGCAAATCGTTTTGAAGAAAAAACAGATTTTTTTGAAAAGTAGTGCCAAACATGGACTGCTTTGCCAGATTACAGAGTCGCCACCTAAATATTTTAAAATGGGAAATTTAGGAAACCCTGACTCGGTGCCGAAGGCCACGTGTCCTTCATCACCAAAGTAGTCTTGGCTCGGGAGCTTGCGTACGATCGGGGAAGGTCAGCTATGAGCACCCCCTTTCGCCCGGTCCGAAGACCGGCCTCTACTAACCGTGATATCCGATTTTGAAAACATTACATGTTCTTATTCCGGTTATTAGCCTAGAATTACTATGTTATAGCAAACAAGTATAGACTAGATTGCCTAATTGGGAATAAACATTGCATGTCGTTCGTTTCGAAAAGGCTTTGGAATTTGCTACTCGCAAGTAGGCTAAAACATGGATTTCAACGAGCAACTCAAGCAATCTAACCTCCACCCACAGGCATTCAAACAGTTTATCTCACATAAGCACTTAGCCGCATGGTAAGCATATAAACATTGCATGTCCGTTCGGAAAATTTGCTACTCGCAAGTAGGCTAAAACATGGATTTCAACGAGTTTTCCAACTCAAGCAATCTAACCTCCACCCACAGGCATTCAAACAGTTTATCTCACATAAGCACTTAGCCGCATGGTAAGCATATTGTCATGGCAACATTTACACGCATGTGGTATGCTAAAGCGTAAAATACTTACATCGTACTCCGTGCCAAAACAAGAAACTAGTTAGCAAACATGCATGTCCCTAGGTCATGTTAAGTGGCTAATGCAACACAGGCAAGGATGCAATTTAGAGTAGGCTCGGCTAACCCTAAAATGGCACGTGAAATGCAATCATTTGATGCACGTATTCAAGTTGGAATTTAGAATACAATGCAGTTTGTATGATGTACCGAGCCCGGTGCATGTTTAGACAAATGCATAGATGCACGCATGCATTGCATAAGGTATGCTAAAATAGACGTGCCCTAATCTACCATCATAAGCAGGTAAATAAAAGGGAAGAAAGAAGTGGGGGTTGGAAGACATACAAACCACTCACCCACACTTATTACAAATTTGCCCCCACTCGGAGGGACCAAAATAATAATACAGATTAATTAACTACGAAAACTAATTAAAATATTACAGTCCAACTAAATTAATCAAATAAATTAATTAATCTAATTAAAGCAGTAAACCGCCTCGAGATGAGGGCCGGATGCAACGCATGCTCGGGACTTGCTCGGAATTGCACTGCCATGCTTAGATTGCCTCTGTTTTCCCTGCTTTGCATCTCAGAAGACTGCCAAAGTCTCAGGTGTGCCTCCCAGGACACTGAGGGACATCATCGGCTGAGTAGGACTTCCACCGGCATCAGCATGAGGTCACCGGCACAAAATTCATCCATCGGCCATCAATAGACTGCCGGTTGGCACTAAATACTGCCGGCCGGCACTGAAATGATGCTGCAGAACCTGCAACTCACAACAGCAGAGGGCAAAAACTTGCATGGCAATGTAATTCCAACAATGTGTGCACCAATCATGCCCCTTATCATATTTGTGACTCGAAGGGGCATGTGCCTCGATTCTCGGGCCACCAATCACGCATTTCCATGCATGATGGCCCAAAGAACCAAATGTGCAACTTCTATTTCAAATGCATGCAAACCAACAAACACACAAGGGTGCTAAGCCTCTATCAATTGGTCAAGAGGTAGAGCATGCATGTTTATGTGATGCAATCCTAGACATGTCAACTAGTATGCAATCATGCCAATGCAAAGGAGCATACAAGCTAACAAACATACAAGGCATGAAACACCAATGTCAACCATCAAGTATGCAAGGTGTAATGTGGGTATCCAAGCATGCAAACAAGCATGTGACTTCATTCAATCATGTTAGTCCTAACATGCATTTACTTACCAATACATTACAACACTCAAGGAGCATATGCAAGCAACAAGAGGATGGACTTGCACATAGGTTAGGCAACTCTAAATAAGCCTAAAATCAGTGCCAAATGCCATAGAAGTGAAGGCTAGATATATGCAATACATGCACACATGTAAGCATACACAATCCAACACTTAGGCATAAACAAGCAACTCTTAAGAACACTTAAAAGAGGCTAACATGGACATATTAACATGCATATATAAGCTTTAAAATCATGTTGGACATGGTGCCCAACCAAGCAACAAAATAGACTAAGCATGCAACAAATGGTCCAAACATCCAAGCACGCCAAAGGAACCTAAACCATGGCTAAGCCAACCAAGCCTCACAAGGCCAAGAAGGCTTAAAACAAGTCTAAGGCAGCCCTAGACCATACAAAAGGGACCTCCTAGATGGCATCTAAGTGGCTCTAGAACAAGGCACACACAATGACCAAATCATTAGGCATACAACATATGCTTTCAAAACTTCAAAGAGGCATGCAAGGCAATCATTCAAGCATGTCTAAGGGACTGAAATAGCATGCTAAATGGTTCCAAACCATTGAAAATAATGCAAGCAAGGCATGCTATACTTTCCATGCTCTTAAGGCCAACAAGCCAAAGCAAAGAGGCTTTGTGATCATTAGGCATACAACATATGCTTTCAAAACTTCAAAGAGGCATGCAAGGCAATCATTCAAGCATGTCTAAGGGACTGAAATAGCATGCTAAATGGTTCCAAACCATTGAAAATAATGCAAGCAAGGCATGCTATACTTTCATGCTCTTAAGGCCAACAAGCCAAATGCAAAGAGGCTATGTGATGCAAGCTAAGATCGACCAAAGTAACCATGGACAGACCTTATTCATGGAAAAATAAGCATACAAGCTTCATGAATCTAAGCCTAAAACATGTTAGAATAGAGGCACACAACCTAATGCATGTTAAAGGACTAAAGAGGCATTACAAAGCATCTATGCAAAACATGCAAGGAGTACTAAAACCAACATGATACAAAGTTATAATATGGCAATATGAGCACAAAATACAGCCATGGCATAACCAACAAACAACCAAACATGGGCTCCCTCAAGAGGCAAAATAGGTCCTTTTCAAGGACAACAAGGAGAGGGGGTGACCCTCTCCTTCTTGGGACTTCAAGGCATCATCTTCACCACTGAAATCCCTCAAGATTTCAGTGGTGAAGAGACCCCAACACCAAAATCCCGGAGCTCTCACAAAATAGCACAAAATGAGGCCTTTTCAAGGCCTAAGGGTGGTCAAACCTCCCCAAAGCACAAAACACTCTTAACCAACAATAAAGAGGACTAAAAAACAGAACTTTTTTGTATTAAATGCTAAGCACAAAAACAGTTCTAAACTATGCAAAAATGGAGTGCAAAAATGGGGTAAAAAGGGGTAGTTTCTTACCCTTGAAGACCACCTTCACAAAGGTTGATGTTGTTGCTTCCTTGAGCTCAAATCCAACCAAAAACTTCAAGAACCAGCCCTTAGAACCTCAGTAACCGAAGGAAGGTGAAACACTAGGTGCTTGTGTGCAATAATATGGATTAAAGCACCTAGTGTAAACAAGAGAGGAAAAGAGAGATAGGATAGATACACAAGTTCTAACCTAGAACCAGAGCTTCTTCTCTGTCTTTTCTCTCTAAAAATGTCTAATTTTTCTAACCCTTGAGCCAAGAGAAGAGAGCCTCTCTTATAGGCAACAAAGCTTACAAGCTAAGCAAACCAAAGGCTCATCCCTCCATACACGTGTATGGAGGGGAAACAAATGCTATACAGCTGCTTCAAAATATCTCAAAAAGCAACTGAACAGTAGTCGGCAGGGCAAAATTGTCATTTTGACAAAATTGACTGCCGACCGGCACAAAAGAGTGCCGACCGGCACAATATAGTGCCGATGGCAACACCAACCAGCCGGTGGCCTCTAGCCACTGCCGGTGGTGTGTGGGGATGCCTCACAAGGCATTCCCTGCCCCTCCAAGGCAAAGCACAAGTGTTTGGTGCAAAACCAGACACAAAACGGTCAAGTTCGGAGGTCCTGAGGCAAGGCGCGTAGCCGAGAACTCCGGGAACTCCAAACGAACACGAACATGGATAATCACCGAGTGTTCAAGCGGTGACGTCCAGGTCTTGAGGACGGTCAAAAATGGGGTGTCTACAGTTGCCCCTCTTTGACAGAACTCGGAAGTCATAACAATGACGGGAGTGAATGTCAAAGCCCAGAGACGACCCATTTTTGAAGGCCGAAGACTTGGACAAACATACAAAGCGCAAGGTTGAACTCGCAAGCCACGTATCCAGGAATCAAACCAGCGTAGTTCAGGCACAGGCATACAAGCCGCAGATAAGGTATGCGCCGTAGGCGGGGCAAGATGCAACTGAATGCAAAAGCCGAGCATAACTTATGATCATGCAAAGAAAGCTGTAATGAAGCACGAATGCGACAGTTATAAGCTAGCATGCACCAAACTACACTACAATGCAGAAAGGATGTAAGAGAATTATGCAATTCTCAATACGACTCACTCGGAGGATACAATACCTGTGCGGCTCGTCCGGTTGCACCGGCCTCAAATGAACCGTACATACAATATCGTGCCTGCAAAGAAAGCAAACTTAACAGGTACAATATTGTTAGCAATATGCATGACAATGCGAAATGAATGCAAGATGATATGCAATATATACAAATGATGTATGAACAATGCAAATGATAATGCAATGCAATTGAAACTATGCAAACTACATGCAAAGCAATTGAATCATGATTCAATCGTGAGCGATTCGAAACCACACAAATGTCAAATAGGTTGATGGAAGTAACAAGTCCGTCTACCATAGAAAAGGTGCCGCAACCTCAAACCAACATACCAGCGTGGAGTAGGCGCGATACACATGCAGAACTATGAGTAATGTAGACGGACACAAGGACAAGTATTGGGTGGATTGACATAAGTGGGGTGACGACCCGCTGAGGAAAGAACAATGATCCTAATGCCGGATGCAACAATTACACTACAATGTAATATGCGATTATGGCGCGCGGGCCAAACCGTATCTCGCTTAGGAAAGGCATGCACACATACAAACCATGTCTAACACAGAAAAGGTGCCGCAACCTCAAACCAACATACCAGCGTGGAGTAGGCGCGATGCACATGCAGAACTGTGCTTTGACGTGAAAAGTATGGACACATACCAGACCAAGCTCAACAAGGAAAGGTGCAAGCCATAAATGGAAGATGATGCAGTGGATGCATGCAACTACAATGGATACAATGGATATGGCACGCAGGCCAAACCAAGTTTTGCCTAGGAAGGGCATGTACACGTACAAGCCATGTCTAGCACAGAAAAGGTGCCGCTACCCTCAAACCAACATACCAACGTGGAATAGGCGCGTACACATGCAGAACTGTGTTTTGACGTGAAAAGTATGAGCACATACCAGACCAAGCTCAACAAGGAAAGGCGCAAGCCATGGATGGAGGATGATGCAGTGGATGCATGCAACTACAATGCAATGGAAATGGATATTTACAGAAAATGCATGACATATGCACTATACTACAATGATGATGCATGACATATGCAGTTTTTTTTAAATGCATGACATATGCACTATATACGAATGCATGACATATGCATGTTTTTTTTTTTTTTTTTGAAATGCATGACATATGCAATATTTAGAATGATGCATGACATATGCAGTATTTACAATGATGCATGACATATGCATGTGTTTTTGTTTTTTGATTTTTTTTTAAAATGCATGACATATGCAGTATTTACAAATGATGCATGACAATGCACTATGATGCAACGACTATGATTGCAGCTTTCCCTATCTTACCAACAGGGCGATATACTAGGTTGGTTCAGTATCCAGAATTGAGGCGTAAACATGCCGCCTCAACCTATGGGGCTTCCATACAGATTTCAAGCCGAGGGTACACCCCTGGGTATTTAAACCAGACTTTAGTCTCGGAAATCCCGAACCTTTGCGTTCTAGGCATAAGCCGTTCAAACTCTAGTTTTCACCGTCCCAGTTGGTCTTCTAGGAACTCACCGCAAAACAGGCAGGTGGCTTTACCAGACCACCGAAAGTCGTTCGGGCACGACAAACACCAAAGGAATTGCACCTTCAGAGGATTTAAGGTCTCCTAGACCGCGATGCACAGAACAATGCAATGTGCAAAAAGTGCAATTGAATGCATGTAAAATGCAATGAGATGCGCAGAATAGCGCGATGGAATGCATGCATGCAAATGAGATGCGCTAAACCGTGCGAATGATTATACATGCACAATAACAAGTGCCGAGAGGCGCACAAGATAGCGCGAATGGGACGCAATGCACAAGCTAATGCGATGCGCTAACAGCGTGATGCGTTCAGACACGCGAATGAAGTCTTGCACCTCCTAAGGATTTAAGGTCTCCTAGACCGTGCGTGTTTAAGGTCTCGCCAGACCGGAGGGGCAAAATGCATGAATCAAGATGCGGTGCACCGAAATGAATGCAAAATGAGGCACGCATACCTCATTGAATGGAAAAATGAAATGCAAAACGAGGCACGCTACCTCGAGATGCAATGAAATGCAAAATGAGGCACGCATACCTCATTGAATGGAAATAAAATGCAAAACGAGGCACGCGTACCTCGAGATGCAATGAAATGCAAAATGAGGCACGCATACCTCATTGAATGGAAAATGAAAATGCAAAACGAGGCACGCGTACCTCGAGATGCAAATGAAATGCAAAATGAGGCACGCATACCTCATTGAATGGAAAATGAAATGCAAAACGAGGCACGCGTACCTCGAGATGCAATGAAATGCAAAATGAGGCACGCATACCTCGAGATGCAATGAAATGCAAAATGAGGCACGCATACCTCATTAAATGGAAAATGAAATGCAAAACGAGGCACGCGTACCTCGAGATGCAATGAAATGCAAAATGAGGCACGCATACCTCATTGAATGGAAAATGAAATGCAAAACGAGGCACGCGTACCTCGAGATGCAATGAAATGCAAAATGAGGCACGCATACCTCATTGAATGGAAAATGAAATGCAAAACGAGGCACGCGTACCTCGAGATGCAATGAAATGCAAAATGAGGCACGCATACCTCATTGAATGGAAAATGAAATGCAAAACGAGGCACGCGTACCTCGAGATGCAATGAAATGCAAAATGAGGCACGCATACCTCATTGAATGGAAAATGAAATGCAAAACGAGGCACGCGTACCTCGAGATGCAATGAAATGCAAAATGAGGCACGCATACCTCATTGAATGGAAAATGAAATGCAAAACGAGGCACGCGTACCTCGAGATGCAATGAAATGCAAAATGAGGCACGCATACCTCATTGAATGGAAAATGAAATGCAAAACGAGGCACGCGTACCTCGAGATGCAATGAAATGCAAAATGAGGCACGCATACCTCATTGAATGGAAAATGAAATGCAAAACGAGGCACGCGTACCTCGAGATGCAATGAAATGCAAAATGAGGCACGCATACCTCATTGAATGGAAAATGAAATGCAAGTATGACACGCATGCCACACGAAAATGCAAAACGGTGCAAGTCGCAAGGGACGTGCAAGACGGCGCGATGCGACGCACCGGACAATGTGATGGATGCGTGCAACGCACACGGGGCAACTTTTGAATCTTGTAAAAGACAAAAGGATACAAAAGGATACAATCTTTGCTTGAATCTGAGTGCCACGCACAGAAGACACGGTCCGAGGTCAAAACGGAGGCCGGTTGAGCATCGGGGATTCACTTTCTTGCACTTTCTTGAGCTATGAAGACCAGAAACTACCCACATGGCCTAAACAAGGCTGTGGGAACATCACCGGCTGGACTAGGTGGCCACCGGCTGCATAAAAGTTCCACCGGCACAATATTGTGCCGACCGGCACATAATAGTGCCGACCGGCCAAAAGTTGCTGATCGGGGACAGTTTCGACTTTTTCAATGGGTCTTTTAAAATAGGGTTCCCAACCCTATTTTCTCACTTCTCCACCGCCGAAAATCAACTCTCTCTCTCTAGAGCCTTTTTCTCTCCTCATTTCGCCATTTCTTTGTGTTTTCGCGCCATTTTCGTCGTTCGATTCGCGAAGTTCATCGCGTTTCGCACATTTTCAACCGAACAAATCTTTGTTTCGGTGCCTCTTTTGCTATTTCCGCTTTTTCGGGACTTGTTCCCCTCGGTTTCCTCTTCATTTCGTGCCTTTTTCATCCTTCCCGGCCTTTCCGGCCATTTTCCACCCTCGGGGTTGACTTTCGAGTTGACTTTCGTATTCCGAGATTTTTTCCGGACCATTTTCCCACTCCATTCCCATGGCCGACGACGTTCCAACGGCGGGACTCCCTCGGATCACGAGATGGATCCGGGGTTGAGCTCCTCCCGCTGAGCGAGCGCCCGTTCGATCCGGCGACCTACCGGCCGGCGATCCACGTTCTACCACCCGACGGACTACGCCAGTTTCGCAGCTTTGACCGAGCACTGGACCCGGAGCTCCTCCTACGCGAGCCGACCTCTCACCTTCCTTCGGCGCTTCCGAGGTAACACTCTTCTCTGTTTTACTTTCTGCAATGTAGAACTGTTAACTGTCAACTGCCATAGCTGATTCGGTTCTTTGACTGCTTAGTTCTTTACTGCCTAGTTCCAATATACTGATACACTGTATATCGTAGTTGATTGCAAATGCACTCTACTGATTATCCGTTTAAGACTTCACACGTGCACACACACTGCGCTAGCCTTGAACCACTCAAACACCACGGCACACACCGTATTTCACTGCAAACACCATTGCCCGTATCTGTTTGAATCTGAAAAACTTGCACGCATGCCACATTTGCACTGAACCACACAAACACGCTGACGCATCACACGTTGTAGTTCACTGTAAACACACCGGCACCCGGTATCTGTTTGAATCTGAAAAACTTGCACGCATGCCAATATTTGCACTGATTTACTGTTTCCTCAAAACTGTACATTTTATATTGCTTCGCAATTACTTGTTTGAAAACAGGGAGATTCCCATACCATCCGCGGGTATGGAATACCGTTGCTCGTGCGTGGTAACTGAGCTTCCTGACGCAGTTCGCCACATTGTAGACCAGGCTGGCTTTGGCGCTTTCTGCAGGGGACTTTCCCAGCTCACGGCATGCAGACCTCTCCTCGCGCTCTGGTGGAGAGGTGGTGGGACACCACCGATTCATTTCACTTGTCGGCGACCGGGGACATGACGATGACCCCTTATGATTTCTCGGTGCTCACAGGCATCGGGGTAGGGGGTGATCCGATCCCCTTCGATATTGACATGGATGAGTGGACCGCAGCTCAGGTCTACTTGCTTGGCGCGGACCGCCTCTTGCGCGTCCTGGCTTCGTCCGGTATTCCTGGTTCGAGGTGCAGTTCCGGGTTCAGCCCTCTTCTTGTTGATGCAGCTCCGATGACCCAGGGCCGTAGAGAGATATGCACGCGGCTTTCTCATGTTCTTGTTCGGGACGACTCTTTTCGCCGACCGGCGAACACAGTGCCCTCTGCCTTCTCAGCGCACTGGTGGATGTCAGAGACATTTTGCGTTATGACTGGGGTGGTGCGGCTCTGGCCACCCTTTATGGCTATATGAGCTCAGCTCCCGCGGCAGCGGACAGCTGCTCGGGGTTACTGGCGTGCTTGGGAGGTACATTTCTTTTTCCTGCCTTTCATTTCTGTTCTATACTTTCTGTACTCTGTACACTGCACACACTGTAGTCTGCTTTACACTTGCTGTATACTGTACACACGGCACACACATACTCTGCTTTACACTGACTACACTACACTCTGCTCACACTGTACACCACTGCTCTGCTATTTCTGCCTTCTATTCTGTATTCTGCTTTATCTGATAAATGCACTGGTATTTATCTTGCAGTTGTGGGTTTACGCCTACTTTCCTAGGCTCGCTCCTGTACCCGATGCAGAGACCCCTCTGGTCGTCCCTTTTCACGCCGCTTTGACGGGAGATGCGTGCGGAGGCCCCGGGAGACCTTCAGCTTTTTCCGCCGCTACTTCGACACCATCACCCTGCCGAGGTATGTTTTACTTGCAGTTCATTTAAGCTTCGTCTTTCCACTGTATATTAGCAATAACAGTAGGTAACAAACTGTATTTCAATTTCAGATCACCTGGCAGCCTTGGGCCCCTTTGCCAGCCGTGGCGCGGGATCGGTTTGCCGGCGCCGTTGATACCTCACGTTTCCGGATTCTGCTCGAGGGCCCGGTCTGTCGGGCTTGGTACCTGGGTGAGCGTTTCTTGCGTCAGACCCTAGGCCTACCTGAGCAGATAGTCCCGGTGCACCCTCCTGAGCACATGCGGGATACTGAGCGTTTCACTGCCGAGCAGATGGCAGACTACACTATCGGCTGGGAGGCGGACGCTTCAGAGGCGAGGGCGATTACTCGGAGTACGTCCGGACCTTCATCATGCGACCTCTGTGGGGCCGCCGAGTGAGAGAGAGAGACCTGCGGCGCCAGCGGCCGGAGCAGGAGCTGAGGAGGAGCGCCGAGGAGGGCTCGAGTCCGTGGCAGGGGTGGAGTTCAGCGAGGGCGGGAGGCGGTTGGCCCGCTCTGCCTACTGCATTGACTTTCCGAGGACGGGTGGGGCGACCTATCAGATCCCGCCTCTCCACCGCTGATCACGAGTTTGTCGGTGTCCCCGACTTGCCTCCGGTATGTATTACTGCATTCTGTACAGTTATTTCATTTCAGTTTATTTGATATTCCACAGAATATTGATGCATCTGATACTTTTGCAGGCGTCTTCTGAGTACACCCGGCAGTCATTGGAGATGAATGCCTCCATGATGGGGATGCTACAGCGGACCTTCGAGTTCCTAGCCTTTTACGGCATTCCGGTATGTTCTCTCTGACATAGCTTCAAACCATACACAAACTGCTTCGCATAATCTGATGCATAACACAACACTGATACCCAGCCCACGGCACTTGATACACTGTATTCATACACTGCATTCTGTACTGATAAACTGCTCACGGCACTCACAAACTGTACTCATACACTGCATTCTGCACTGATAAACTGCTCACGGCATTCATACACTGTATTCATACACTGCATTCTGCACTGATAACTGCTCATTCACTCTGTATTCTACACTGCATTCTGCACTGATAAACTGCTCTCACGGCATTATACTCTGTCTTCTGCATTGATAACTGCTTCATGTATACTGATGCATTTGCTTTTGACTTTTTCAGCCTCCCTTCCCGATTCCTCCGGTGGGTGGCGCTCCAGCTGGACCTCCCATTTCTACTCGGGATGGCAGAGCATATCCCCGCACCAGAGGGGGGCGCACTCATGTCGGGAGCAGCTCGCGGGCTCCGGTTCCGGATGATGAGTCTGAGGCAGAGACAGAGGCGGAGGAGACCGATGATGGCTCGGACTCGAGCTCAGATGGTGATGCCCCTAGTGGTGCCCCTGTTGATGACGCTCCTGGACCTTCGTCCAGGAAGAGGACTAGGACAGATTGATAGCTCCGGGCCATTTTGACATTTGATACAGATTTTTGCTGTTTTTTCTTCCTTTTTGCATTTTTCCCCTTTTGTCAGTAGTTAGGGTACTTTGTACTGCCGCAGGCAGATTTTGTTTCCAAAACTTATGTATTTGAAAAGATGATATGAAATGAAACAAACTTTTTGTCCGAAAAAAGAGTGTATATCTGCATGTTTCATACTTTGCACTGCATTGCATCATATTACACCCAAATGTAAAGGATATTGATCTGTTGTCTGAAAATTGAGCACTTGTACCATGATAATCAGATAACCAACCAACTAACAGCAAACACTCATACAAAGCACTACTCAAACTGCACAATACAGCCCGTACTCTACTGGGGATTGATCTGCATACAGCCCTCAACACAGCACTGGGTTCATTCTGCACACAGCAAACCCTGAACAAATAACCCAATCTGACAAGACGGATCACAAAACTCACGGTTGGAGTTGAAACACACTCGGATGTCCCAAATTTCCCTTTTCTTCTCTTGCTTCGCACGAATGTAGAGAATGGCACAGCATTCAGAGCACAAACGATTAATCTTTGGAAAAGGGGTTTCACAACCGGGGTATCGAGCCTACCACAGAACACAGCGAGACAGACTCAAACAGAGAAACAAAAGGCACACGACCTGAACACAACGAGACACACTCGGAAAAGACTCAAAGCTAAAGCCGAAACGACAAATCAAAAGACACGACACACGGACATGTTTAACAAGGAGAGACCTTGAATCTCGAGGAGCCAGTTCCTCCGGGTATTATTTCCCACCCTTTCTGATTTGTGATACTCACATCACTCGGCCCTCAGGCTCGGTTTTTCTCTCAAAACCCTTTCTCACTTTTCTCTCAACTTACACCTCTCTATTCTTTATTCTCTCATTTTTCATCCCTCCCAGGGTGATTGATGGATGAATAGGAAGTCACAGGTTCACGCCCAACACTGTTAGCTCACGGCTATTTCTCACAGCGGATAGAGTGCCTTTCTGGCAAGTGTGTTGGCGGGGGAAAGACAGAAGACCTGACTCAACTGTGCCCCTAGTTCGTCACTTTGACCATTTTTTTTTGTTTTCTTCCTAAAACAGTTTTGATCAAAATGAGAGTCAGATTAGCACACTTATTCGATTTTTGATTTGAAAATCATGCGAATCTGGCTGTGAGCACTGAAAATTCTCCTTTTGGGTCCAAACATGGTCCAATTTGAAAAATGAAATAGTTTCGAGAAAATAGTCAAACTTCAGTAAAAATTTTCAAAAACTATTTTTCGCAAACAGTCAACGCTCAACGAGCGCGGAACTTACCCTCGAGATATGCAACCTCGGATCGGAGCAATGGAAATTGCCCCTGGCTTAAAGGGGGATAAGGCAACGGAAAGTTGCCCCTGGTTTGGACGGTAACTCAGGGCAACTTATGGCAATGCATGGCAACGGAAAGTTGCCCCTTGTTTGGATGATGCCGCGGCACATGTAAGCCAGTCCTTGTTGACGACGATCGGACCCTCGGACGCGGAGGAGACGAAGACGGTTTGAATCAATATATGGACACAGTCACCTGGAAGGTGTTGGTGGTTGGACTTCAAGAGGAAGTTAATCACGTAGTTCCAGGTTGCTGCAATCGAGACATTGGATTCGGAGGAGGCAAAGTGATCAAAACCATGACATGGACTGAGACGCTATGGAAGCGTTGGGGGCTGGACTTCAGGATGAAGTTGCCTACGTATCCCAAACATGGGAATCAAGCCTTACGTAGTTCCGGTTAAGGTACACTCGGGTATTTTAACCTTCACTGTTTAGGCTCTAACTTTTGCCAAGGTGCCCAATGCGGGTTTTCGACCTTGCGAGCTATGTTTTTCTTCTTTCTTCTTTTTCTTTTGATTTTTCATTTCTTTCTTTCTTTTAATATTTTTTTTGTCTTTTCTTTTCTTTTTTTTTCTATTTCTTTTTTTTTTTTTTCTTTGCTCTAACTTTTGCCTGGGCCGCCCTTCCGGGTTTTCGGCCCAGCGAGCCTCTCAAAGGGTAAAAGTGTAGCAAGCCCATGCCAAATGGTTTTGAGATTGAAGCCCTCTGTATCCAGGAGAGCGACTGTGGGTTGATTTGCAGAAAGAATCCATCACGGTTGCTTTACGAGCCTTGCCGGTGGGATCTGATCTTCTTAATCTGACTTTGGTGCCTCTTGCTCGAGGGCTGCCTCAAAACGGGCCACACAGGCGTTTCATGGCACTGTTGAATGTTTTGAACGGATTCCAGTTTGCAACAGATAAATTGAATCTTGAGGCTGAGAGCGATCCTGGGCTGCACAATCTCAAGAGCGATTCCACACAGGTCTTTGCAAGGCTGCGCAAAACATTTTGTTTTTGAAAGTTTTTAAGAAAGCGACAAATCGCTCGCGCTGAAGATAGTGTGGAACCAGTCTGGATCAAACCAGGATCCTTCTCAGTACTCACGCCGACAAGCATGATTTCATTCATTAAAAGCTTAGCATGCCTCTCTTCTCTCAAAATGATCAAAATTTTGCAAAACCCGAGGAATTCCTTCCTCTTGTTTTCATCACCGCAGTGTTCGAAAAGGGGTTTTATGAAAAGCTTAGGTCATTACGACGATGTTTAAGGCACAAGAGAGTAGGCGGTATGCACTGTCGTTCCATTCACATCTTCTGGCACGGCTGACTCAAATAGCAACAAGTACGGAACGTGATAGCCACAGCTGTTTCATTCAGATTTGTTGGCATAACTGGCTCCTCGGCAGAAACAGACTCAAAAAGCAAAAACAACTATTTATAAGACAAAACGGTGTTTGAGGCAACAACCCCGAAATCACCTGGTTCTATACAAGAGGGACTGACTCATTACAACAAGACAGACCCTGTAAGCAAAAAGACTGACTCAATACAGAGAGACAGACTCAAAACAAAACAAAAGACTGACTCGACACCCAAGTCAGAATTTACAAAAACTAGCGTTGGCAGATGCTCAAAAATGCGTGCCAAACGCCACATCCAAAAATGTACCAGGCACTGCCCGCAGGCGGTTCACCTTCTGATTACATACTCGCAGTATCTGTATCCTCAAAATCCAACAACTGAGTGGTGACGGACTTTGCTGAGGTAGGCGGGAGGATAACCTCGTTGTCAATCAAATCTTGCACCTCATGACGGAGGCGGAAAGCAATTATCAGTGGCATGGCCAGTCTGCTGGTGGTACGCACAGTACAGGAAGCATCATGTGTGGCAGGGAGATTCTTCGGGAGGGGCCGAGGCTCCAGGGGTTTAAGGTGTCCCCTTTCGGCAAGGATTTGAAGTGCCTTGGACAATGGCATGTAGAGAGCATGGAAGACCCTGCGCCCTCGGGGCAGGTACTTTGGAGCCTGAGCACTCTTGCTAGATGCACTAGCGAACGGATCGGCGGGTGCGGCCTTGGATTTCTGATCCTTTCCGGATGCAAGGTTGGGAGGGGAAGGAACTGTTTTGGCATGACGGGGCCTATCCCGATTCTCTGATTGACTGGAACTGCCCTCAGGCGGAGTGGGGAAAGCATCCTCCACAGCTTTTGACATAACTGCGGATATTTGTTGCTTGTTCATTCCCCCGGCTTTCAAAGCCTCTACTGCCCACAGCAGTTGTTCGATGGGGTCGGCATCTGCATTCGTCTTGCCTTTGTCTCTGGCCTCGGCCTGATCTAGAGTTTGGTTTGCTGCGTCGTTACCATAGCTGGAGGTCATCTCCGGTTGGTTGAGTTCAATTACAATTCGTCCCAGTAGCGGGGTCTCCTGGGGTATGAAGCCTCCGGCATATGGTGCGGCTGGTGGCGAAACAGACATTCCATAGGCGAGATCCGCCACAGATCTTTGAAGATCACCTATCATTCCCATTAGTTCAAATGTAGTAGGCTCGCGAGCCTGATATAGTTGAGGAGTCCATATTGGATGTGCGGCAGGCGACCTAGGTGGATGCGGCATGTCAACCGTAGTCTCATCTTGTAGGGTGATTCGCTGACTCAACGCGGCCGTCATGACCAGGATCTCTTCTGAATTCTGCGTCATGCTCAGTCCTGCCTCAGCAAGGAGAAGACACTAGCTGTTCCGGATCGACCCTCTGAATCCCCTGAACCTTGAAACGGAAAACAAACAGTATTTCAACCCCAAACAGATCAAACACGGATGTAGCCGGACAACTGTACTCTACTACTGATCACTATTCCCCAGAATTACTGTTCAAAACTGAACTGATACCCGCAGACACAACTGATTCTCAACAATTCTGATACCAGTGCCCTCAGGCCTGATGCTCAAACTTTGCAAACTGATATATGCGTTCCCTGCAGAGATACACTCTAAAAAGCACATAGCATATAAATGAGAGCCAATACACCCCTATGTTGGGGTAGGGTTTCCCTGTCCTATTTTGTCAGGAGCTAGGGTTTTACTATGCACACAGCGGTTTCAAACAACCTATATCGGGTAAGCAACCTGTCCTAGTTTGGAATGGTCACTATGGATCCGAATATGCACTAGGTCGAATGGTCAAAAAGGGTGCCCCGGTAAAACCGGGGTTTGTGTTCCCATACTGGCAGAGCCCGCAACCGGTCAGCCTTATGGACATGCCTTGACAAGACAAGCCTCCGGCAAACCGCTCAGGAATAGCAGATGGCCAACACGGTGTCCTAGGCGCACCAATGCACATGCAATGCAAAGAGACACATAAACGTAGTCAAAACAGGATATCACGAGTTCGAGTCAAGCTCTCTCTAATCCCCAGCAGAGTCGCCAGAAACTGTAACACGCCCGCGAGGGGGCCTCGATGCTACTACAGTTCGGACTCCCTTTTTGTTTGTGGTTCTAAATCTGAACCAAAGAGTCCAACTCTGGCAAA
The DNA here is from genome assembly GCA_030407325.1 of Camellia japonica. Taxonomy (NCBI): domain Eukaryota; kingdom Viridiplantae; phylum Streptophyta; class Magnoliopsida; order Ericales; family Theaceae; genus Camellia; species Camellia japonica. Next base: position 169,229,342 of record JAPPVO010000031.1, on the reverse strand, counting down.
TCGTTTTGAAGAAAAACAGATTTTTTGAAAAGTAGTGCCAAACATGGACTGCTTTGCCAGATTACAGAGTCGCCACCTAAATATTTTTAAAATGGGAAATTTAGGAAACCCTGACTCGGTGCCGAAGGCCACGTGTCCGTCATCACCAAAGTAGTCTTGGCTCGGGAGCTTGGGTACGATCGGGGAAGGTCAGCTATGAGCACCCCCTTTCGCCCGGTCCGAAGACCGGCCTCTACTAACCGTGATATCCGATTTTGAAAACATTACATGTTCTTATTCCAATTATTAGCCTAGAATTACTATGTTATGCGCACAGCAAACAAGTATAGACTAGATTGCCTAATTTGGAAATAATCATTGCATATCCGTTGTTTGAAAAGCTTTGGAATTTGCTACTCGCAAGTAGGCTAAAATACGGATTTCAATGAGTTTTCCAACTCAAGCAATCCAACCTCCACCCACAGGCATTCAAACAGTTTATCTCACATAAGCACTTAGCCGCATGGTAAGCATACTGTCATGGCAACATTCACACGCATGTGGTATGCTAAAGCATAAAATACTTACATCGTACTCCGTGCCAAAACAAGAAACTAGTTAGCAGACATGCATGTCCCTAGGTCATGTTAAGTGGCTAATGCAACACAGGCAAGGATGCAATTTAGAGTAGGCTCGGCTAACCCTAAAATGGCACGTGAAATGCAATCATTTGATGCACGTATTCAAGTTGGAATTTAGAATACAATGCAGTTTGTATGATGTACCGAGCCCGGTGCATGTTTAGACAAATGCATGGATGCACGCATGCATTGCATAAGGTATGCTAAAATAGACGTGCCCTAATCTACCATCATAAGCAGGTAAATAAAAGGGAAGAAAGAAGTGGGGGTTGGAAGACATACAAACCACTCACCCACACTTATTACAAATTTGCCCCCACTCGGAGGGACCAAAATAATAATACAGATTAATTAACTACGCAAACTAATTAAAATATTACAGTCCAACTAAATTAATCAAATAAATTAATTAATCTAATTAAAGCAGTAAACCGCCTCGAGATGAGGGCCGGATGCAACGCATGCTCGGGACTTGCTCGGAATTGCACTGCCATGCTTAGATTGCCTCTGTTTTCCCTGCTTTGCATCTCAGAAGACTGCCAAAGTCTCAGGAGTGCCTCCCAGGACACTGAGGGACATCATCGGCTGAGTAGGACTTCCACCGGCATCAGCATGAGGTCACCGGCACAAAATTCATCCATCGGCCATCAATAGACTGCCGGTCGGCACTAAATACTGCCGGCCGGCACTGAATGTCTGCAGAACCTGCAACTCACAGCAGCAGAGGGCAAAAACTTGCATGGCAATGTAATTCCAACAATGTGTGCACCAATCATGCCCCTTATCATATTTGTGACTCAAAGGGGCATGTGCCTCGATTCTCGGGCCACCAATCACGCATTTCCATGCATGATGGCCCAAAGAACCAAATGTGCAACTTCTATTTCAAATGCATGCAAACCAAACAAACACACAAGGGTGCTAAGCCTCTATCATGACTTGGTCAAGAGGTAGAGCATGCATGTTTATGTGATGCAATCCTAGACATGTCAACTAGTATGCAATCATGCCAATGCAAAGGAGCATACAAGCTAACAAACATACAAGGCATGAAACACCAATGTCAACCATCAAGTATGCAAGGTGTAATGTGGGTGTCCAAGCATGCAAACAAGCATGTGACTTCATTCAATCATGTTAGTCCTAACATGCATTTACTTACCAATACATTACAACACTCAAGGAGCATATGCAAGCAACAAGAGGATGGACTTGCACATAGGTTAGGCAGCTCTAAATAAGCCTAAAATCAGTGGCCAAATGCCATAGAAGTGAAGGCTAAGATATATGCAATACATGCACACATGCAAGCATACATAATCCAACACTTAGGCATAAACAAGCAACTCTTAAGAACACTTAAAAGAGGCTAACATGGACATATTAACATGCATATATAAGCTTTAAAATCATGTTGGACATGGTGCCAAACCAAGCAACAAAATAGACTAAGCATGCAACAAATGGTCCAAGCATCCAAGGCAAGCCAAAGGAGACCTAAACCATGGCTAAGCCAACCAAGCCTCACAAGGCCAAGAAGGCTTAAAACAGGTCTAAGGCAGCCCTAGACCATACAAAAGGGACCTCCTAGATGGCATCTAAGTGGCTCTAGAGCAAGGCACACACAATGACCAAATCATTAGGCATACAACATATGCTTTCAAAACTTCAAAGAGGCATGCAAGGCAATCATTCAAGCATGTCTAAGGGACTGAAATAGCATGCTAAATGGTTCCAAACCATTGAAAATAATGCAAGCAAGGCATGCTATACTTTCATGCTCTTAAGGCCAACAAGCCAAATGCAAAGAGGCTATGTGATGCAAGCTAAGATCGACCAAAGTAACCATGGACAGACCTTATTCATGGAAAAATAAGCATACAAGCTTCATGAATCTAAGCCTAAAACATGTTAGAATAGAGGCACACAACCTAATGCATGTTAAAGGACTAAAGAGGCATTACAAAGCATCTATGCAAAACATGCAAGGAGTACTAAAACCAACATGATACAAAGTTATAATATGGCAATATGAGCACAAAATACAGCCATGGCATAACCAACAAACAACCAAACATGGGGCTCCCTCAAGAGGCAAAATAGGTCCTTTTCAAGGACAACAAGGAGAGGGGGTGACCCTCTCCTTCTTGGGACTTCAAGGCATCATCTTCACCACTGAAATCCCTCAAGATTTCAGTGGTGAAGAGACCCCAACACCAAAATCCCGGAGCTCTCACAAAATAGCACAAAATGAGGCCTTTTCAAGGCCTAAGGGTGGTCAAACCTCCCCAAAGCACAAAACACTCTTAACCAACAATAAAGAGGACTAAAAAACAGAACTTTTTTGTATTAAATGCTAAGCACAAAAACAGTTCTAAACTATGCAAAAATGGAGTGCAAAAATGGGGTAAAAAGGGGTAGTTTCTTACCCTTGAAGACCACCTTCACAAAGGTTGATGTTGTTGCTTCCTTGAGCTCAAATCCAACCAAAAACTTCAAGAACCAGCCCTTAGAACCTCAGTAACCGAAGGAAGGTGAAACACTAGGTGCTTGTGTGCAATAATATGGATTAAAGCACCTAGTGTAGAAACAAGAGAGGAAAAGAGAGATAGGATAGATACACAAGTTCTAACCTAGAACCAGAGCTTCTTCTCTGTCTTTTCTCTCTAAAAATGTCTAATTTTTCTAACCCTTGAGCCAAGAGAAGAGAGCCCTCTCTTATAGGCAACAAAGCTTACAAGCTAAGCAAACCAAAGGCTCATCCCTCCATACACGTGTATGGAGGAGAAGAAAATGCTATACAGCTGCTTCAAAATATCTCAAAAAGCAACTGAACAGTAGTCGGCAGGGCAAAATTGTCATTTTGACAAAATTGACTGCCGACCGGCACAAAAGAGTGCCGACCGGCACAATATAGTGCCGATGGCAACACCAACCAGCCGGTGGCCTCTAGCCACTGCCGGTGGTGTGTGGGGATGCCTCACAAGGCATTCCCTGCCCCTCCAAGGCAAAGCACAAGTGTTTGGTGCAAAACCAGACACAAAACGGTCAAGTTCGGAGGTCCTGAAGCAAGGCGCGTAGCCGAGAACTCCGGGAACTCCAAACGAACACGAACATGGATAATCACCGAGTGTTCAAGCGGTGACGTCCAGGTCTTGAGGACGGTCAAAAATGGGGTGTCTGCACCAGCTCTGGTTTTAGGGGTTAGAAAAAATTGCTTTTGAGCCTTGCATTATATCTCTCCCTTTCCCTCACTTCAAGCACCAAAACCTCCCAAATCCTACATCCTTTACTCTACAACCCATAGCCCCACCCTTCCATCCTCCATTCCAGTAGCTTGAGGTTGTTCTTCAGAGCTTAGGAGCACCCAAACTTGGGCCAAAAGCAGCTGGAAGTTGAGTCTTCAAGGGTGAGTCATTTTTCCCCTCTTTTGAGTTCATTTTTGCATGCTTTCTTAGCCATTCTTGCTTACACTTTTGGGCTCCGACCCTAACTGAAAATAGCATTTTTTTCAGCTCTTTTTTATGTTTGTTTAAGGGCCTCTCACTGTTTGAGGCTTCCTTTTTGCACTTGCTTCTTTACCTCTCTTGTATGCCTTTTTCTTGTGTAGTTTTTGGCCTATGTATAAACTGTTTTGAGCTCTGTCATAAACTGTAAAGTGGATTATTTTGATCCCTTCTTCAACATGTTGAAGGGCTCTTCACTGTTTGAGGCTTCCACATATCACTTGCCTTTGTATCCCTTCTTTTGGCACTATTTTTGCATGATTTGTTAGCCCCTTGTGCTTGCATTTTTGGACTTTGGTCCGAACTGAAAATAGCCTCATGTTGACCCCCTATTCATGTTTAATTAAGATTCTTTTGCTGTTTGAGGCATCCTTTTTATACTTTGTGTTTAAACCTCTTTTTAGGCCTTATTTTGCATAGCATTTTAGGTTTACTTGTGCACTGTTTTGGGTCTGGTCCTTAACTGTAAAATGCCACATTTTGGGCCCCTCTTCAACATTGTTGAAGGGCCCTCATCTGTTTGGGTCAGGCATCCATCACTTCCTTCTTTGTCTCTCTTTTGGCCCATTTCTTGCATCATAGTTTAGCCATACTTGTGTATATTTTTGTGGCTTGTCATAAACTGTAAAATATCATATTTTGGGTCCCTCTTCAACATTGTAGAAGGGCCCTTCTCTTTTTATGGCCAGAAGCTGCTACTTGCTTCATTATCTCTCTTTCGGGGCCATTTTTGCATGCTAGCTTAGCCCCATTTGTGTTCACTTTTTGGCCTTGCTTAGAACTGTAAATATGCTTTTTTTGGGGTTTTCTTGATTCTGTCTTCACACTTCATGTTCAAATAATGCATGCATTGCATAGCCATAGGTCATTCCATGCGCCTAATTTCATGTTTCGGGATTCATTTCATGCATCGGGTGTCATTTTGCCATCTTTCGGGCTGTTTTGCATCACTTATTGCCTCTGAAATTTGCATGCTAGTATGCCATATTCCATGCTTTGCCATGTCTTGTTAGAGTGGCGTTTCGTGCCTTAGGGTCGGTCCTCGGTTTGCGTGCACGTGTGAACGCATTTTGAGTGTCTCATTTTCATCTAATGGCCTCTTATGTGAGTGTGGCTGAGGTCCACTTGTGTTAGTGTAAGTCCATATCGCATTGTGTATGCCATTTCATTCCATAGCGTTGTGTATGCTAGGTTGTATGTTAGCGCATTGTGTATGCCATGTTACCTCGTGCATCGTGTATGCCATTTCATAGCATGTTGCATGTTAGGTGGTATCTTAGTTTCATTTCATGCATGTCATGCATATTGCATTGTGTTCGGGATAGGAGCTAGCCCAAACACGGGAAACGAGGGACGTTTCGTACTCCGAGTGACAGAGCGTGTCTCAATTCCCCAGTCACCGACACTCCGGATTGTCCATGATGGAGTTAGGACTTAGTTGTATATTCATGTGCATTCATTCCATATTGAGTTGTGCAATTCGATTCCTCGGCCATCATGCATCGATATGCGTGATTGGTGGCACAAGGATCGAGGTATGCATACATTTGTGAAAATACATTGTCATGCCCCTTTCCTGCTCTCTGTTGTAGCAAATCAAGAATCAGCAGTCTTCCAGGGCTTGGCGCGCTTTCCGAAAACTATTGCAAAACAGAGGCTAATTGGGGCATCACAGTGGATTTCCGCGCAAAGGCAACCCGGATATGCATCATTCATCATCGGAAGAGAAGTCAAGGCAGTCCCTGGCTTGCATGCCAATTTATTGTTTTCTTAGTTAATTTGGTAATTAATTAGGATTTTTGTACATATTTGGACTGTATTATTTATTTGGACTGTACTATTCGGGACTGTATATTATTTATTCGAACCCTCTGCGCGAGGGAAATACTATAATAAGTGTGCGTGCGTGTGATGCATGTCTTCCAACCCCATGTCTTTCTCCCTTTTATTTATCCGCTTATGATGGTTAGATTAGGGCATGTTTCAATTAGCATACAGTATGATAGCATGTTTGCATTCATTCATCTGTCTTGCAGGCACCGGGCTCGGCGCATCATACTAATTGTATTTGTATTTCAATTCTAAGTTGAATACATGTTAGCTGTAGCATTCCATACGCCATGTTTAGAGTAGCCGAGCCTGCTATAGTTGCATTTTTGCATGTGTTGCATTAGGCATTTCTATATATTTAGAATCATACATGGATTTCTAATCGGTTTCTGTTTTGGCTTGGAGTACTCGGTGAGTTTTATGCTTTAGCATCCTTGCATGCGTGTGAGTGACTGCCATGAATAGCATGCTTACCATGAGGCTATTTGCTTATGTGATATAACTGCTGTAGACGTCCCCGAATGCCCCGGGAGGGTTAAGTCCCGTTTCATTCCTATTGGGGTCACTACAGTTCAAGGACTCAAATGTCACGGTTCTTAATCTTGAACCAAAGAGTCCAAATCCGACAAATCGATTTTGAAAACAGATTTTTTGAAAAGAAGTGCCAAACATGGACTGCTTTTCCAGATACAGAGTCGCCACCTAAATGTTTTTTTTTTTATGGGAAATTTAGGAAACCCTGACTCGGTGCCGAAGGCCACGTGTCCGTCATCACCAAAGTTGCCTCGGCTCAGGAACTTGGGTACGATTGGGGAAGGTCACTTCGTGAGCACCCCCGCTCGCCCGGTCAAAGACCGGCCTCTACTAACCATGATATCTTATTTTGAAAACATTGTGCGTTCTTATTCCGGTTATTAGCCTAGATTCACTATGTGATGCGTACATCATACAAGTATAGACCGGGTCGCCTGAATTGGAACAAAACATTTCATGTTTGTTTTTGAAAGATGGTTTGCTACCCGCAGGTAGGCTTAAAATGCAGATTTTGCCACCCTCAGGTGGGCTTAGAAAACATGGTTTTGCCACTATCTAGTGGGCTTAAAACTCACAGTCGATGATTTGTTCCAATCCAAACAACCCAACCTTCACCCACAGGCATTCCGGCAGATATATCATATAAGCAAATAGCCTCATGGTAAGCATGCTATCATGGCAGTCACTCACACACATGCAAGGATGCTAAAACATAAAACTTACCGAGTACTCCAAGCCAAAACAGAAGCTCATTAGAAATCATGCGTGATCCTAACTATACAGAGATGCCTAATGCAACACATGCAAAAATGCAACTATAGTAGGCTCGGCTATTCTAAACATGGCATATGGGATGCAACAGCTATCAAGTATTCAATTTGGAATTGAAATACAAATGCAGTTAGTATGATGCGCCAAGCCCGGTGCATGCAAAACAGATGAATGAATGCAAACATGCTATCATACTGTATGCTAATTGAAACATGCCCTAATCTAACCATCGTAAGCAGGTAAATAAAAGGGAAGAAAGACGTGGGGTTGGAAGACATACATCACACTCACGCACACTTATTTACAATTATGCCCTCGCGCAGAGGGTCCGAATAAATATACAGTCCCGAATAAAAGAATAGTACAGTCCAAATAATACAGTCCAAATAATGTACAAATTCCTAATTAATCAACAAATTAACTAAGAAAGCTGTAAAACTGGCATGCAAGCCAGGGACTGCCTTGATTCCGCTCCGGATGATGAATGATGCATGTTCGGGTTGCCTTTGTGCGGAAATCCATGACGATGCCCCAATTAGCCTCTGTTTGCACCTGTTCTTGAAATGCGTGCCAAGCTCCGAAAAGTTACTGATTCTTCATTTTGCTGCAACAGAGAGCAGGAAAGGGGCATGGCAATGTATTTTCACAAATGTATGCATGTCTCGATCCTCGTGCCACCAATCACGCATATCGATGCATGATGGCCGAGGAGTCAAATTGCACAACTCAATATGAAATGAATGCATATGAAAATACAACAAAACCTAACTCCATCATGGATAATCCGGAGTGTCGGTGACTAGGGAATTGAGACACGTTCCGTCACTCGGAGTACGGAACGTACCTCGTTTCCCGTGCCCGGGCTAACTCCTATCCCGAACACGATGCAATATGCATGATATGCATGAAATGCAACTAAGATACAACCTAACATGCGAAAGGCTATGAAATGGCATACACGATGCACGAGGAAACATGGCATACACAATGCGCTAATATACGGCCTAGCATACGCAATGCTATGGAATGAAACGGCATACACAATGCGATATGGACTTACACTAACACAAGTGGGCCTCAGCCACACTCACATAAGAGGCCATAATGATGAAAATGAGACAACTCGATATGCGTGCATGCGTGCACGCAAACCGAGAACCGAACCTACGGCACGGAATGCCACTCTAACAAGACATGGCAAAACACAAAAAATGGCATATTATCATGCAAAAATCAGAGGTAAAATGAGATGCAAAACAGCCCCGAAACCCGGTAAAACGAAACCCGATGCATGAAACGAGTCCCGAAACACGGGTTTTGGCGCATGAAATGGCCTATAACTATACAATGCATACATAATTTGAATATGAAATGAAAATAAAGAAGAAAGGCAGCTCCGAGACAAGCATTTTTACAGTTTAAAGCATGGCCAAACAGTGAGCACAAGTGGGACTAAATTAGCATACAAAAATGGCTCCGCAAGGGAGGTAATGAAGCAAGTCACAAATGCTGGCCCCAAACAGAGGAGAGGCCTTCTACAATATTGAAGAGGGGCCAAAAATATGATGTATTACAGTTTATGACAAACTCCAAAAGCAGATACAAGTATGCTCAAAATGCTATGCAAGAAATAGGCCAACAAAGGGGCAAAGAAGCAAGTGGTGCATGGAGGTCTCAAAAAAGTGAGGGCCCTTCAACAATGTTGAAGAGGGACCCAAAATAAGGCTTTTTACAGTTTAGAACCAGCCCGAAAACAGTATACAAATAGGCTCAAAATATCATGCAAAATGAGGCCACCAAAAGGGCTATAACATGAAGTATACAAAGGGTGTCTCAAACAGCCATAGACACTTAATGAAACATGAAGAGGGGATCAAAATAAGCCTCTTTTCAGTTCGGACCAAGGTCCAAAAATAGAGACACAATAGGCTAATAAATCATGCAAAAATGGGGACCAAAGAGGGGTACAATGGCAAGTGGTACATGGAGGTCCCAAACAAGTGAGGGCCCTTCAACAATGTTGAAGAGGGACCCAAAATAAGGCTATCTACAGTTTACATCATGCTCCAAAACAGATTACACATAAGCCAAAAATACTATGCAAAATTATGGCATAAAGAAGAGTAATGAAGCAAGTGCAAGATGGGGGTCCCAAACAGGGTAAGACCCTTAATGAAACAGAAAAATGAGCTCAAAAAAATGACATTTCCAGTTATGGCCGGAGCTCAAAACAGTAAGCAAAGAGGGCTAAGAAATGGTACAAAAATGAGCTAGAAAAGGGGGAAATGGTGCTTACCCTTGAAGACCAAGCCTTGGCTGCCTCTTGGACTGAAAAATGGTGCCTCCTAGCCTTTTAGAAGAGCTCCAAGCTGCTGGAAATGGAAGTGGTAGTGTAGTGCTAGGTGGTGGTGTGAAAAAGGGGTAGAACTTGGTTGTTTTTAAGCTTGAAGGGAGAGGGAGATGGGAGATATGTATGCAAGGCTCTTAGGGATTTTTCCAACCCCTAAACCAGACCTGGGAGGCTGGTTATATTGGCCAAAGAGGGGGAGAAAAGGAGGGAAAAAGGGGGGGGGGGGAAACAAGCCAAGTTTCCCCCCAAAAAGTTTCCCCCCCGGATACAGATTTTGGGGGGAAAAAAAGTATACAGCTGTAATGTACCACCTGTAAGGATCAAGGCCGGCCAAGTATTGGAGCTGCAGGTGGCCGGCCGGCCACTCCCCATGGCCGGCCGGCCGGCCAGGGGTCAAAAAGGCTAAGGTGAATTAATGGCCGGCCACCACAAATTGGTGTCCTCCCAGATGCCCTCAACACAGCCCTGTGGTCCAAAATTGGAGGAAGTGAAACAGGAGAGAGAACAAGCCATTTTTCAAAGGGGTTCAAAAGGGGCCAATGGAATTAATGGCCGGCCATGTGATATTTGTGGCCTCCCAGATGTATACATCACAAATATGGGGTTTAGGTTGCAAGAAAATGGCCCAAGGGTGGTCAACATTGGCTTTGAAGTGAGAAAAATGGGCGTCGGAGGGCGATGAAGGAATATAACTGGTTGCTGAAACAATTACTGGCCTCCCACCCTTCTATGACCTTCCTGGTGATGAACAGAGGTCCCTGCCAAAAATGAACGAAAACCGATGCAAAATGAAGCCTCTGGACACAGGGCTCACGGCCGAGACTCTGAAACCTCTGGACGAGCACGATATGCAACATCACCAAGCGCTCAATCGGTGACGTCTGAGTCTTAAGGTTGGTCAAAAATGGGGTGTCTACAACTGCCTAAATGCCTGTGGGTGAAGGTTGGGTTGTTTAGATTGGAACAAATCATTGACTGTGAGTTTTAAAGCCCACTAGATAGTGGCAAAACCATCTTTTCTAAGTCCACCTGAGGGTGGCAAAATCTGCATTTTAAGCCTACTTGCGGGTAGCAAACCATCTTTCAAAAAAACAAACATGAAATGTTTTGTTCCAATTCAGGCGACCCGGTCTATACTTGTATGTTGTGCGCATCACGTAGTAAATCTAGGCTAATAACCGGAATAAGAGCACACAATGTTTTCAAAACTAAATATCATGGTTAGTAGAGGCCGATCTTTGATCGGACGAGCGGGGGTGCTCACGAAGTGACCTTCCCCAATCGTACCCAAGTTCCCGAGCCAAGGCAACTTTGGTGATGACGGACACGTGGCCTTAGGCAAACGAGTCAGGGTTTCCTAAATTTCTCAAAAATAAAATATTTTGGTGGCGACTCTGTATCTGGCAAAGCAGTCCATGTTTGGCACTTCTTTTCTAAAAATCTGTTTTCTCAAAACGATTTGCCGGATTTGGACTCTTTGGTTCAGATTAAGAACCGTAACACAAATCGAGTCCGAGGTGTAGCGAGGTCCCCCGCGGGCTTGTTACAACCATACAGAGCTTTCTGAAGCTTACAAATATGATAAAGAAAAGCTGAGCCAATAAAACCTTGGGGTTGAACCATGTAAACCTCCTCCTCAAGGTTACCATGCAAAAAACATTAGATATATCAAGCTGTTTAAGGGACTATTGATGCTGAAGAACAAGACAGAGGAGAATGCAAATTGTGGGCTGTTTGGCAACTGGACTGAAGGTATCTTGAAAATCCACACCCTCTTGTTGCAGATAACCTTTAGCCACTAACCGAGCCTTGTATTGGGCAATAGTACCATCAGAATTTTTCTTGATACGGAAAACCCACTTACAACTAATGGCAGTTTTGTGAGAGGGAAGAGGGACCAACTTCCAAGTGTCATGTTTTTGAAAAGCAAGAAACTCCTCAGTCATAGCAGCAGTCCAAAGAGAAGATTGCAAAGCTTGAGTAGCATTAGTGGGCTCAGTAAGAGTAAGATCAACGGAAGGAGCATTAGTGAGATGATAGGCTTTAGACCTTGTGATCATAGGATGAGTGTTAAGAGAAGGTAAGGCAGCAGAAGAAGAGGGAACTGCAGAGACAGGGGAAATAGGTAAATGAATTTGAATAGAAGAAATGAGAATAGGAGATGAAGTAGAGAGAGGTGGTTGAAATGAATGAGAATGAGATGAAGAAACATCAGATGAAAGGGAAATTGCAAGCTGAGCTACAGGAGCAAAGGTAGCAGGTTGAACTACAACAGCATGGTGAGCAGAAGCAGTAGCAGTAGGCTGAACTGCAGGCCTAGACAGACAAGAATAAGGCAGAGAAACAGATGAGGAAGGTCTAGAAATAGGAAATGGAACAGAAGTAGACCAGAAAAATGACTGAACAGCAGGTAAAGAGGAAGAATCAGTCGACTGAAGGGAAAAATGGAAACAGGTCTCATTGAAAAGAACATGTCGAGAAAGATACACTTTCCCTGAAATAGGATCCAAACATCTGTAGCCTTTGGTAGTAGGATAATAACCCAAAAACACACAAGGAGTAGACCTAGGTTCTAGTTTGTGAGACACATAAGGCCTAAGCCAAGGAAAGCATTGGCATCCAAATATTTTGAGAAAATGATAATCAGGAATGGTATGAAATAAAAGTTGAAAAGGAGATTTGTGATCAAGAGAAAGACTAGGCATCCTATTTATAAGAAAAACAACAGTAGCCATAGTCTCAAACCAATATTTAAGGGGAAGAGAAGACTGATGAAGTAAGGTGATAGCAGTCTCAGTGTTGTGTTGATGCTTCCTCTCAGCTATACCATTTTGTTCTGGTGTATAAGGACATGTGAGGTGACGAACAATACCATGAGTGGTCAAGTAATCATGCATTTTAGTATTAACAAATTCAGTCCCATTATCAATCCTTAAGATTTTTAAAGAGGTAGAGAATTGATTTTCATCATAATCCTTAAACACCAAAAAAGTAGAAAACACATCACTCTTAACATAAAGGGGATAGATCCAAGAAAATCTTGTGAAATCATCAACAAACAACAAGTAGTATTTATAACCAGAGACAAAAGCAGTAAATGGGCCCCAAACATCACTATGAACAAGAGAAAATGGTTGTTTAGCAGTGGAGCTAGATAGTTTGAAAGGTAACCTATGAATTTTAGCAACACTACATGGTGTACAAGAAAATTCAGTACAATCTTTATTCTTAAAAGTAGAAGATATATGCTGAGAAATATGATGAAATTTCAGTGGTGAAGGATGGCCAAGCCTTTGATGCCAAATAGGTAATGAAGCTTGTGAGGAAGTATGAGCAATATAAGCTGGATGAGATTGTGGAGAAGAGGATGCAAAGTGATAAAGACCATGCACATTAGGACCTTGGTGCAGAACCTGTTTCGTAACCTTGTCCTGAACAACAAAGGAATTAGCATCAAAGGTAATTGTACAATTATTATCCTTAGCTAACTGATGAACAGATAAGAGTTTGGAAGAAATGTGAGGAACATGTAGAAGATTGTTAAGCTGAAAGGAATATTGAGGAGTAGGCAACAAACCTTTACCAATATGTTGAATACGAACATTTTGACCATTTCCAACTGTCACTTGATCATGTCCTTGGTATGGATGATAGAGATGAAAATTGCCAAGGTCATTTGTGATATGATTTGTTGCAGCAGAATCAATATACCAAGGTGTGGCAGAGGTCTGGAGAAAAATAAGTTTGATTCTGATATGAAGAAGTTGGACTGGTAGTGACTGAATAAGCCTTAGATGGAGGCATGGAAGGATTAGAGAATGAAGAATAGTGAGATGGCTGATAGTTGGAATCCATACGAAACCAGCAGTCCAAAGCAATATGATTGAATCCTCCACAGATCTGGCAAGCAGAAGGATTTGAAGAACTAGGGCTGGTTCCTCCAAATCTTCCTCTGTAAGATCGATTTGATCGACCTCCTCTATATCTTCCACCTCGAAAACCACGAGAAGAATTTCTGCCTCTGTAACTAGACTGTGCAGAGGACTGAGTCCTCGAATACTGAGAATAAGGTTGAGAATTCTCAGAACTTTTGGTCGCAGAATAAGCAACTGTAGACTCATTTTGCAGAACAAGTTTGGTTTTGTTCTCTATGTAGATGGCTTCAGAACATAGGAGAGAGCACAGATCCTCCATTGAAATAGACTCTACTCGAGCACAAATTGCAATCTTGAGAGCATCATACTTATCGGGCAATCCATTGAGAGTGATAAGTACAAGATCTTCATCATCAACCATTGAAGAAGCAAGTCGAAGCTGATTGGAAGTTTCCCTGATCTTAGCCAAATATTCTCCCATCGTAGCACCTCTTTTTGTGGTTGATTGAAACAGAATTTTCAAGTGATGAATATGAGATCGAGATAATGAAGTGTATTTCTTCTCGAGAGCACTCCAGACTTGAAAGCAGTATTGATGATGAAGTACTGAAGAATATACAGAAGGTGAGAGTGTTGCAGTAATGAAACTCAGAAGATGAGGATCCATCGTCTTCCATTCTAGAAATTCAGGATTTGACACAGTTGCTCCAGAGGAATCAAGAATATCAGATACAGGACAAGGTACCAAACCAAGAACAAAATCAAGAAGATCAGTTGCTCTAAGAACATTCTAAAGCTGATTTTTCCAAATCAAAAAATTTGACGAATCAAGCTTAACAGTGACTAATGAATTGAAATTTATAAGAAGAAGACTTAGATTTGATGGTATAGATGAAGAAGAAGATGAAAGCACTATTGTTAGACCTTGCTCGTAGGAGCTTGTGAAGGCTCTGATACCATAACAGAAGTTGAAAAACTAACCAGAAATTGAAAAACTATTTTTTTACTTGATAATTTCAATGTGATTCACTATTACAAAAATAGTTAAAGATCACACTTTGACAAAAAAAAAATATCTCACTTTTATTGGAAACGTGATAAAAAAAAATTAGATTGATATTTTAATCACACCTTTGATTGAGTGTGATAATATTCATTTTTTATGTCACTTTTCAATTAAGTGTGATTATATATATATATATTTTAATCACACATTCTAATTAAAGTGTGATTATATATACACTACTACTTTTTAATCACACTTTTTAAAGAAGTGTGATTAGATATATATTTTTTAATCACACATTCTAATTAAAGTGTGATTATTTATATATTTTTTAATCACACCTTCTAATTAATGTGTGATTATATATACACTATTACTTTTTAATCACACTTTTTAAATAAGTGTGATTAGATATATATTTTTTAATCACACATTCTAATTAAAGTGTGATTATTTATATATTTTTTAATCACACATTGTAATTACAGTGTGATTATATATACACTACTACTTTTTAATCACACTTTTTAAATAAGTGTGATTATATAAATATATATTTTTTAATCACACATTCTAATTAAGGTGTGATTATTTATATATTTTTTAATCACACCTTCTAATTAAAGTGTGATTATATATACATTACTACTTTTTAATCACACTTTTTAAATAAGTGTAATTATATATATATATATATATATATATTTAATCACACTCCACTACAAGAAAAAGCATCTTTGGCGACTAAAAAAGCACATTTGGTCGCTGAAAGTATAGGTTTTGGTGACTAAAAAAACATTAGTAGCTAAAAGTAACGATTTTTTGCAACTAAATATCTGTTTGGTTGCCCATATATGGCTTTTACCGAGTAAAAAAATTTTAGTAGCCAAAAGTAAGGCTTTTTGGCGACAAAAAAAAAAATAGTAGCCAAAAGTGAGGTATTGGGTAATTAAAAAGATGTTTGGTCGCCAAAAGTGAGGCTTTTACCAACTAAAAAATTTTTAGTAGCCAAAAGTGCGATTTTTTGGCGACTAAAAAAAATTTAGTAGCCAAAATTGAGGCATTGGACTACTAAAAAGATGTTTAGTAGCCAAAAGTGAGACTTTTTGGCCACTAAAAAGAAGTTTAATAAAATGGGTGGCTTCACGAAAGCTTAGTAGTAAAGATGAGCAGTTTCTTAGCCTTCAAGGATTTTAGGGCTGAGTTATACAACAGAGGGATGAAGGATGTGGTTGCAAGGGAGTGTGGTGGCAGGATCGTATTGCTAACTTTCAACTCAGCTCAGCAAATGAAGGAAGGGAAGGCTCTGCTGGGAAAGTGGGGTCAAAAATGGTGTGACTCAGTTCAAGAATGGGAGGAAGGCCAATATGTAGAGCAAGAGAGGTGTATATGGCTATATTGCTTCGGCATTCCATTCAACCTGTGGAGTGTTACAACCTTCCGAAACATAGCCAGTCATTGGGGGCTGGTGGTCCAATACGACGATGATATAATTAATCTTCATACTTTTCAGCAAGGCAGAGTTCGTGTGCTCACGAGGTGTAAGGAGTGGATTAATATAACTGTTTATTTGGAATGCAGGGGCATTCGCATACCGGTAAGAGTCTGCGAGGAACTCCCCAAGTGTTTATGTTCTAGTCCCAGTTCCAGTAAAGGGAAGGATGATGTTCAACTTCAATCAAAAGATAGAATAGAAGTGGATCAACTGTCCGACAATGGAGGTTGCAGAGGGAGTGTTCAGCCGGTTAATTCAGCAAGGGTAGGAGACATGGGGGGGCACTGGACAAGTAAGTAGGGTGATGGAGACAGTGCTAGCTAGCTCAGAGGCCTTGAGTAGGGGAAATGATGGGGAGAAGATAGTAGCTGAAGCTGATATGCAGAGTTGTATGGGGAATGGTTCATTAGGTGCATGCTCTAAGAAGGACAGTTTATTTCAGGTAGTCACTTCACAAAAGGCAAGGCTGAACCATATTCAAAATGTTGACGGGTCAGTTGGCACTTCAGGATTGCCAAGGGAGAGGTGTGGGCCTGAGAGGTTAGGGTCAAAAATTAATCTGGAAGTAGTACTAGAGGGTATGAATGTTGGGCCTCACCCTACTGGCCCAAACAGTGTGGTGGGCTTATACTTGGGTGATTGCCAAATCCAGTCTAGTCGTAGACCCAATTTGGTCCCAGACATACCCGAGCAGTCGGGAAGAAGGTTGGGGCAAGCAGTAAAGGTAAGAAAGTGGCAGTCCAGCAAGCCCATTACACAGGGGAAAAAGGCTTCGCTCCAAAAAGGGGAAGTAGGGCAGCTGGTGGCCTGAGCAAATACAGAGGGGTGGTTGGTAGCCTTGGATTCCCACGAGGGGCTATCTTCAGAGCCACGGCAGCTGCAGTAGCCTCATCTTTGTCATCCTCTCAGAGCCTCTCGAGGATTAAGAGGAGAAACCTGATTGAAGAAGCTAAGGCAACTCTGAAGGTAGGATCAGTTCTGGGGTTAAATTACCATGGTCAAGAAGAAGAGGTTGTGAGCAAAATTGTGGAAATGGAGGTTAATGATCTGGAGAGGCTTGCAGGTGTGGCTGGAACACACAGAGCCTAATTGTTTGTTGATAGGGGTTTTGGTGCTCAAGAAACGAAGAGGAGTTCTATGGATGCTGGTTTTGTGAAAACTATGTGGCCTTATGAGGAGATGGATTTTATGGAGGTGAATTCAGATGGTAGTGCAGATGGATTATTGTGCTTATGGAGGCCGGATATATTCAAGCTCAGGGATTGTTGCTGTGGTAAGAATTTTATTTTACTTTCTGGTTCATCATGTGTTTCCTTTGAGTGTGTCATTGTCAATATATATGCCCCGAATGAGACTGTGTGCAGGAGGCAGCTGTGGGACCGTCTGGTTAATGTTTACCCACACTACTCAAATCCATGGTGTATGGGCGGGGATTTTAATGAAATTAGGCTATTGTGTGAGAGGAAATGGTGCACCGGCAAGGATAGGGGAATGAAGGATTTCATAGAATTTATTGACAGGCTGGAATTGTCAGATTTGCCTATGCTAGGTAGGAAGTTTACATGGTGCAATGCAACGGATGGGGAGAGGTAGAGCAGAATCGATAGATTTCTTATGGATTCGAGGTGGTTGGAGAAGTTCTCTTTCAAGCTATGGGGTCTTCCTAGAACCATATCAGACCACTGTCCCATTCTGTTGATGGAGGATGCAAGGGATTGGGGTCCAAAACCCTTTAAGTTTCTAAACCTGTGGCTGTCACACCCTAAATTTATGCTTGAAGTTAAACAGATTTGGGAGAATGCACAAGTAGCAGGTTGGGCTGGGTATAGATTAATGAGGAAATTGAAAGAAGTGAAATCTTACCTCAGAGTATGGAATAAGGAGGTGTTCGGTAATATTGATAATCTTTTGAAATCTGCTGAGGATGAGGTACATGAATGGGATTTGAAGGCTGAATCTACAACTCTAGCTGAGGTGGAACTTAGGAAACGCAGAGAAGCTAGAAGCTTGATGTGGAAATTGAGTAGGGACAAGGAGAGGTTATGGCTACAAAAGTCCAGAATGCTTTGGGCTCGTAACGGGGATAAAAACACTAGGTTTTTCCACATTATGGCCAGCAGGAGGCAGAGGAAGAATATGATAGATTCAGTTTGTTCGGAGGGGGTGACCTTTGTGGATCCTATTCAGATTAAGCAGGCCGTGGTTAGGCATTTCAAGCATCAGTTTTCAGAGTCTTGGACTGTGAGGCCAAAGCTTTCGGGTCCTTTTAACGTCATTAGTCCAGAGGCAGCAGCCAAGTTGGAAGAGGAGTTCTCTACAGATGAGATTTGGGCAGCTATTAAAGATTGTGATGGTTGTAAAGCCCCTGGTCCAGATGGCTTTAATCTTGAATGCATTAAAAAGTGCTGGCCTGTTATGAAGAATGAGATTATATCAATGATTCATGAATTTCACACAAATGCTAAATTGTCAAATGGGATTAATAGCTCCTTCCTTGTGCTTATTCCAAAGAAGGATAACCCATTAGGTCTGGGTGATTATAGGCCTATTAGTTTGGTCAGCTCCATATATAAGATTTTGGCCAAGATTTTGTCTAGAAGAATGAAGGAGGTGCTACCAGCTGTGATTAATAAGGTACAGTCAGCTTTTGTCAGCGGTAGGCACATTCTAGATGGAGTGATGATTGCTAATGAAGTTGTCGATGGGTGGCATAAAGCTAAGAAGAAGGGTATCATCTTGAAATTAGATTTTGAGAAAGCTTATGACTCATTAAATTGGGTTTTTTTGCTATCAATGTTGGGGAATCTTGGTTTTGGAACAAGGTGGATTAGATGGATAAAGACTTGCATCATATCAGCCAAGGTGTCTATATTGGTCAATGGTGCTCCCACTGAAGAGTTCGTACCTCAAAAGGGGCTTAGGCAAGGAGACCCATTATCTCCCTTTTTATTCTTAGTGGCTGCCGAAGGTCTAAACCTGTTATTGTCTAGGGCCTTGGAGAAGGGCTTAATTAAGGGTGCTTCAGTAGGCTCTGAACAATTGGGCATCTCACACCTTCAGTTTGCAGACGACACTATCATTTTTTGTGAAGGTGAGTTGGAGGAAGTTATGAATATAAAAAGGGTTCTGAGGTGTTTTGAGGTATTATCTAGACTGAGGATAAATTATCACAAGAGTGTTGTTTGTGGAGTAGGCATTCAAGAGGAACAAACTATGGTTTTTGCTGAAGCTTTGAATTGCCTTTCCAAGAAGTTGCCCTTTAATTTCTTAGGCTTACCCTTAGGAGCCAATCCTAGGCGGAGGAGCACTTGGTCTCCAGTTGTGGATAAGATCCAAAAGAAGCTCTCTTCTTGGAAGAGGAAGTTGATGTCCTTTGCTGGGAAACTGACTCTTATCAAATCTGTTCTCTCCAATCTTCCAACCTATTTTCTTTCTTTTTTCAAGATGCCTAAAAGAGTTGTCAAAACTATATCTAAATTGCAGGCTAAATTTCTGTGGGAAGGGTCTGATTCTAGTAGGAAGGTGCATCTAGTCAAATGGAGGGAGGTCACCAATAGTAAGAACCAAGGTGGTTTGGGTGTGAGAGACTTAGGTGAAGTTAATGCATGTCTGCTTCTAAAGTGGTGGTGGAAGTATAGCTCTGAGGACAAAGCCTTATGGAAGTCTGTGGTTTGCTCCAGGTATGGCAGAATTGGAGGGGGTTGGTTTCCCTCCATGAATCATCCAGCAGGGGCCTCAGTTGTTTGGAAGGATATCTCACAGCTGATTGCGGCTAACCAGCAAATAGGTGAATTCTTTACTGATCAGGTCAAGATCAGAGTTGGCAATGGGAGGAGAATAAAGTTCTGGATCGACATCTGGTTAGTTAACAGAAGTCTTAGGGAGGAGTTCCCCAGATTGTTTAGTTTATCCATCGAAAAGGAGGATTCTGTGCAGCAGATGAAGGCAAAATCTGGGGCCTCGGGAGGGTGGCTGCTACAATTTAGAAGAAATTTACTAGCCTGGGAGGAAGAGGAATTGCAGAGGTTATTAGGTATGCTGGCTTCATCCCCTTGTCTCAGAGATGGTTTAGAAGATTATTGTACCTGGTTAGCAGAGAGCTCTGGGAGGTTCACAGTAGCCTCTGTGTGGAGGTGGTGGGTTGCAAATAGAGGGCCCGGTCTGGTAGTCCCATCGGGGGTTTGGGTTAGTTTAGCCCCTCCTAAAATGCAGTGTACCTGCTGGTTGGCTTGGCGAGGCAGGCTTAAAACAGCTTCCTTCCTCCAAAGTATAGGGGCTATTGCTGAAAGTGCGAATACTCTCTGTATTTTCTGTCAAGCTGAGGTGGAAACGGTCGATCATGTGTTTCTGCTCTGCCCTATGGTGTGGAAGTTCTGGTCTCAATTGGTGGACTGGTGGGAGCTGGTTTGGGCTATTCCAGGTTCAGTAGCTGGGCTGCTACATTGGTGGTCTGCTGGTAAATTTAGGTTCAAGTCTTGGGTGTTGAAAATCTGGCAGATCATCCCCTCATTTGTATTTTGGTCTGTGTGGAAGTTAAGGAATGAGTGTTTGTTCAAAGGAACCCACCCTGATTTTCAAGTTTTTTGTGAGAAGGTTCAATTGCAGATAGCCTTATGGACCAAGTGGCATTTGAAGGTGGACTACTCAGTTCATGATATTATATCCAATTTGCACCAAATCAGGTGGAGTGCTGGTTCATAGAAGCTGCTGTGGTTGCTATTGCTTGATGAGGGGTGGTGTGGATGGAAATAGAAATTGGGGAAGTGTGGTATTACTATGGCTGTGTTGATTTGTTATGCTTGGAATGAAGAATGCATTGGAGTTTTGCTGTCTGACTTGGCTATCTCTGCAGATTCTGTTGGATCAGTTATGCTTGGCTTTGATCTGTTTTGGTTAGTTTGATTAGTTTGATCTATTAGTTTGTTAAGCTGGTGTGGCTGGTCTAGTGTAATTTGGGCAGCTCTATTGTGCTTGGCAGAGTCCTATTTTGCTGTATTGGGTGGAGAATACATCTGAGTTCAAATTAGTGGTGAATTCATCTCAGTTCTGTTCTGTCTGGGGGGCTTGGATCTGCTGCAATTTTTGTTGGTTTTACAGCAGCATTTGTTGTGCTGCTGTGGGTGTTTGGCAGCTGCAGCTCTGCTGCTTCCTGTCTTCTTTCTGTTTGTTCGGTTGGTTGCTCACCAACCTTGGTGGCGCTAGCATATGATAGGATGGGTTTCTTTGTGCCAACCTCGTTGGGATGTTTGTGCCCATCGTGATGCCTTTGCGCTCGCCTTTCTTTATTGATGTTTTTATCTTGTACTTTATACTATAATTTCATCAATAAAGCTTCTTCGTTTTGCCGATAAAAAAAAAAAAAAAAAAAAGTGGTAATTTTAGCTCGGGAATTAAATTTTTTAACGACTAAAAAATAATTAGTAGCCAAAAGTATAGAATTTGTGACTAAAATTATGTTTAGTCGCCAAAAGTGGTCTCTTTTTTTTTTCCTAGTAAATAATTTATTTTTACATAAATTATGTTCAATAAAAAATAATTATCTTTATATATATACTTTTATATTAATACAGGTCTATGTACTATATAAATAATATATGTTGCATATATAATCATATGATATTATAGAGGTGTAGTAGAAAAAGTGTGTTGTATAAGATTTATGGTGTGGGATTCTTGATGCTTCGAATCTCCACAACAGCAAATGAGAAACTAGTGAGTGTAATTTTTTTTTTTTCACGAATGAGCTTTTGGCGACTAAAAGGTGTGATCTAAATATTTTTAATCACACTTAAAATGTGTAATCTAAATGTTATTAATCACACTTAAAAGGTGTGATCTAAATATTATTAATCACGCTTAAAAAGTGTGATTTAAATATTTTTAATTACACTTAAAATGTGTGATCTAAATGTTATTAATCACACTTAAAATGTGTGATTAAAAATGACCCCTTTTAATCACACTCCCAAATATTACACTTTAATAAAACTTGAAATGTGTGATTAAATAATATACATCACACAAAAAAAAAATATGATCTTTATCTATTTTTATAGTAATGATTGTGTTTACACTTATTTATACAAAATGGTTAGAGTTTGTTACCTCTAACTACTAACAAAGTCTAACTGCCTCTAACTACTTTACAGTTACATTATTATCTCTTCTTATATCTATACAACTCTGTCTCTCTTGTTGCTTCAGATCTCCTAGCTTCTGCTGTGACTGTAACTTCTGCTGTGACTGTGGCTTAGGTAGCTTATCAATAACCATTATCACTGCACGCCAGGTTTGAATAGTCTGGAATATGATATCTGTAGCCATCACCCCCATCCGTGTTCCTCATGCTAAGATAGGATAGATCAGAACCACCCATCTGCCACTGGTTCGGAATCAATCCATCGATCTGCCCATTTGCATAAGGCCGTTGATTTACTTGGGGAATCATATCCCGTAGCGGATCATAGTGGCTGCCTAACTGCCGATTCAGATGGTGAGGTCCGTTGCCAAAACTTTGAAAGTTCATGCTCGCCCTAGCCCCAAGCGCCATTCTGTGTTCATCGTCAAGTAGGTCATTGATTATGTCGAGGTGCGGAAACTCATCAGCGAATAAACCTTGGCTCTGACGTCCTGATGATATAGATGCCGGAAACTCAGTCAGGAAGTGATCCTGGGATCGGCTGTGTACAGGCTTGTAGAAATCAAGGTGATGATGGTTATGAATGTCGTCGCGCATCGAAGAACCATAGCGTATGCTTCGGTTTCCGTCCCTTTGAGGAGGGCACTCCATTGAGGTCCATTCTGCGACATATCATGATTCACCATTCCGAATGAAAGGCTTAGTTTTACCAAGTTCGGTTCGATCCTTTCAGAACTGTGGGGTAAAAACATTGGTGCCGACTTCATGTTGGACGGCTGTGGATACGACTGTAACGGGTTTACTGCAGAACTTGGAGAAAACAGGAGTACCCATTATAGCATTTCGATAAGACTGAGGAACGTAACTGTGTGTCGCGGGTGACGGGTCCGGACCCAACCGCCCGGTTGCACTCACTGAACGCGCTAAAAGTGGGGGTGTTTGAACCACGGAAACAACAGGAGTGGGTGGCTTAGGTCCCGGAATAATCGGAGCACTTAAGGGCCGTGACATGGTGGGCACTTGTTGCACTGAGGGCTTTTCAAGCGGCATTTTTATGTGCATCAGATTTCAATGCAGGTGTAATATGAGATGAATTTATCAGCGGGGCCACTCTCTCCGCTTGTTGGGAGATGTCTGATGATGGTGTCCGAACCGAAACCAGATCAGCAGCACCGGGGGCCTTTGATTCTGACTTCACCTTAACAGCATATGGCTGATTTTTGGAAGAACTGCTAGGAGAGGAAGGTTCTGTTTGGTGTACCTGTTAAAATAGATTATAAATTATAACTTAACAGATTATAGATTATGACTTTAATTAGAAGTTGTTAATCTGTTTGGTATAATAATTGGATTATAGATTTAAATTGCTGAGTAGTGTTTGTTAAATAAGTTGTGAAGTAACTTTTTCAATTAACTTTTATTTTTTATTATTCAGTATTTGTCTACATTTCTCATAAAAAATAATAATAATATTTTATAGTCCATTTGTGTCTTTTTCTATTTTTAAAAAAATAAAAAATAAAAAAATCTAAAAGTATAACCATGAATTAACATGTCCACAGCAAAAGCTGATAATTAGAAGCAGCACTACAACAAAAACATACTTTAGTGGCACTACACTAGTGACATATTTTTAGAAAATGCCACAAAAAATGATATTTAGTGGCACGTTTTTTAAAAATGCCACAAAACGACAAACATAAAAGGCTCTAATGACATTTCAATGAACAAGTGTCACAAAAGTACAACAAAAACATATTTTAGTGGCACTACACTAGTAACATATTTTTAGAAAATGCCACAAAAATGATATTTAGTGGCACGTTTTTTAAAAATGCCACAAAACGACAAACATAAAAGGCTCTAGTGACATTTCAATGAACAAGTGTCACAAAACTATAACAAAAATACACTTTAGTGACACTATACTAGTGACATGTTTTTAGAAAATGCCAGAAAAATAATATTTGGTGACACATTTAGATAAATGCCACAAAGCCACAAACATATAAGGCTGTGGAGAAGTGGTTTGGAAATACTCTTCAGATCTTGGGAGGCGCTGGTGATCCTTAGCTAGTCACCTGAAAAGAGAAAAACTCCGGTCGAGGGTGCCGGGATTAGCACTCCGACGGACAAGTTAGTTCGGACACTCAAGATAACTTCTTCTTTAAGTTAAGTGAAGTGATTCTTTCATACCTTTCTGGATTTGCGGTTCTTATATTTATACTCACTTTTTTGGGCCTCGGGGCCTAAGCCTACTTTTATCCTATTCTCCTTACATTCATTCGGATCTACTGACCCTCGTCTATTCGGCTTTGTTAACGTATTCGGCGCCCTAGTTACGTGATACGAAGCCGAGTAGTATCCAGTTTCTGGGGTACGCGTCTCCCGACTCTTCCACTTATTCGGCTCCCACAATTGCCCCCCGAACTCCCTATTGACGGTAGTTAATCGGCGAGTTTGGTCTTGAATTGGAAAGGTTGGAACTGGTCAGGCGGCTTCACGTATCCCAATATAGATGTCAGGACGTGCACACTTTTTCGTTTATCATTACGCTTTCCCGCCTCAATCGTGCATTTCACATTTATTGTGATTTGAAACTTCGGTCTTTTCAAATGCACAGTTCGTCGAGTATTCGAGACTCTTAGGCCGCCAGCGGGTATCCCTTCTCTGACTCGCACGCTCTGCAATTCCTCTCCGTCTACCCTCGTCTCCGTTTAATCTTCGTAAGTCTTCTTCTCCCTTCTTTACGATCCTATTTTCTGTTTTGTCGTTTTGATCCCGGCGAAACCTTGAATTCCTGCGAACATGGCTAAACACTTGAAAGACCTTCTTTCCGAGGGTCGTATTGCCGGATTCCGGAGACATTTTTCCATTCCTAACGACGTCCACTTATCTCTCGTAACGGACAGTACCCTTGACATGGAGAGGGAGGATCAGAATACGATCGTCTTCCCTCTCCTATCTATAGCGGAGGGCGGAGTCCGTTTTCCCCTACACCCTCTGCTTAGGGCCGTCCTTCGCTAATGGAGTCTGATTCCTTCTCAACCCAACGTCAATTTCTTTCGAATCATCATGGGGGTGATTGAGCTGAACCGGCGTCTTAGGATCAACCTTGGCATTCCGGCGATTCGGCACTGCTACGCTTTGGCCAAATCTTCCGGTCTGCTGGGCCGATACTTTCTCAGGGCCAAGGACACTGACCATCACTTAATAACCATGCTTGCCAGTTCTGGTAAGAGGGTTGACGACGTAATGGTCAATGTTCAAGGCAACTGGGAGTTCGGTGAAGGCGAAGACCGCCTAGATCCTATTTCCAGACGAAAGGGTGATCCAAGTTGCCGTGCAACGCCTTGTTGTTTGTTGACTTGCCCTTCACTCGGCTATTTTCGCTTTAATCACCCTTCGTTCTTTGCAGGTAACAGTTTGAAGAAAATTCTTCCGGCGACCGACGAGGCGATTCTTGAGGAGATCAAATCTGTGCTCAGATACTTCGGCCGTCCAAACGTACAAAAGCAAGGGAGAGTGGCTCACATACTCCTCCGATACGAACCGACTTACGCTACATACTCGGCTGTGGAAGGCATTCCAATTCCATTCGGCGATCAACACCTTTCGGCTCTTATCTTTCCCAACTTTAAGAACCTTAGGCAAATTGGCCTCGAAGATTTGGATCCGAGGGCAGAGGCTGAACCGAAGGTAGAGGTAGTTACCGAACCAACCGGAGAGGTTGCTGAGGGGGCCGAAGAGGTCGACGAAGCAATACGTTCGGCATTTGAGGCTGCGAGACTTAACCGGCCTTTACCGTCCACTTCGGGTCGGGTAGAGTTTTCGTCCGAAGATATTTTTGCAAATTTGGGGGACCTACCCGGTGATATTTTTGAAGTTATGGCTGGGGAAAGCCTTAAGCAGATGGCGCGAAGGAAAAATGCCGAGCGAATGGCTACTCGAAAGAAGGCCGAGGCCGCCCATTCTGAGCCCACCTTGAGTGAAAATTGCGTACCCGCTATTGAAGAGACTATTCAGGTCGCTGAGACCGAAATGGGGGAAAAGGTTGAGGAACAGGTCATTGAAGAACGGCTGGTCTCGGAGGAGCGTGGCGCCGAGGGAGAGGCTAAGTCGGAAATTAGCCTTGCTTCCAAACGGCCTCGTTTAGAAGAGTCGGGTGTGGCTGCGCCTTTTATTGTTCGGCCTAAGATCAAAGATACACCAATCTCTTCCGATGCTTTGGTTATTGAGGATCCAGCTATGGCGTTGAGCCTCGCGGCTTCAATTTCCTTGCCGGCTGACGCCGCAGCCTTTCGCGCCGTGCCGGATATTATGGCCGTAGCCCTGTCTGCACAGTCAGCGTTACTGGTTAGTGACAATCTCAAATTCTCTTGACTTTTCTTTCGTTAAAGATATCTGACAATCCCAACTTGTTTTGCAGACTGTTGGCAGGATAGCGGACCTAGGTCGCCGCCTCCATGATGCCCTCAGCAGAGTTGATCGTTTGCAAGTGGAAGTGGACGGTCAAAGGAGTAGGGCCGAATTTGAGAGTATAAGAGCCGCGATGGAGGGTGCGCGAGCTGAAGCAGAGAAAGGGAGGGCTTGCTCAGCTGAGCAGCTCCGCTCTAAGGCTGAGGGTAGAGCAAATGCGAGCAAAGAATCGCTTAAGTTAGCCAGGGAGGCGCTGGCCAAAGCGGAGGTTCAGTTAGCGGAGCTCAAGGCCGCCAAGGAGAAAGCCGATTCTGAAGCTTCTGCAGCATTTGAGGCAGGAAAAGGCGCCGCCCTTACGGAATATGTAGATGAAGTCCCCAAATTCGAGAATCGAGGGTTCAAACATGGGTGGCTCAAAGCCCTTGCTGCCGCTGGAGTTACATTGGCCTCGCCAATTCCCTACAAGCAAGTGGACGTGGAGCCACTTGAGTTTGACCCCGAGGGTTGATCTGGGAATCATCTCTTTTGGTTTTGATTTAAGCTTTTGTTTGGTAGACTTTTGATTTTGATGTAAGTTTTTGTTTGGCTAGTTTTCATGTATAAATTGGTTACTATTTGCGCTAAATTTATTAATGAAAACTGCCTTGGTATTTCCCCACTACTTGTTCGTGGTTTGTGAAGTTACGTTAATGAAGAATACTTTACCTTTCACGAATTTGGATAAAATCATTGCTGTGTTTTAGCTTTCAGAGATTGAATCTCCTTATGACAATATTCCTATGACAATATTGAATTATCATTTGTGTGCCGCGCACTGTGGGTACTGAGCCGAATCGATTAATGAATCTGCCATTGCCCCAAACGGTGCATGATCATTTGGGCGCCGTAAAGGATCAATTCATGGGCCGGCTGGGGTACATAAGCCGAAGAAATTGATGAATCTGCCCTTCCCCCAGGCGGTGCATGATCATTCGGGCGCCGGATAAAACGACCTTAAGATTTGTGAAGGATCGATTCCTGGGGAGGGATCGATTCCTGGGCCGACTGGGGTACATAAGCCGAAGAGATAGATGAATCTGCCCTTGCCCCAGGCGGCGCATGGGCGCCGTATGAAACGACCATAAGTTTTGTGATGGATCGATTCCTAGGCGGGCTGGGGTACATAAGCCGAAGAGATTGATGAATCTGCCCTTGCCCCAGGCGACGCATGATCATTCGGGCGCCGTATGAAACAATCTTAAGATTTGTGAAGGATCGATTCCTGGGGAGGGATCGATTCCTGGGCCAGTTGGGGTACATAAGTCGAAGAGCTTGATGAATCTACCCTTGCCCCAGGCGGTGCATGATCATTCGGGCGCCGTATGAAACGACCATAACAATTGTGATGGATCGATTCCTGGGTCGGCTGGGGTACATAAGCCGAAAAGATTGATGAATCTGCCCTTGCCCCAGGCGGCGCATGATCATTCGGGCGCCGTATGAAACAATCTTAAGATTTGTGAAGGATCGATTCCTGGGGAGGGATCGATTCCTGGGCTGACTGGGGTACATAAGCCGAAGAGCTTGATGAATCTGCCCTTGCCCCAGGCGGGGCATGATCATTCGGGCGCCGTGTGAAACGACCATAACAATTGTGATGGATCGATTCCTGGGCCGGCTGGGGTACATAAGCCGAAGAGATTGATGAATCTTCCCTTGCCCCAGGCGGCGCATAATCATTCAGGCGCCGTATGAAACGACCATAAGTTTTGTGATGGATCGATTCCTGGGCCGACTGGGGTACATAAGCCGAAGAGATTGATGAATCTGCCCTTGCCCCAGGCGGGGCATGATCATTCGGGCGCCGTATGAAACGACCATAACAATTGTGATGGATCGATTCCTGGGCCGGCTGGGGTACATAAGCCGAAGAGATTGATGAATCTGCCCTTGCCCCAGGCGGCGCATGATCATTCGGCCGCTGTATGAAACGACCATAAGTTTTGTGATGGATCGATTCCTGGGCCGGCTGGGGTACATAAGCCGAAGAGATTGATGAATCTGCCCTTACCCCAGGCGGTGCGAGCCGGTCGGCGCCGGGCGTTTGAAGTTTTTACAATTAATGAGATGGCCTCGAGGGGGATGCCTCTTTACAGCATAAATGATTAAAGTTAAAGCTTTTATGAGCATAGCAGACAACTGACTCCAGTGTTTGAGGGTATCGAGTGAATGTCGAACAGACTCTTCTTTAACAACAAAGGGGAAAGGAAGACGCTGGCTGAGCTGGGCGGAGACATGAATCGAGGTAGTGACCCTCCGCGTACAGGGAGTAGGAGTTCCATGGATCGAGAGAGGCGTCAGTCTCCTCGATGTAGACACCCCATTTTTGACCGACCTTAAGACTCAGACGTCACCAATTGAGCGCTCGGTGATGTTGCATATTGTGCTCGTTCAGAAGTCTCAGAGTCTCGGCCGTGAGCCTTGCCTCCGGACTTCCGAACCCTCTTCTGTGCCTTGCCTCGGTTTGCGAACCAGACTCGGTTTTCTCTGTTTCTCTTCCCAGAGAGAGGGAGAGGTCTCATAGACCATCTCTCAGTGGCCGTGGGCTACATTTCGTGGTCGTAGGCCATTTTGCCCATTTCGGAGCCTGGTTCCCGCTTTTCGGAGCCGTCCGGCCGTGTGCCTTGGTTCGGGACCACCTAACTACCTCCGTTTGCTCCGGTTTTTGGCATACACCTTATTTACTCCCTTTTGAGGGACACTGTGGTCCGAGAGACCAACTTCGTGGTCGAACACCACTCTCGGTGCCTAACAGTCTGTTTTCGGGGCCTCGGACTGCGCGTTTCGGCCCCCGAACCTTCATTTTGCATCGGTTTTTGTTCATTTTTGGCAGGGACCTCTGTTTCATCACCAGGAAGGCCGTAGAAGGGTGGGAGGCCAGTAATTGTTCCAGCAACCAGTTATATTCCATTATCACCTTCCGACGCCCGTTTTTCTCACTTCAAAGTCAATATTGACCACCCTAGGGCCACTTTCCTCAACCCTAAACCACATATTTGTGATGTACACATCTGGGAGGCCACCAATATGTGGTGGCCGGCTAGTAATTCCATTTGACCCTTTTGAACCCCTTTGAAAAGTGGGTTGTTCTCTCTCCTGGTTCACAGTTGCCAATCTTCAACTACAGGGTTGTGTTGAGGACACATGGGAGGCCACCAATATGTGGTGGCCGGCCACTAATTCAATTTGACCCTTTTGACCCTTGGCCGGCCGGCCATGGGGGGTGGCCGGCCGGCCACCTGCAGCTCCAATAGTTGGCCGGCCAGCTTCCTCAGGGTGAGTACATTACAACTGTGCATTGTTTTTCCCTCCAAAACCTGTATCCGGAGGGAACTTTTTTGGAGGGAAACTTGATGCAATTTCCCTTCCCTTTTTCCCTCCTTTTATCCCTCTCATTTGTCTACATAACCAGCTGCAAAAACCTGGTTTTGGGGTTACAAAAAATCCCTAAGAGCTTGGCATACACATCTCCCTCTTCCTCTCTTTCAAACCCTCAAAATCTTCCAAGTTCTACACCCTTTCTTCATCACCACCTAGCACCACCACCACTACTCCATTTCCAGCAGCTTGGGGAGTTTTTCAGAGGCTAGGAGGCAGCATTTCTCAAGCCAAAAGGGAGCCAAGGATTGGTCTACAAGGGTAAGTTCATCTCTCCCTCTTTTGAGCTCATTTTTGTACCATTGCTTAGCCCTATTTTCTTGCTGTTTTGAGCTCCAACCAAAACTGAAAATATCATTTTTTTGAGCTATATTCCATGTTTCATTAAGGGCTCATTGCAGTTTGAAGCTCCTTTTTGGCACTTGCTTCATTATCCTCTTGAATGCCATTATTTTGCATGATATTTTTAGCCTATGTGTGATCTGTTTTGGAGCATGTCATAAACTGTAGATAGGCTTATTTTGAGCCCTTCTTCAACATTGAAGAAGGGCTAAACACTGTTGGGGACCTCCATGTATCACTTGCCATTGCACCCCTCTTTGGTCCCCATTTTTGCATGATTTATTAGCTTATTAAGCTTCTATTTTTCGACCTTTATCAGAAATGAAATTGGTCATATTTTGACCCCCTTGTCATGTTTCATTAAGGGTTTTTGGCTGTTTGATGAATATTTTGTATACTTTGTGTTATAGCCTCTTTTGAGCCTCATCTTGCATGACATTTTGAGTGTGTTTGTATACTGTTTTGGGGGCTTCCATAAACTGTAAGTAGTCATATTTTTGGTCCCTCTTCAGTGTTTTAGAAGGGTCTTTTCCTGTTTGGGCTTTGCATCTACCACTTGCTTCATTGCCTCCCTTGCGGAGCCATTTTTGTATGCTAATTTAGTCCCACTTGTGCTTACTGTTTGGCCATGCTTTGAACTGTAAAAATGCTTATTTTTGGGCTTTCTTGCTTCTGTCTTTTCATTCCATATACCAATTATGCATGCTTTGTATAGCTGTAAGCCATTTCATGTACCTAGTTTTGCATCTCGGGAGAGATTCCATGCATCGGGTGTCATTTCGCCTTGTTTTGGGGCTGTTTTGCCCCTCATTTTGCTACTGATTTTTGCATGTTTGCATATCATATTCCATGTCTTTGCCATGTCTCATTAGAGTGGCATTTCGGTGCCTGAGAGTCGGTTCTCGGTTTGCGTGCACGCGTGCACGCATTTCGAGTTGTCTTGTTTTCATCTAATGGCCTCCTATGTGAGTATGACTGAGGTCCACTTGTGTTGGTGTAAGCCCATTATGCATTGCGTATGCCATTTCATTCCATAGCATTGTGTATGCTAGGTTGCATATTAGAGCATTGTGTATGCCATGTCGCATCGAGCATTGTGTATGCCATTTCCTAGCATTGTGCATGTTAGGTTGTATCTTAGTTGCATTTCATGCATATCATGCACATTGCATCATGTTCGGGATAGGAGTTAGCCCGGGCACGGGAAACGAGGTACGTTCCGTACTCCGAGTGACGGAACGTGTCTCAATTTCCCAGTCACCGACACTCCGGATTATCCGTGATGGAGTTAGGTTTTGTTGTATTTTCATATGCATTCATTTCATATTGAGTTGTGCAATTCGACTCCTCGGCCATCATGCATCGATATGCGTGATTGGTGGCACGAGGATCGAGGCATGCATACATTTGTGAAAATACATTGCTATGCCCCTTTCCTGCTCTCTGTTGCAGCAAAATCAAGAATCAACAGTCTTCCGAGGCTTGGCGCGCTTTCCAAAAAACCATTGCGAAACAGAGGCTAATTGGGGCATCGCAGTGGATTTCCGCGCGAAGGCAACCCGGACATGCATCATTCATCACCCGGAGCGGAATCAAGGCAGTCCCTGGCTTGCATGCCAGTTTTACAGCTTTCTTAGTTAATTTGTTAATTAATTAGGAATTTGTACATTATTTGGACTGTACTATTCTTTTATTCGGGACTGTATATTTATTCGGATCCTCTGCTCGAGGGCATAATTGTAATAAGTGTGCGTGAGTGTGATGTATGTCTTCCAACCCCACGTCTTTCTTCCCTTTTATTTACCTGCTTACGATGGTTAGATTAGGGCATGTTTCAATTAGCATACAGTATGATAGCATGTTTGCATTCATTCATCTGTTTTGCATGCACCGGGCTTGGCGCATCATACTAACTGCATTTGTATTTCAATTCCAAATTGAATACTTGATAGCTGTTGCATCTCATATGCCATGTTTAGAATAGCCGAGCCTGCTATAGTTGCATTTTTGCATGTGTTGATTAGGCATCTCTGTATAGTTAGGATCATGCATGATTTCTAATAAGTTTCTGTTTTGGCTTGGAGTACTCGGTGAGTTTTTATGCTTTAGCATCCTTGCATGCGTGTGAGTGTTGCCATGAATAGCATGTTTACCATGAGGCTAACTGCTTATGTGATATAACTGCCTTGAATGCCTGTGGGTGAAGGTTGTGTTACTTGAATTGGGACAATTCATCAAATATTTGTTTTAAGCCCACTAGATAGTGGCAAAATCATGTTTTCTTAAGCCCACCCGAGGGTGGCAAATCCACGTCTTAGCCTACCTGCGGGTAGCACCATCAAACCATTTTCAAACAAACAAGCATGAAATGTTTTGTTCCAAATCAGGTGACTCAGTCTATACTTGTATGCTGCGCGCATCACATAGTAACCTAGGCTAATAACCGGAATAAGAACACACAATATTTCCAAAAATAGATATCATGGTTAGTAGAGGCCGGTCTTTGACCGGGCGAGCGGGGGTGCTCACGAAGTGACCTTCCCCAATCGTACCCAAGTTCCCGAGCCGAGGCAACTTTGGTGATAACGGACACGTGGCCTTTGGCACCGAGTCAGGGTTTCCTAAATTTCCCATAAAAAACATTTAGGTGGCGACTCTGTATTTGGCAAAGCAGTCCATGTTTGGCACTTCTTTTCAAAAAATCTGTTTTCAAAATCGATTTGCCGGATTTGGACTCTTTGGTTCAGGATTAAGAACCGTGACATTTGAGTCCTTGAACTGTAATGACCCCAATATGAACGGAACGGGACTTAACCCTCCCGGGGCGTTCGGGGACATCTACACTCGACATCGAAGCAGGTCACCCAGGCGGGACAAGCAGTCGCAGGGTAGAACTTCCCAACCTCGAGTCGAGAGGGCACCTGAGGAGAATCTGCGCCCATTAAGCTTCGCGGTATTTGTGGGGAATAGACCCATGACGGAGGCGGACTCGATAGTTCGAGACCCAAATGTAGCGGTCGAGTTCGCTCGACAAATTTTC
The DNA here is from genome assembly GCA_030407325.1 of Camellia japonica. Taxonomy (NCBI): domain Eukaryota; kingdom Viridiplantae; phylum Streptophyta; class Magnoliopsida; order Ericales; family Theaceae; genus Camellia; species Camellia japonica. Next base: position 169,195,998 of record JAPPVO010000031.1, on the reverse strand, counting down.
CCGCCTAAGGTACATCAATCGATGGTATGTCGCCAGGACTACGAAGTGTTTCGCGAAGGCGTTCATGGGGCGGTGAAGGGGCTGTATACGGCCTATGAAATCGGCATGCGGTTGCGCGCTGCCCGCCGAGAAATGGAGAAGAAGGATGAACGTATTCGAAGTTTGGAGGCCCGCGCGAAGACGGCTGAGCGGGAGTTGAAGAAGAGTAAGGCGGCCCAGGCACAACCCACTGGGCAGGGAAACCCAATCGTGGAGGAAAGGGTGACTAGCCGGTTCATCAGTTCCGCGCTTGCCGATCGTGAGACGGCGAGTATGTTCGCGATGGAGAGCGCGAAGGGAAGGGCCTATGAGAAAGGTTTTCATGAAGGCCGAAGAGTCGGAATTAAGAAGACCAAGGAAAAACTGGCCAAAGAAGTTTGTTGATGCGAGAATCGTGGGTTTAGGCACGGTTGGATCAAGGCATCTCAAGCCGCAGAAGCTCTTCGAGCGGCAGGCATTGAGTCGGCATCTCTACTCTATCACAGTAAACATTTCCCGTTTTCTGCTTTTGAAGTCAAGAAGAGTGATGATGAGGGTGACATCGCATAGTGATAGTTATTGTAAGGTTGAAAAGCGGATCACGTTCAAAAGTATGTAATTTATCGCTTGTTTTGTTGAATAAATAAAGAAAAACGCTCTGTCACGAATATTTTATTGTAGTGCGTATTCGGCATGTATGTGTTTCGTTTTACTGGGTTTGAATGAATATATAAGCGTTGACCAGCAGGGTCAATCCATATGTGATAGCCGTTTATTCCCGACAGGCTATCGCGACCTGAAGCCAAGAGCCGGCAGGCACAGTGGCCTTGATAGGTTTAACTCGGCTCAAGGCCTAGATTTGTGGACAATGCACATGCTTCAAAAATTCGTTTGGATAACTACACCGTGGGGAATGTCAACCGACGTTTTCTTTATGGCGTTTAGCATTAGCGAAATCGCCTCGGGATGGGGGCCTCGAGATCGCTGCCAGGACTGAAAATAGAAAGAGTGGGCGCTTTGCCCAGATGAACAATCACGTATATGAGGTGGGTTAAGCGGGAGTGTTAATTAGAGGCTGGAGTTCAGCCGACCTTGGTGTTGTCGTGGATCGTGGCGGAGGGGCCGTTCGTATGGGAAGTAGGGCGTCCGAAAGTTGGCATGAACCTTCAAGTCGTCGAAGCAGATCACCCCGAAAGGAAAGGAAACAACCGTTGGATTTATCCCTCCTTGTCCTGGATCTTTGCCTTGACATTGTCAATGGTATCAAGGGAAGATTTGGGCACAGTTGGCTCGAGGCATTGCAATCCGCGGAGGATTTCCGGGTAACGGGAGTTAATTCGGCACTGACGCTTTGCCAATGCATCGTCTCCCCTTTTTAGCTTCTCAGATTGGAAATGAGTATTGTAAACACGAGTTGCGTTTATGTAACAACTGTCTGATTAAATAAAAAGTTGTATTTCAAACATTTGAGTCTTATGCTGAATTTGTTTATTTGCGTCTTATGCTGAATTTTTGTTTGCGTCTTGCCTTGACATTGTCAATGATTGAAAACTTTTGTTTTGTTCGTTCCAAAGGGGTTTTCGAATCCGGAGGCTTAATCGGCCCTAAGGTGTCATGCACCAAAGGGGGCTCCGAATCCGGAGACTTGATCGGCCCTGAGGTGTCATGCACCAAAGGGGGCTCCGAATCCGGAGACTTATTATGGCCAATCGCGATATCCACGAAGGGCGCTCCGAATCCGGAGACTTATTATGGCCAATCGTGATATCCACGAAGGGCACTCCGAATCCGGAGACTTAATCGGCCCTAAGGTGTCATACACCAAAGGGGGCTCCGAATCTGGAGACTTGATCGGCCCTAAGGTGTCATGCACCAAAGGGGGCTCCGAATCCGGAGACTTGATCGGCCCTAAGGTGTCATGCACCAAAGGGGGCTCCGAATCCGGAGACTTGATATGGCCAATCGTGATATCCACGAAGGGCGCTCCGAATCCGGAGACTTAATCGGCCCTAAGGTGTCATGCACCAAAGGGGGCTCCGAATCCGGAGACTTGATCAGCCCTAAGGTGTCATGCACCAAAGGGGGCTCCGAATCCGGAGACTTGATATGGCCAATCGTGATATCCACGAGGGGCGCTCCGAATCTGGAGACTTAATCGGCCCTAAGGTGTCATGCACCAAAGGGGGCTCCGAATCCGGAGACTTGATCGACCCTAAGGTGTCATGCACCAAAGGGGGCTCCGAATCCGGAGACTTAATATGGCCAATCGTGATATCCACGAAGGATGCTCCGAATTAATATTATGACGGGCGGCATAATGAGGTTTGTGAGATGAGATGAACATCAAAGAAAGATTATTTGCATTGCAGAAGTGAAATATATACAGGTATCAAAGCCCACAGGTCGGGTCAGTGATATGATTTTCATAAAATCGCTGCTTGTGCCGATTGGAGAGAGCCACGGATCTCTTCAATGCCACGGGCTGTTGGGAAGCGCACGAGCTGATGATAAGTGCTTGGAACGGCCTTCATAGTATGTATCCAGGTTCGCCCCATGATGACATTATACGGGGAAGGGAGCTTTACAACCAAGAATTCTACTTCGACCGTTCTGGAGCCCGCTCGGACAGGTAGTACAATCTTCCCTATCGGGTATTCGGGATTCATATTAAAGCCGAACAATGGATGAGGCGCCGGACACAGATCTGACTCGTTGAGGCCGATTTGATGAAAGTTTGGTAATACATAACCTCCGAAGTACTCCCTGGGTCTATGAGAATTCGTTCAATGATGAACCGGTTTATGCGTAATCTAATGACCAACGGATCAATGTGGGAAGCTGTTGCGCCACTGAGGTCGGAGTCGTTGAAAGCAATTGTCGGAGCTTCTTTGGGCCAGTCAGTCAGAATACGTCGCCCTTGGAGGATTGGATGCGATTGAATTGTGTGCACGGCTGGGGGTGCAGGCAGGCTGTAGATTACATGGATCACGCCAAGTGGAGGAGAGTCCTGCCTCAAGGCTAGTGCCTTGGTTGGCTTTCCCTGTGTCACATACTGCTGCAGTCGGCTATCTTGCACCAGTTCTTCCAGGTGATCTTTTAATGCGTAGCAACTCTCTGTTTCGTGGCCGTGATCTTTATGATATTCGCACCGCCGGTCCCTTCGTCGCGTATCGGGCGGCCCCACCATCTTTGACGGCCATTTGAAGAATGGAAGGTGTTGGACTTTGGTCATTATTGCAGCGATTGGTTCTGACAACTCTGTGTACTTTTTGTCGGCACGTCTCGAACGTCTGCTGTCGACTTGCAGTTGTTCATTCGTCCGATGGGGACATTGATCGCTTGATCGGCGAGTGTCCCACCTTTTATCACGTTTAGTGCGCTGCCGAGGCTCTGGGCTAAGAGGTGGCACGGAACTTATTGGTTGGGCAATTTCAGGGGGGGCCGTTTTGTTGGACATTTGGCCGGCCTTTATTCTTAAGGCATCGTCTTCCACTTTGCAATACTCCTCAACTTTGTTCATTAACGCCCACACCATTTTGGGGGGTCTTCTGGTGAGAGAACTGCGAAGAGGACTATCTGGGTGTAGTCCCATTTTGAAGGCGATGATGGCCATGGAGTCATTACAAGCGTCGTCGACAAGGTTGAAGCACTCCCAATATCGCGCCGAGTACGCTCTGAGCATTTCTCCTTACTGAATTTGCATGGCCCAGAGAGAGTCGGCCTGTTTCGGCTGTACCTCGTTGGTGATGAACCTAGCCTTGAAGGATTTCTGTAATTGATGAAAGCTTCTGATGGAGGCCGGCTCCAGCTTATAATACCACCTGACAGCTAATGGCCCCAGGCTGCTGGGGAATATTCGGCACATGAGGGCTTCGTTGTCTGCATGCAATGTCATGGCCTGTTTGTAATGACGGATATGATCAGTGGGGTCTGATTTTCCATCGTAAAGAGTGAATGACGGAGCTTTAAACTTCTTGGGCAAGGCTGCCCTTGCAATCCGTCAGACAAAAGGATCGTGCTGGTCGTCTTCGTCTGAGCTGCTCCTCCTGCGCTTGTTCCTTGTATGTAGACTCTTTTCGGAAAAGCTGGAAGTTTCGGATCGTCCCTTCTTGGTGAGCTCCGTGGATAATGAGTTGGAGTCGCTGTTGGTATCCTTGGGCCGAGCTTGAGGCCGTTGTCCACCGGCCCTCGGAGGTCGTTCGGGATCTTGGCGCATGGCTTCTCTCGATTTCGCGACTTCGAGGGCCAAATCTTGACGGAGACGTTCATTTTCAGCGATCATGTTCTCCAGCCTCTGTTCATTCTGCTTTGCTTGTTCCATGATCGCCTGCATTGTCTCTTGCGCTGAAGTCGTTGGTGAATCGAAATTCAAGGCGCGTCTTGCAGCGATGGTTTCTTTCCCGAGCATATTTGTTGGAGTGAGGTCATCTCCCTGTGCGGTCTCGTCAATGGCTACCGGAGGATCTTCAGTTACGCCTGCCATGGATGTATTTGAGTATTCCCACAGACGACGCCAGTTGTGGAGAAGTGGTTTGGAAATACTCTTCAAATCCCGGGAGGCGCTGGTGATCCTCAGCTAGTCACCTGAAAAGAGGAAAACTCCGGTCGGGGGTACCGGGATTAGCACTCCGACGGACAAGTTAGTTCAGACACTCAAGATAACTTCTTCTTTAAGTTAAGTGAAGTGATTCTTACATACCTTTCTGGATTTGCGGTTCTTATATTTATACTCACTTTTTTGGGCCTCGGGGCCTGAGCCTACTTTTATCCTATTCTCCTTACATTCATTCGGATCTACTAACCCTCGTCTATTCGGCTTTGTTAACGTATTCGGCGCCCTAGTTACGCGATACGAAGCCGAGTAGTATCCAGTTTCTGGGGTACGCGTCTCCCGACTCTTCCACTTATTCGGCTCTCACAAAGGCTCTAGTGGCATTTCAAAAAAGAAATGTCACATCAATTTTATGGCATTTTATAAAATAATGACACAAAAAATTATGTTCGTGACCTTTACCAACAGATGCCACTAAACTTTAGTAGCAATGGCATTTTTTAAAAAATGTCAGGACACTAGGTAGATGCAAATTACTTTTTATGGCACTTAGGTGAAAAGTTTCATAAACAAATATTTTATAGCATTTTGAGAAATGCCACTAAGTCAAAAACTTTCCAAGCTTATAATGGCATTTTTGAAAAAACAAAAAATGCCCATATATTTTTAAAATTTTTACAATGCAGTAAATGATTAAAAATAAATAAATTAAACTTAATATACACTACAGGAAAAAGTATATTCGGCGACTAAATTTCCTGACCAAAAAAAATTTGGTCGCTGAAAGTATAGCTTTCAGTAACCAAAACAGCATTAGTAGCCAAAAGTAAAGCTTTTTGGCAACTAAACAATTTTAGTAGTTAAAAGTCTACAATTGGCGACCAAAACTAAGTTTAGTCGCTGATTATATGGGTTTTAGTGACAAAAAAAATTTTGGTAGCCCAAAGAAAAGCTTTTTGGTGATTAAAAAAATTTTAGTAGCCAAAAGTCTATAATTGGCGACTAAAAAATAAGTGTAGTCGCCAAAAGTGGTTATTTTTAGCGCGGGAGAACTAAAATCCTAAGGCGGGAATTAAATTTTTTGGCGACCAAAATTTTGGTAGCTGAAAGTGCATATTCGGTGACCAAATCCGATTTTGGTCGGCAAAAGTTAAGTTTTTTAGCAACTAAAAAACAATTAGTAGCCAAAAGTATAGAATTGGCGACCAAAAAATATTTTTAGTCGCCAAAAGTGGTCTTTTTTTATTTTACTAGCAAATAGTTTATTTTACATAAATTATGTTCAATAAAATAATTATGTTTATATATATACTTTTATATTAATATAGATGTATGTACTATATAAATAATATATGTTGCATATATAATCATATGGTGCTATAGAGGTGTAGTGGGAAGAGTGTGGTGTATAAGGTTTATGGTGCGGGAGGTTGGCAGTTCGAGTCTCTGCAGGAGCAGATCAAATTGTTCTACAACAAATTATCGTCACGAATGGCACTTGATAGCGTCACGAATAGTGCCTACCATGACATTAAAGTGTCACTGAAAGGTTTTAGTCTTGATGGTGTAATGACACTTATAAGTGTCACTAACTCTTTTTTAATGGCGCTTGATAGTGCCACAAATAATATCTACCATGACATTAAAATGTCATTGAAAATTTTTAGCCATTATGGTGCAGTGGCACTTGCAAGTATCTACCGTGACACTCGTATCTACCGTGGCACCAATAGAAGTGGCATTTGTTCAAAATGCCAGAAGACCAAAAAATGTCATTAGAAGAATAGTTTTGTGACACTTTCAAATGTCACTAAACTAAGAAAATGTTGTAGTGCAAGGGGTAAACAGCTTATCAGAATCAGCTTTTTTGACTTAAAATAAGTTGTTAGAATCAGAAGCTGTTTGAAATAAGTTTAACCAAACAGTTCAAAATAACTTTTTAAAAGTCAAAAGCCATAAGTTGGCTCAAAAAAGCCTCACCAAACACCCCCGAAGGCACGGCCGTGGGCTTATCTTTTGAAGGTCCTTCTGTATCGTACTGATCTTTGATGCTTAGTTCTCTTTGCAGAGAAACAACTTCTTCCTATTACACAAAAAAACAACAAAGCTTGTCAGCTCTCATGAAAATCCAAACCCAAGGACCAAAAATGAAGTCAATTGAAACAAGGCAGCAATGCCTAAATGAAAAGGAAAATGTATAAGACCCCAGTGGGGGTGCTGGAGTTCCCTTTTGATTGGTCCATAATTGTTTTTTTTTTTTTCCTTCCATTGGCAGCCCTCTACGTGGAGGTGGGGGTGTTGGGGGTCACCCCCCACTGGGGGTCCCCAGCATTACCGAAATGAAAAAGGAGATGCAATAAAAGAACAGAGCCAATACGTCACGGTCCATCTAAAAAGCACAAACACTTCTAAAAAAGTAACATTTTTGACACGACAAGATACCCATTGGACATCTCCCAACAATTGTAAGAGACATGTCCAAACATGTCATACTATTTTTAAAAAAAAAATTTACACTGGAACACGCTTCAGACATTCAGATAATACATGTATCTATCACTTAGACACACACGAAATACATTATAAGTTTAAATAAATATTGGAATCCAATGGTGAAACAAAACTAATGTACATTTATATCTATTCTCCCCTATAAGATTTTAAAAAAAATTTTGAATATGACATATAATAACTATATAAAATTATATATTTTACATATATCACATATCATGTCCTACATTTTCTAAATATTTCCTTGTTAGCATATCCGTGCCATGTCTATATCGTGTCACGTGTATGTACTTCATAGCTTTCCATAATTAATTGGAAATTTTACACATATTTGCCTTATATGCAAAGCCCTTTCAGTTCACGTATCCTTCAACAGGAAATTCTGTTACTTGAACGAAAGGAATGATAGGAATACCAACTTCCAGATGCACCATTCAGCTGTGCCGCATCTCTCGTAACTTCTGACGGCTGACTATGCGCTTCATTGGCCGAACCAGTCGCATTGCTAGTTGCCCTGCCTTGCTGAATCCTTCCTCTACAAAATTGAACCAAATATATCAAAATATAAAATAATCTTGTCAATGTGCCCCTACAACAAAGGAAGGGTAAATTTACCTGCTCGGTGATTTTTGGTTTTTTTGGTTCAGAAAATTCCCTTTGTAAGGCCCATTCATTACCACCGATGGAACCGAGTTTGTGGAACATGTTGACGAACTATCATCCACTGTAGAAGGGCCATTTCGTTCGATCGCTCCATTTTGTACAGCTGAAAGGCCACGTACTCCGCTGCTGCTGGCGGCCTCGGTGGGAGGATGAACTTCCCATGTGTCGGTATCCCAATTGACAGGACTAGTGTCTCTGTCTTCTGAATCAGGCTGAAGTATCTCGGGAAGACAATCTGCTGAATCAGACACATGAGAAACATCTTCCAGTATATCGGCCTTTTCAAGCACAAGTTCTGCCTCCTCGGTCGTGAAATCTTTCCTTTCATCACCCGGGCTTTCTTGTTGGAGTTTGTCTTGGATTGCTACACCAGGCTTGTCATCCCTTCCTTTTCCTTCCCCTTGCGATTATTTCTTTTTTGTTTTCCCTGCAGCATAGAATAAACAAGACAGTGCAACTCAATCCGAAGGAAAGACACAGAAAGTCTTTAATAAAAATGCAATCATTGTTTGGGTAACACAAATGGTCGTGTATTTTTTTTTTAATCAACAAATGGTGGTGTATTGGTTGAGACAAGTTTTGAAGCAATTAATTAAATAATATCACTATTAAAAAAAATAAAACACGTTTGACTTATGTAATAGATTAAAATTTTATTTTTAATTTTAAATTTAATTTTTTTTTATTTTTATATAAACTCCAACATTTTACATTGGGAATAAGAAATTTTTCATAATCCCTAGCATTACCGTTTTTGAAAAACGGTCTTGTTAAATTTTGACTTTGATAAATTGTTTAGCACCCCATTCTTGGATACTTGGGACAACAATGTTAGGTATCATGAAAAATCTTTCATGAAAATAATCATGAAAGTTTTGTGACCCTTAGATTACACTTAAAATAAAGCATCACACACTAATCAAGGTAATCCAAGGATCATAAATATTTCATGATCATTTTCATGAAAAAATTTTCATGATCCCTAACTTTTCTCTACTTGGAAGCACAATTTGACTTTCAACAAAAAACATATACTGTAATAAAATAATTCACGAGTCTTATTTTTCTTAGACACAAATGCGAAAGTTGCACGTTTGTATACCCTAATTATTTTTATATCTAATGGTAAGAAATCAGACAATGTAAATTATTTTTGTAAGTTTTTTTTTGATAATTTGAACAGTTCATTTTATAAGACACGTCAATCAAATTATATATATTGATAATTAGGTCGATCAGATAGCCACAAGATCAACTCACAAAACCATGCAAAAAAAAAAAGAAAAAGAAAAGATGGTCGATTTTTAAAATCATAAATTTGAAGGAAAGAAATAACTAAAAAGAAGCCTAATGCCTTTAATACCACAAATCCTATGATATTATTTAATCTCTTATTTTTCTTCATTTAATCCTCTATATATTAGTATTAAAGTTATATTAAGTTCTTACACCACGATAAACAAACAACGGACCAATAATATATGTGACTTAGTTGTTTCCAATCTCTTATTCGTCTCATTTTGAAGTGAATCTATCTCTCTCACATTTTATCATATTAGTGAGGCAATCAACCATGTCATAGTATTGTTTACCCATCTAATCCTCACCACTGGTTCCTCTCCAACTCTTGGCGGCGTGCTAGCATATGATTGGGCGATTTTATCGGTGCCAACCTAATTGAGATTGTTTGTTTCGCTATGATGCTCTTTGCACTCCTCCTCCCCTTCCCCTTCTTCTTTATTAATGTAATTCTTTTGTTTTCATCAATAAAGTCTCATTTTCTTTGCTGATCAAAAAAAAAAAATCTAATTCTCACCACAATTTCATAATATTCAATCCTCAACATTAATCCCACAATATTCAAACAAGGACCACTGTTGAAATATCTTAGTGGTAAGAGATGCAATTCATTTAAAATGAACCAAAGGTTGACCACAGAAGGCAAAGGGAGTTTCCTTGGCACAAAAGAATTCAATCTCATTTTTCTATACACAAATGCTCATGTACCCATTGAAAAAAAAAAAAGCTATTTAATAATTTTGAACACTTATTAAATTTTATATTTTTTTAGTATGTAGAATTGTTATTTTTCGTGAAAGTTGATGACATAACATGTGATATAACATTTTTAACATCAAACAAACAATGTTTGGCATTCAATCTTCCATGTGTTTGATCTTAGACTATAGACCGAATGGCTATTCAAACTACATACCCATGGCCAATTCAATACATAAAAATAAAATAATATAATATATGCTCTAGTCAAAGAAAACCCCTTAACATTTGGACCAACAAATTAACTAAAACACAAGCCTATATTTTTTTTGATCGGCAAAGAAAAGTTCACAGTACAAAACAAAAAATATCAATAAAGGAAAGGGAGGTGCAGAAGTATCACAATGAGCTAAATCGTCCCAACTAGGTTGGCACCAAAAAGCGCATCCTATTATTTGCTAGCACCCCCAGAGTTGGTGAGAAACCAACGAGAAAACGAACCAAACACCAACAATAAAGACCAGCAGACTACTACCTAACAGCTGAGAAATTTCAAATGCAACCACCAATGCAAACTTGGAACTAGAGTAACTTGTAGACTTCAGAAACACTTCAGCTTGCAACTTGAATAATTTCCACCAATGCAACAGCAGGCAACAAAACACAATAACAGAGAAACAGAACTGAGCAAACACCCAATTTCATCAGAGCAACAGAGCAGACCAAACACCCAATTTCATCACAGCATCACAACACAAACCAACATCAGCTGAGCAGTCCAACAGAGCTGAGCAAACCAACCACTTAGTAAGACCAACAGAGCAGACAGCAGCTAAACATATCAGTTCAACAGCATTGAACTCAGCAGCACCAAGGATATCAGACCACTATACACCAGAACTTAGCCCCAGAATATCAGACCACCATACACCAGAATAGAACTTAGCAGACCAATCTGAGAAGCCAGCAAGCCTCAGCCATTACACAGATACTGGTGTAGGGGCTAACCACCCTCAACCATTACACAAATACCAATGAATGCTGCTCCCATATGAAGAATCAACAAATTCAATGAACACTGCTCCCATACTGATATAGAGGCAAACCAACCCAAGACAGATACATACCATGCTCAGCCATCTCTGTTGACAGCAAACAGATCATAGCATCAAAGCCCTCATCTGCTTCACCCAACACAGGCCCAGCAGAGCAGAAGAGCAATACACCCAGGCTCCACAAGGTGGTTACAAGCATCTTCTAACTTGTTGAATATTGTAAACAAATTCATTCACCGCATAACCTTGCCCAAATGAATGAGTTTTCATCCATAAGGCTACTCTAGTTTTAATTAACTCACAAAGGTCTTCATAAATGGGCTGCAAATCATTGAAGAGGTAGTCATTTCTGCATTTCCAAAGGGACCACAGCCCAGCAATTAAAACTGATCTCCATAATTATTTCTCCCTTTTTCCATAAGTCCAACCAAACCACCAGTGCATAAGCATGACCACAGTACTAGGGAAGGCCTATTGCAAACCCCACCATTTGATTATGGAGGACCAAGCTTTCCAAGCAAAGTGGCAAAGCAAAAGAACATGATTGAGTGATTTAACCTCCGCATGACAAAACACACACTCGTTACTAACTTCAACACTTAGGATATCAATTCTATACAGATAATCTGAGGTCTTTAACCTCCATTTCCATGCTAACCAAGAGAGAAATTGGGCTTTAGGGGGAAAGGGATTATGCCAGATCAGATGAGGAAGCTTTAGAGCAGGACCAATAACAGATTCACACCAGTTAACAACATGTTTAACAGTAAAAATGCCTACAGGGTCAGCTTTCCACAAAATAGTGTCATTAGAACCCAAATTCAAAACAGGGCCCTTCCCTAGAACATCATGAAGCCTCAGAAGTTCATCTTCCTCCCATGCCAGTAGAGGTCTTTTGAAATTAAATGCCCAGATGTGCTGATTTCTGGCCCTAGACCACAACATATGCAAAGATATGTCCCTCTCCACTGATAGGTAGTATAATTTGGGAAATTGGGACTTCAAACAACTAGTTACCAACCAATTATCAACCCAAAAACTAAGTCTTTCACCATTACCAATCCTGAGTTCAACATTGTGCAAATAATAGTTAAACAGGCTATTGTTAGATTCATTAACAAGGATGATGTCACTCCACACTCTTGAGATATTGGTTGCCTCCGCATGAAAAAGAAACCACCTTCCCCCCTCTGACTTATACTTACTGCAAATGAGTTGTTTTCATAAAGAGTTGTCTTCCCTCCCAAATCTCCACCACCACTTAGCAAGTAAGCAATTGATTACCACCTTTAAGTTTCGAATCCCCAACCCACCTAGTTTTTTGTCCATGGTTACATCTTGCCATTTCACCAAGTGGACTTCTTCCTGACCTCAGAATCACCCCACAAGAAAGCTACTTGGATCTTATCGATCTCTTTACCCATACTACTGGACAACCTAAACAAAGACAAGTAATAAACAGGTAATGAGGATAAAACCGATTTGATTAGTGTTACTCTACCTGCAAAGGACATCAACCTCCTCTTCCAACCAGATAGTTTCTTCCTAAATTTCTCCACCACAGGCTTCCATGTTGCTCTCCTTGATAGATTGGCCCCTAAGGGCATTCCAAGATACTTCAATGGGAGATTCTGGCACTTACAGTTTAGTCTAGAAGCAAAGGATTGCAGCATAACATCAGGAATGCCCACACCACATACAGTACTCTTATGAAAATTGATCCTCAACCCAGAAATAATCTCAAAGCATCTGAGAATTCGCTTTACAATCAACACTTCCGACCACTCAGCTTCACAAAAAATAATTGTGTCATCCGCAAACTGAAGATGGGAAATATTAATACCATTAGATCCAATGGTTATCCCTTTAACCAAGCCCAACCCCTTTGCTCTTGTAAGAAGCAAATTGAGACCTTCAGCCACCACATTAAATAGGAAAGGTGATAATGGGTCACTTTGTCTTAGCCCTTTATGAGGGCAAAACTCAGGTGTAGGTGAACCATTAACCAACACAGAAACTTTAGCTGAAGAAATGCAAGTACGGATCCAATTCACCCACTTAGCACCAAACCCAAAGTTGGATAGCATTTGGATAAGAAAGTTTCAATTAACTGTATCATAGGCTTTTTGGAAATTCAATTTCAAAATCAGGCATTTTCTTCTAGATTTCTTCCACTAGTCCACCACCTCATTAGCTATCAATACTCCGTCCAAAATATTCCTTCCCCCTAGGAATGCAAATTGGGCAGTATCTATCACATCAGGAAGAACCCTTTTCATTCTATTGGAAAGAACCTTGGAAAGAATTTTATATGTGGAATTTATGAGACTAATGGGCCTGAAATAGTTCTTTCATTGCTTTGGTCCCAAAAAAACACAAGCCTATATAAACACATATGCATGTAGCATCTGTAAATCACATCTCCAACAACATTCCCATTACAATCTCCAGCTCAAATCTCCTTTTCCTTAGAACAAAAAGTAAGTTTCCATATAGTTACAAACAAAGGGTTAGGTCATTTCAAATTCAAATGATGGTTTCACGTAGGTTTATCTTCACAACTTTATTCATTGTGACCATTTTATTCTCTTCAACTTCTTTAGTATAACTTGCAAAATCCATGAGACCTCTGAGGGATCCTTCGGTGCTCATCCAATCCATCCTTAGAGGAACTGTGCCGCCATCTGACCCTAATCCTTGTACTTACATCCCCGGCCAGGGCACTGTGACTTGTCCATAGCGGTGCAAATGAAAAAATTATTAGGTATTCATACAATATTACTTGTGTTGTGCTCTTCATCAACGGAGAGTACAATATATGAGTCATCACTTAAAAATGTAGGTTAGTTCTTTCCCACCTATAAAGTTTTTTGCTACATCATTGGTTAGGAGAAACAAGCACACAATGCCAAATGGGGTTAATAAAGATTCAAGCTCTTCATCTTGTACAACAATAAGTTTCAGCTGCATATCAACTAAGGTTTTAAATATTAGCTATTATGTATCGTATCGGTTGTTATGTATCGAAATTTCGGATTTTCATCAATATGCAGGCTAATACTGCCCAACATGTGACTGTATCACCAATACCGATATCCTAATACCATTATTTAAAACCATGATACAAACTTAGGAATATACAATAATTTTTTTTTTTTTCTAGAGGTTTTATTTGTTTTAATATTTATTTATTTATTTATTCTATTATCTGGGACAACCATTACAAGTTGGTTGTACACCGATGTACACGGTGTAATTTATAACCCATTTAAATTTATTTATTTTTTAATATTTTACAGTTGTTAAATTTATTCATTTATTTATTTATTTTAACAGTTGTTGTATACCGATGTAGAAATGATAATTTGTTAAATTCCTGATGTGCATGAAATGAATTTTTTATTTACGTTGACGAATGCATGGAATTAAGGCGAGGACACTTGTAAAAAATGACTCAAATTGAGAAATTTTGTCTAATGTTGAATTCTTAATACCAACTGTTCTAAAAGTTTGTTTTAAAATTCAATCTGATGTCAAAATAATAAATAGATAATAGATTTTGTGTTTATCATGATTTTATATCTTAAGCTGCTATGGAGACTTCTTTTGGATCAATATAATTATTTTCTATACATGTTTTGATATTGTAAAATGTTTAATTGGGAACTTGCAGCTCAAGATGGTTCGCAATTGGGGCTTCTTTTTTTTTCTTTTCATTTCATTTCCTTTTTTTTTTTTTTTTTTTTTTGTATTTTGAAATACATCCAAGTAAAAAAAAAAATACAAAAATCATCTAAAAAATAAAATATGCGGACTAGATTTATTAGTATGACTCACATCACATCATATTAATTTTTATTTATATTTTGGATATATTGGAAGGAAATGAAAATCAAACCCCAGTTGTTGTAACCACTGAATTAATCCTAGTGATTTATAATAGGGAAAATATCAAATTAATGCTAGTTTGAAAAAACAATTATAAATTAATGAAAATTTTTATAAATATTAATAATTAAAATTATAAACATTTTCATGAATTTGTTATTATTGTTTGAAAAATCCACCTGATTGTAATTTCTCCTTTATAATACATTAAATTTAAATCTACACTATAAACATAATTTTCTAGATTTGTAGTTTTTTGTTAAAAAGAAAAAAAGAAGAAAATGAAAAAGGAGAGAGTGAAATACAATATATTATGAACTAATATCATTTTCTTCCATATTAATATTATGTGGGATCCATTCAACTAGGTACATTCTTATATCAATAACACATTTTTTTAATCATACATTATTTACCACTTCATTTGTTACATTACTCATGGTGATTACACAGCCAACGTTTGACAAGATAGTTGAGGTTAATTTAACTTATTAAAATATAAAATATATTAAAAGTTAATAAGGTAAAATATTATAGAGTAAATTATGTAAATAATCCCTATAGTTTATACGATGTGTCAATTTGGTCCCTGTAGTTTAATTTGCTCGATTTTACCCCTTAATTTAACGGATTGTGTCATTTTAGTTCAATAAATAACCTCAACTAACACATCGAGCAAATTAAGGGGTAAAATCGAGCAAATTAAACTACAGGGACCAAATTAACACATCGTGTAAAGTACAAGAACTATTTACATAATTTTCCCAATATTATATTTAAATCATAATTATTTATTTTGTTTTCTCACAAAATTATAAAAAAAATTAAAAATTCATTCTAAACAAAACTTTTTTTAGCCAGGCTAAAAGAACCAAAAAGTAAAAAAATCAAGCCAAAAAAATTCTTCTCAAACAAAACCACAAAACATGTTAGATTAGGGTCTATTTTGCCAATTAAAAAAAGTCAACTAATTAATTTATTGACTTATTTGAGTCACATTACATTTCTATTTTTTTACATATTTCTTTTTAAAAAAAAAAAAAACCAATAAGCCAAAAAAAGATTCACTTCCTAAAATAGTCACTAAAAAAAAGTGAACTAGTTTCTCTATTTTTCTAAACATCTTGTAATAAAAAGTTAAAAAATCTACTAAAATATTTATTTCTCAAAATAATTATAAATAATATAATAATAAATAAATAAATAATACTCATAACATTTTGAAGTGTAAAAATGACCCGTGGCCCGTAGGCGGCTCAAAACCTGCTCGCGGCCCAGGGTGGGCCCTGCCCGTTTAGAACCATTTGGGCCCGGACATGAGCCTTAGACTTGGGCCATCATTTTGAAGCCCGGCTCAGCCCGTGGGCCTGGGCCACCATCCGCCCGCTTAAAGCCCACTCAAGACTCGGCCAGCCCGAGACCCGGTATCTTTTTTAGTGGAAAATAATAAAATTTTGTTAAAAAAATTTTTAAAAATTAAAAAAAATGGTCAGGCCCACCCAAGCCCGAGGCCAGGTCCAGGCCCATCGGACCGGCCCCGGCCAATGACCGAATACCCATGGGCCTGGGCCTAAATTTTTGACCTGTGACCCAACCTAGCCAGAATTTTGATAAGAGCCTGTAAAACCCGACATGTGCCGAGTGGGCCAGGCTGGACCAGATTTATACCCCTACATTTTGTTGCGTTAGCACATGATATAGGTAGGTGTACACTGACACATTTTTTTTACCCATAATTACATGAGAAAATTAGTCTAAAGTCCCTCTTCCATTTTTAGTAATGGAAGAGATCCACAATATTATTTTATGATGTCTAAGGTCCCTACAGAGAAATTTGATATATCTCACACCTTCAAACCCTTACCCTCCTCTCTCTCTCTCCTCGCTGCTCTTTTCGCTCTGGCTTCCACCTGACACATTGCTCTCAGAACTTCCTTTCTTCTCATCAATCTGATCAATCCCGATCTCGCCAATTGCCTTGTTCTCTCTCTCCAATTCCCCGATTTTACAGTTCTCTGCTCGATCCGAGTCCTTGATTTCGCTAACATCCTTGAAGAACAGAGGTAACATGCCTGAACTGTGCTTCACGAGCATTCATCGGCGTTTGAAGCTTCGATTCGAACGAAGCCAAAGAAGGATCAAAACGAACACTATAATTAGGCAAACAAAGCATAGTCCGATCACAAGGTAGAGTCTTAGCCCGAGAAATGGCGTCTTGGAGTTGAGACTGTGGAACAAAGAGGTGTCGGAGCTGTAATGATCGTCGGAAACCACCATTGTTTCCCGCTAGATGAGAGAGAGAGAGAGAGAGAGAGAGAGAGAGAGAGAGAGAGAAAGAGGGAGAGAGAGAACAGAGAGGTGTCGGAGCTATGATGATCGTCTGATTTCGTTTTTCAAAAAATATAGAAAGTGAACAAAGAGAAAAATTTAACGTAAAATACATTAAAATCCCACTTCTAGAGATTGTGTCGATGTGCGCGGAGGGACGGGCGGCGATAGGCGGAGACGAGAGCTACGTAGTGGCGATTGTGAAGAGGTTGATGAAGATGTCGAGTGCGAGTATCCAACCAACGATGACGATTGCCCACCCAAAAAGTCTTCCAGCTTCGGAACCGTGTTTTGTTGGATTTGCGAATCCACGAAGCTCCTGAATATAAACGAATCTGCAATGCTTTGTTCTTGTTTTACTTGATTCTCCCCATCATCATACAAGCATTCAACCTTTGTATTTTTCCATCCTGCTATAAAACATCAATATCAGTTCCAGAGAAATTCAAAAATTCTCTAGAGATAAACATCATTATGAAAACACATTTGATAAATTCCGAAGTCAGATAAATTTGGTTAAAACACATTCCGAAGTCAAAGAAATTCCGAAGTTAGAGAAATTCAAAATTTCTTTGGAGATAAATCCAGAGAAATTTCTCTGGTGAGAAATTCCGAAGTCCAGAGAAATTTCCAAAATTTTTCTGGAGAGAAATGTAGAGGGACCTTAGATATTATGAAAATATTTAGTGTCCTTTATGCTATAAAATCTTTATATCAGGGACCTTAAAAAAAAATCCCCCAATTACATGCAGTTCACATTAATCCTGGTTTCTATTATTTTTAAACAAGGAAATTATGCGTTGCCCTTTTTACGTTTGGATATTTTCTTATTTTTATTCTTAAATTTTTTGTCTCTTATTTTAACAGTTTATGTTTTAAATTTTTTTCAATTTATTTCTAAAATTAACTTCTATTTAAAATTAGATAAAAAAAATATCACTCTAGCTACAATATGATATAAAAAAATATATTATTATATTAGAATTTAGATTTGTATCAAAGGTGTGAGTTATGTATAATAAAATATTTTTATATCACGTGATTGTCAATGTATAATTTTTTGTTTAATTTTGAACATAAATTAGTTTTTAAAATAAATTGACAAAAACTTAAAACATAAAAAATCAAAAAAAAAAAAAAGTTTAAAGACAAAAGTAAAAAAATGAACAAATATAAAAAGGGCAAAATATTATTTTCCTTTCTTAAAAAATACATTGTGGCATGCCAATGCATATTTTATTTTCATTAAAATAGTTTCAACCAATATTTTAAAAATCGGACTAGTGAGTGAACCGGAAAAGAGATTAGGTGGACGGATCACCGGTTCAACCGCCGATTTTTCCGATTCTCTCTAAATAAGCCGGATCACCGGTTTAAAAATCGGACTAGTGAGTGAACCGGAAAAGGGATTAGATTCTCTCTAACGATTTAGAGGATATATCTAGAGAATCTCGACCGGTCAACGGTTCAACTAGCCGATCCAGTCCGATTTTCAAAACCTTGGTTTCAACCCACGAGAACTGCGACTTGCTACTAAAGTTGCATCAATACTTTCTTATTATTTAAAAAATAATTAAAAAAAAATTATACTAAGTGCACAAATCTCTTGTAATTTTAATTTATTTCTTCATTTTTGGCTTGACAAGTGATAAATCTAAGTCTGAGAAGCTAAATTTATGTTATTAAATTAAGCCAAAATAAATTATTTAAAAGGGAATTGAACATTTTAAATTAGACGTCAACATCTTAATCTTTTTTAAAATAGTGAATAAATTACTTTGGCCTTTGATTTCAATTAGTGTTTGGAGTTTGATATTTGGGTGACTTATTTTTGTGTTAGTAATTTAAAAAAAAAAACGTTAGACTTTTAAATTATACTTGACAAGATGAATTGAAAATTTTAAAAAATTCCAAAAACAATCTTGAAAAGACAAAATCAAAACCCCCCCCCCCCAACACACACACAAAAAATAAAGGATTTTTTTTTATACTTATTTTGGCTTAAATTTTTTTCCTAAGCTTTTCAAAAAAATTATTTTTTAGAATTGTCTGCACAAGATGAACCAAAAAAAGTAAATAAAAAAATTTGACATAATTTTGAAAATATGTAAGACAAAAAAAGTAGAAAAAAAAGAAAAGAAAAAAAAAAGTGATTTATTTGTAACTTTCCAAATAGTCATATCAGATTAAATTAACACGGTATTAAAAAAAATAATTCATAAAATTGTTATAATAAGAAATATAAAAATTAAACTAATACAAGTGGCAAATTATAAAAATTAAAAATCTAATTTGTTCAAATTATTATAAACATGTTAAAGAAAGGCCACACATGGTAAACAAGACCAATTCAATTTCATCTTCATATATAAACTTCATATACGTATGTGCATACCACGCGATCATGTTGTTAATCCGGTTGGGACGTGGGAAACAAGCAGCCGAAGACAAAGTCAAAATCGTCTGGGTCAAGGCCCACCTTTATACCATGTTACCATCAGATCTGTTGTTTACATGGACCTGTATTCCACAACATGTATCTTTTTAGTGATGTTGACTTTTCATGGGTTCATATCCATTTTGGTATAATTAATTTTTTTGAAAACATTAATAAGTGGTCTCTATATTTTTTTTAATATTATTTTGATTTTTATATTTTTAATTGATATAATTTTGATCCTTAATGTTAAATTTTGTGTCAATTTGATCTAATTAATAATACCGTTAGTATTTTTAACTGAAAATAATCACTAAATTAGTTGAGATTAACTCACTGAGGTTATTAAATTTATAATTGTATTCTAAAAAACATGACACGTGTCATTTATATGTATATTTTTCATAAAAAAATGATAACAGTTGTAATTAATTGGACCAAATTGAAACAAAATTATAAATTCAATATCAAAATCAAACCAATTGAAATTATAGGAATCAAAATAACACAAGGATCAAATTACAGGGACTACTGTCACAATTTGTCCTTAATAAACTTATAAATAAATATATCACTTAGACACATTTGACGATTGACATTATTTACGTTATTTATGGGGAAAATTGAAATCAGTGAAGTCTTTTCAAAATAATTGCAAATTCATGAAAAAATTCATGACTTTAATTATTAAAATTGATAAAGTGTTCTACTAATTTACAATTATTTTGAGAAGACCCTACTTAATTATATAGTTATAGTCAGTTTATTTATTTATTTATTTTTTGCCTTACACATTCTCATTATGCTGTAGAGTTTTGCATTCTTCGTTCTTTCTAAAAACACCCTATTTCATGATCTTCAATTCTTAATTCATCATTTTTTTTTTATTTCTGCATTGTTTTCTCTTATATCTTGGTGTAGCAACAAATAAGCTGTCAATATTGTAATCTAGCTCACACCACTGAAAGAGTTAATCTAGCTTTGTTGATTACTTGAAAATATTTGAGTTTGTCATTTCACAACCATGGTCCAGTATTGTAACAATCAGAGTACTATTCATATTGCTTATAATAATTTTTTTAATAAATTTACACCAAACACAGAGATTAATTATTGTGACTTTATGCATCAACGTGTTGTTCGTGGGACCATTTGACTCGTTTTTGTTGATTTAGCGGAGCAAACTATTTATATCTCTTCACAAAAGCACAAATTTAAGTTGGTGCTTTTTCACCTTGAGTTTGAGGAGAATAATGTCAGTGTATATTGTATGCATTATTATTGTATTGTCTTATTTAATGTGTTGGCTTTATTTAAATTTCTTGGTTTAACAGGCTCTTTATTTTTATTAGATATATTCATTTGACTTCTTTTTTTTTAAGATTAATTTGACTTGAAAAGCTACAGTTTATTCTTAAGATTAATCAAAATACGTGTAAGTTGATACAGACACCCGATTAACCATAATAACAAAAATATCTGTCAAGGCAAGCTCGTTGGCCAAGGCTTACGCCTAAAATTTCAGTCTTGGGTTGGCTAAGTCCGTCATAATAGATGGGCTTGGGCAATAGTTGCCATCATAAAATTTTGAACCTTTACAGCCTGTTTCGAACTCCGTTTGGCATTCAAGTATTCCATGTGTGTTGATCTTCGAATATAGACCGAGGCAATTCAAACAAGCCAAGGAAAGTCAACACATGAAAAATTCATCTATATGCTTTAGTCAAAAAAACACACATCCAACATTTGAACAAACAAGTCAACTAAAACCCAAAGCCAATATAAACACATGTACATGTAACATCTATACATCAAATCTCCAACAACATTTCCATTACAATCTCTAGCTCAAATTTCTTTTCCTTAGCACAAACAAACAACCCTTCAAATAGTTACAAACAGAAGGGTCATTTCTTAAGTTTAAAAGAGAAGAAGATGGTTTCTCATAGATTTCTCTTCACAACTTTATTCATTGTGACCATTTTGTTCTCTTCAACTTGTTTAGTACAGCTTACAGAAGCCACGAGACCTCGGATGGTTCCATTGCTCATCCAGTCCATCCTCAGAGGAAAGGTGCCGCCAACCGGCCCTAATCCCTGCACTTACATCCCTGGCAAAAGTACCGGTACTTGCACGTAGCGGTGCAAATTGAAAAATTATTAGGCAGGACTGGAATGTAAAGCAATAAAGTTTCAGCTGCCTATCACCTTTAGAATGATATAGGGGTCACATTTTTTTTTTCCTTGTTATTTGGGACAACCATTACAACTTTTGGTTGTACACCCATGTACATGGTGTTTTGCTGGCCTTCCATCAGCAGAGTGAAGGGTTGAGTAGCAGCATAGCAGCATTGCATAGCAGCATAGCGGCATGGTTTAGTTTCAGTTTGGTGTCTAGCAGCATAGCAGCATTGGTTTTAATTTATTGGTCTCTCTCATTGGTTCTTCACCAACTTCGGGGTGCTAGCAAATGATAGGATAGGCTTTTTGGTGCCAACCTAATTGGGATCATTTAGGTCATTGTGATGCTCCTGCACTCCTCTTCTCTTTATTGATGTAATTTATTTCGTACTTGTACTAGTTTCTTACATCAATAAAGTTCTCTTTTTGCTGATCAAAAAAAAAAAAAAAAAAAAAATTTATAACCCATTTCGATTTATTTATTTTATTTTACAATTGTTTTTGACGATATATACTAATTATGGTTTTAAATATCGGATTTTTATCGTTCCAAGATCGCTACACTTTGGCTAGTTTGTAACACATGTCGGTACATAACAGATTCACAACTGATCAATTTGGCTAATTCAACTACTGTAAAATTCTTTTATGCTGTTGATGATTATAAAAAAAATTCAAGACCACAACGCAATATTTGATTTCCAATACGCATCTCTTGATAATTCCAATACTGTTACACCACAAATGATATTGATATGTCTCATCATACCACTAATTTAAAACGATGTGCACAAATCAAATGATATTTTGTCATTTTAAATTTTAGGCATGCATTCAGTAGCGGAGCCACAGCTGGTGCAAGGGGTTCACATGACCCCCTGGGTTTTGGAATTTTTTTTTTTTTACAAACATAAAGAAAATATTTTAAATAAAAAAAATTATAAAATATTATTTAGAGTGAAATATTAATGACATTTTTTAAATTATGAAAATAATAATGGTTGTTTTTTGTTTATTGAAAATAAAGATATTACGATAACTCATATTATTATCTATGAAAATTTCAATACAATTGTGATATCTATCATTATTGACATACAATTATAATTAATCTCAATAAAAATTTGGAATTTATTAAATTGTTAGTTACATTTGACATGTGGGATTCATCCTCTATGTGTTTCTTTACTATTGGTTGGTGATATCATATGTCAATGATGACGTGATATTACTATTATATTGAATATTTATTGAAATTTTGTATAAAAAATTACTTTATTATTATATAATTTATTTTAAAACTTATATCTATGACTTTTTTTATATTGTCCATGATATACTAATTACAATAATATATATATATATATATATATATATATATATATATATATATATATATTTATATTTATCTTTCTTGAAGTCAATCGTAAAAATTTATGTGAAATATTTTCGTAAAAATTTTCAATGTTATAATTAATAAGTGTCCCATCTGATTTAATTTCCTGGCTTTGCCACTACATGCATTCAACGAAATTGTTATTTACGTTGACAGATGCATGGTTTTGGTACGTAAATACTATAATATATATATATATATATATATAAAGGAATTAAGATGAAGACACATCTAACAAAGGTCTCAAATTGAGAAATTTTTTTTTTTTTTTGGGTCTAGTAAACATGAAATTTCAGTCTCAGTAACCTCTGTGTTTTTTGTTTTTCTTTGTATTTATTTGATTTCTATACCATGATGCTATATCTTTGGAGAGCTTTTGCATCAATGTAATTATTTTCTATGCATGTTTTAATATGCTAAATGTTTAATTTGGAATTTGCAGCTCAAGTTGTCAACTAGAATTTTAGCTAGTAGCTATCAACCCTTTTTTTTTTTTTTAATGTATCAATAATTGAAAAATAGAGGAACAAAAAGTTGTATAGTGTAAAAAAAATTGTCCTTTCATAAATTCATAATTTTATTTGAGGTATAAATTATTTTTTTAGCCATAAAAAAAATAAAAATAAAATTATGAGTGTGACAAGCTAAAATTTCCATTAAATTTCAATACTTTTTATAATTTTACTTTATTTACTTTATTTCTTCTTTTTTGAGTCTTGACAAATTGCTTCGTTTGATTTACTTTTATAATCATGATTTAAGTGTGAAATTGTGTTTTGAGTTGAGTTTTGAAATGAAAATAAATTGTTTAGTTATGAATTTTAAAAAGAGTTTTGAGTTGTATTTTGAAAATTTTTGAATTTATTTTTTATAAAATATTTAAAAAAACTTCTCAATTTTATTTATTTAGGGTAACTATTTTTTATTGTAAATATTTATTTTTTAATGTGTGTTGTATTTACTACATGTGTGAATTTATTTTTAAATATTTAAAATATATTTTTTAAATATTTAAAAATTTTAAATGAGTTGTATTTTTTATTTTAAATATATAATTTTTATTTTTTTATTTTAAATATTTTATTTTATTAATATTTTTAAAATTTTTAAACTTTTTTTAATATTTATTTTTTTTAAATTTTAAAAAATCTTGGATCTGCCATATATATCTAAATTATAACAAATTACTTGGCCAATACTTGAAAAAATAACAAAATATTGTTTTCAAAAAATATATATATAAAAAATATTTTTCTTCAAAAATAAAAATAAACAAAATATTTTTTCAAAAATATAAAATAAAAAATAATTTTAAAGAACAAAATTTTAAAAAAAAAATTGATTTTTTTTTTTTTAAATAGAGTTTTCAAAAAAGTTTGATTTTGAATTTTGAAAAGAGTTTTTGAAATGAGTTTTGAGTTGTGTGTTTGACTATGAGTTTTGAAATTTTTTTTATTACAATCACGACTACAAAACTAAACCAAACACTTGTTTTTTCCTCCCACAAAATAGAGATTAATTATTAGTAGTTAGATTATAACGTATATCAACGTCTATTTATAAACTCGAACTTAAAATCTCACTCACTCCGGAACTGATCTAGAATTATTATTATGGGGTGTGAAAGTATGTTTAGAAAGACAAACTTTATAATTTTAAATTATATTAAAATTTTAGAAAATTTACACATAAGTCCTAATTTTTGAAAAGTTGAACCATTTAGTCCTAAAAGTTTTCTTATACTCCATTTAGTCTCATTTGCACATCAATCTAATGTTCGAAACATTAATCTGATGTTCGAAATCTAATGTTCCAAAACATTAATCTGATGTTCGAAATCTAATGTTCCAAAACATTAATCTGATGTTCGAAATCTAATGTTCAAAACATTAATCTGATGTTTGAAACATGTAATAGGACCTTTCAGTCTATAAGAAAACTTTTAGGACTAAATAGTGTATAAGTTATTAATTTGGGATTTATTGGTGCATCCCCTTAAAATTTTTAATATAATATATGATATATTTTTAAAATTTTAGAAGTGTCGTTGCCTCCCATCTCCACCCCTAGATCCTGTGGAGTCACCCCATGTGAAATGGGTGATGGTTTTCTTCACATGTGTGAACACACAAAGGTGGCCACCAAACCATTCAACAAATGGAAGGCTACCAAACCTTTGGCCACCAACCACCAACCCAAAGGGTCAAAGAAGGAGGCTGCCAAACCCACCTACCAAGGCTCTCCCTCCCCTATAAATAGAGGTTGAGAGGAGAGAACATGCAGAAAGAGAGAGAGAGAAGTGAGTGAAAACCAAGAGAGCTAAAGATGTGAGTTAGAGAAACCGTCTCTCTCGGTGTGAGAGAGGGAGACGGGTGAATGTGAGTGAGAAGAGTGTGAGCTTCTCCTCTGTAATATTTCTGTAATATCTCCATTGAAATAAGTGATAAACGGTTCCTCTCCCGTGACGTAGGTTTTTAATACCGAACCACGTAAAATATTGTGTCTCCTTGTGCATGGGTGTGTTTTTCTGCTTCCGCTACTTTCTATAAGGTCTTGGGGGATCCCAGATCCCAACAAATGGTATCAGAGCCTTGTCGGTGGCGTTTCGGCACAAAAACAGTGCGATGTCCGAAACTGCCCAGAAATGAAGTTGCTCCAAATCCAGTTTTGAGCATACCAGGAGCAAGGGCTCGAGAAGAGGAGTCCAAATATGCAAAGAAAACACAAAGGAGACACCAGACGCGCCTCCACGCGCTCCTAGAAATAGGCGCGTGACCACCAGTCACAGAACGCGCCTTCACGCGCCGAGAAGGCTACCGGCGCGTCGAACCCAGTCTCGCGCACGCGCCCCACGCGCGCGCAGAGAAGGAAGACGAGTGAGCAAGACACGCGTGCAACACACGCGCCATCCACACGCGCGCCACGTCAGCGACGCGTCACCAGACACGTCATCCAGATGAGCCACGTGGCTGCCACGCAGCAGCCAGGTCACCGCCACATGGCAGTCCACGTCAGCGCCAAGTCAGCACTGACTGCCACGTCAGCTATGCACGTCAGCATCAGAGAGCCGGATCCAGTGTTTCGCGGCAATTATGCAGTCGCAGGAGGGAAGAGATCCAGTGCTTCGCGGCTATGGTGCAGCCGCAGATCTGAGGCGTACAAAATGTTTTGGCTCGATCTAAGCCATTTGGAGTCCGTTTTTGATGATCCAATAGTGTTTTCTGACTATTTGGAGTATTCCGGACACATCCGTACGGTCAGAGTTTGACGACGGAGTTTGTGTAAAAAGAAGGCAGATTGAAGTGACGGACGGCATCAGACGCAGTAGACGAAATATTCTGTTGGAACACAAAATGTTCCTGAAATTCTGAAAATTGCAATTTTGGTCCCTGTAGTTTGTGAAATTACAGTTTGGTCCCAGTGTTTGGAAAATTTGCAATGTTGCCACAGTTTGGGAAAGTTTCAGTGAGATCCCAGAAGTGTAGCGAATGTTGGTCCTAGCTAAACGGACCGCTCCGGACGCAACCGTCAGCTCAGAATAGTGAAATTCTGAATGGTTTTGAAAGATTGTCAAAAGGTTGCCGGATATTGTGGACCGCTGCAGATTTAATGAAGAGGTTAGAATGGACAGATTCTGACCAGATTGGACAACCAAATACAAAGCGAGATAGATCATTAAAGACCAGAGAAGATCATGATTGGTCAGGGGCGATCAGAGGATTGCAGACATGATTATCTCAAGATCAACAATGTCTAGGAAAGTTCTGTCAAAAAGACACTGTCTAAGGAGACTGGTTCTTAAGTGGGACCGGTTGTGACCCCACCAGTCTTTCCTGGGAACTTTCCTGGTTGTTGATGTCATCAGAGGATCGGGTTCAATCAGAAGAGAAGACCATTCATCAACGGATAGATGATTTGGCGAACGAGCACTATGCAAGAAAGTGCATAGCTAACGATGCTTTGACAGATGGAGCTACTGTCAATCATCAATCTACTGGACAACAAATCAGAGATTGCAAAGGCATAGACAACAAGCGTATGTGGAAACGCTAGGAGATTGTTCAGAAATGCAGAGGGCAAAGGCTGATAGTTCAGAGGAAAAGCTCCGAGCAAAGAAGACCAAGGACGTTGCTACACAACGAGTTTTTCTATTGCTCCAATGACTGGTCCTGTAAGATAAGGCATGACAATCAAGGGCATCCCAGCAAGGGGGTGCATGACATCCAATCAGGGGGTGTCAGATATCTTGGTTGCGCAAGTTCAAACATAGCAAGTGAAGACATCCGAGACAGAAGCTTGGAAGAGCTGTGTGGGGAAAAGAAGAAGAGAGTGCTTCTCTCATTGTGAATCACCAACAGTGGTTTACACCCCACTCCCACCAACAGTGGTATCTCTCCAAATCAGAGAGTGATGTGAGTTGAGTTGAGGATGAAGGATTCCCTCCTCCTCTTATCTCTGATGTGTTATTATCTAGCTTCAGGGGGTGCAGACGTCTCAGTGAAGAGATGAAGACTATGTTGAATTTAGGCCTGACAAGATTAGCAGCAGTGTATGCAGTGGATCACCTCACATGGGTTGAGGGGGTGATTTGTGGAGTCACCCCATGTGAAATGGGTGATGGTTTTCTTCACATGTGTGAACACACAAAGGTGGCCACCAAACCATTCAACAAATGGAAGGCTACCAAACCTTTGGCCACCAACCACCAACCCAAAGGGTCAAAGAAGGAGGCTGCCAAACCCACCTACCAAGGCTCTCCCTCCCCTATAAATAGAGGTTGAGAGGAGAGAGCAAAATGAGAGAGAGAAGTGAGTGAAAACCAAGAGAGCTAAAGATGTGAGTTAGAGAAACCGTCTCTCTCGGTGTGAGAGAGGGAGACGGGTGAATGTGAGTGAGAAGAGTGTGAGCTTCTCCTCTGTAATATTTCTGTAATATCTCCATTGAAATAAGTGATAAACGGTTCCTCTCCCGTGGACGTAGGTTTTAATACCGAACCACGTAAAATATTGTGTCTCCTTGTGCATGGGTGTGTTTTTCTGCTTCCGCTACTTTCTATAAGGTCTTGGGCGGGATCCCAGATCCCAACAGATCCATGTTGACACGTTAGTACCCTCTTCATAACCATTTGAACAATTACGTAGATCTTGACAAATCATAGTCGGAGCAGTTAAATTTCAAGTATATTTCAAAATTCTTCATATATAATAAATTGTAAAATTTAAATTAGCTAAACGAGTGTCCAATGAAAATTCATAACTATATATATTACAATTAATTATTTTAATGAAATATTTAAATGGCTCCTCACATGTTAAAAAAAGAACCCCTAAAATTTTAATAAATCAAACTTATTTATATATATATATATATATATATATATATATTGTGTTCAAAATTTAAATCACGTGATATTGCTAAATCGGTAGGGACGTGGGAAACAGGCAGGCTAGATGCTCAAAGGGCACCTTTGATTCGTAGTTTTACCTCACTTGTGTTTTATCTGACTTCGTCAAACATACATCTTATTCTATTCTAATTTTAAGACTCTGACTCTACATGATTTTTTTTTTTTTTTTTTTTTTTAGAGGAATTATTTTTTTGTCAAATAAGGTGAGCTTATTTACAAATATGGAAAATGATCCGTCCTACAAATTTTTCTCACAAAAGCACTTCTTATTGGTAAGAGGTTATTATTATTATATTTATTTATCAACAAAATAGAAACTTTATTGATTAGAATTAAGGATCAACCTTACATCAAACATCAATAAAAGTAGAAATTAAAATGTGCAGTAGCATCATAGCACCACCCTCAACTCCCAATTAGGTTGGCAGCGAAGGGAATGCCCTATCATTTGCTACACAAACCTAAAAGAAAAGGTTGAAGAGTACTCAACCTAAAACAAGATAATCAAGAACGTCCAAGACCTAAATCCCTTACAGAATTACCGCTATAGAGAGAGTGAGTGAACTCTTATCGGTAAGAACTTGTGAAGGGATGTTTTTGTGGGAGAAAATTATCGGGATATTGCACTGCCGTACAAATATTAACTAAATTAAATTGATCAGTCAGCTATGAAGAGCAACCAACATTAATACAATAAAGTGACCTATAATGAAAAATAAATAAATAAACCTGAATAGGAAAAAAAATTAGTTAATGTTTTTATTTGACAATAATTCACCTCTTGAAAATGTACTACAATAATCAATTGAATAAAATTAAATTTTTCTCTTATTATAAACCTTTTTTTTTTTTTTTTTTTTATCAACAAAAAACCAAAGAAACTTTATTTATGTAAAAACAGTACAAGGTACAAATTAAATTACACCAATAAAGAAAAAAGGAGTGCAGGAGCATCACAATGAGCTAAATGATCCCAACTAGGTTGGTACCAAAAAGCTCATCCTATCATTTGCTAGCACCCCAAGTTGGTGAGGAACCAACGAGAGAATTTCACTCATGGTT
This sequence comes from Camellia japonica, assembly GCA_030407325.1. Lineage (NCBI taxonomy): Eukaryota > Viridiplantae > Streptophyta > Magnoliopsida > Ericales > Theaceae > Camellia > Camellia japonica. The sequence continues at coordinate 169,166,503 of JAPPVO010000031.1, read as the reverse complement.
GTTTATAAATAAGCACTCAAAATATTCACCCAAAAAAAATAAGCACTCAAAATAATACAACCATACATTAAGTAGATAGTTGTTGTACATAATTAGAGATAGCAAAATATTTGAAACATCTAATTTATCATTTTTAAAAATCATCTTTAATGATGTGTCTGACAAATATCAATTTTTAATTTGTCAAATATTTTATCATGTGAGGTCTACCCACAATACCACATCATTAAGGGGTAGTTTAAATGTGGTAAATTAAGGGAATGTAACATTGTTGTTAAACATATAATTATGTATAATAAAAAATTGTAATTAAGATCTCATTATTTTATCACCGTGTGAGATTCTAAATATCTTTCTTGCAAATAAATATGTATTAATGCTGTGTTTGGTTAGAAATTTTGAAAAGGAATTTGAAAAAAAAAAAATATGTAAAATTATGTGAAATGTAAGTATATTTTATTCACATTTTATTTATATTTTTTCTTTTCATTTTCAAATTTATTTCTAAATTTTCTAACTAAATACAACCTAAGAGTGTTTATTTTGTTTTATTTTTATCATTTCTTAGAAGCTACTCTTAACTCAGATTTAAGGGGAAAGAGAATCACCTCAATGCTCCACATGGGGCTCGACTCACAGCCTCTAGGCACTAAGAGTAATGTTAGATTTTTAAAATGTTACTTTTAAATTTATGCACACTAATTTGGTAGAAGGGTTAGGTTTTAAATGTACGCACTGATTTGGTAGAAGGGTTAAGTTTTATTTGGTTGATTTTTAAATAAATTAATATGCAATAGCCCACATTATTGAGTCTAAAATTAAGGGTGATATTTTAAGAAATCATCTATGTACTAAACTAGTTGAAGCAATTTTTTATTTTTTGTTTTTGGTTGGAAGTTATGAAAAATATAACCCCACATTTTTAGGAATGGGAGTTTACACTGGCCATAAAAAAATTATTTAATATTTTAAGAATACCCTTATAATATGTGCACATGATATAACAGACCAATAAAATTGCACACAAAATATGAATGAGATCAATATTGTCTCTCGTTCAACTCATTATGATAAGTCTGGTAAGAATTTTGATCATTTTCATTGCATATTTGTAATTGAGAAGTTCTATTATATAATCCAATAATAAGTGTAGCGATCTTTTTTTATTTTAAATTAATTATAAATTTATATTCCTATTTCATAACTATTAAATTTCTAATAAAAATCTTTCATTATATATCTGAAATAAAGAGAATCAAAGTGCGTCTATGCTCATCCAATTACTAATACTTTTTCAAAAAGTGTTGAATGGATAATATGAAAGCAATGAATTATTCTATTTACCACTTGCCTAAAAGTTTGATTTTGATCCGTGACTTTCACGTTTTGAAGGTTTCAACTTTTGATTAATGCTTATTCATAGCTCTGAAAACCCTTGTTTATCTCATACTACTATTTATTTATTTATTTTATTATTATTTTTTTTAACAGAGAAATGGACGCTTCATGGGCCTCATAGTATCTGTGGGTCCTAATCCTAAGACAATTGATTGCCCATAAAATTTAACACAATCTAAAAGAAGGGATCCACCACCAAGACAAGAGAAATACACCAACTCCTAGAACAAAAGACAAAGTTATGATCAAAGTACAACTCAATCAGCTCATCGTTTGAAAAATGGGCCGCTAGTTGCGCCCTCCAAGAGTCGAGCCCTGCTCAATTGTGTGGAAGGAAGACACCATTCCACCCCACCAACACCCCCAACAACTCATACTACTATTTGAGGATGGTGCCTTTTCAGTTGTCAATTTGGATTGGACCATCAAGTGTGGGCTTTTTCTTTGGATCCCACTTGAATAATTTAATTTGTTCACATTTTAAAGTTTGTTGAGTAAATTATTTATATAAAAAATTAAATTGATTAGATAATGATAATCACATATTCGAATCAATTTTATATTAAAAAATAAATGGTTATACTTAAAATTATACTCATCGTCCATTTTTTACACACAAAACAAAATTAATCCAAACATATGGTTACCGTTTTCTAGTCAATTTAATTTTTTGTATGGATAATTTTATCGACGAATCTTAAATGTCAATTATCATCAAATTTAGGCCCAAAAATAAGCCTACGGGAAAGATTGGACAATTCGATCCAGACTTACAAACTGGAGAAGAGTCCTCTTCTTATTATATTTATGATCAATAATCTCTTAAAAGAAAAAGTCCTTTAAATTTGAGTAATGCTACAAACACATAATATACCAACTAAGACACAAGGCATATATATAGTTCCACCACTTTACATAGTCCTACCTAATATTATACATAATTAATGTATTAGTTGGTACACTCATTATTGTTTAAATCTAAAGGGAATATCAAAGAAATTGAGAGTAAAAAAATTAATTGTAAAGTAATAGTGAATCATGCACTGAATTATATAAATAAAACTTATACTTTCATCACTTTACAATTATATTTCTTCGTTAACATTTTTTTTGAAATTTTCCCTTAAATCTATCTTGTAAAATAAATTTTCACATACTTGTAAAAGAGGTTAGTAAGAGTCGAATTCAATACATTCAAATTTACAATTCACCCCTTAACCCATGTGGATTTTGAATTAAAATGTGTGCTCCTAATTAACTCTTAGTAATAATAAATTGAAAATTTAAAAGGGTTAGCCCTTTGAATAGCAACAACTATAAATTAACCTGACGACTGTTAAATTACAATAATTCAACAAAAGCTAGTTTCAAATGTGTGACAATAATTAATATATTATTGCTCTTAATTCAAAACACAAACATCCTTTCATTCATGACATGAAAGTGATTGGTCATTAATTTAAATTAAGCCCCATTTAGTTTGTGGCATTTTGATTAAAAAATTTTTAAAAAAAAATCACTTTTTCTTTATAATTATTTATTCAACTAAAAAAAATATTCCAAACACACACTAATATTTTTTTCACCTTATACAAAAATTAAAATACTAAGCCTTCGTTTGGCAATGACTTTTTTAGTTGGCTTTTTTGGCTTTTTAACTTTTTTGACTTTTTTAACCTGAGACTTTTTTGTTCGTTTGGTATTCTTGATTGGCTTTTCTGGCTTTTTAGTTTTGGAATAGTAGATTTTTTTTTGTCTTTTTGTGATTTTTGTCTTTTTGTGATTTTTCGACCTTTTTTTTTATCTTTTTGTGATTATTTAGCCAAACATGATAACCAAACACCACCTAAGAAGTATTAAAATAATCAAATTATCAAACAGAGACTAAAATTCCATTTGGAGACTTGAGTTTATAACTAAAATGTTAAAAAATCGTTACAAGTTATAACATATTTTTTATATTTTTTATACATTTTTTTTATAAAATTTAAAAATTTTAATTAAAATAATCAATTTTGAAACCGGATAAAACATCATGAGATCGAGGATTACGTCCAAATATTGCCAGCTTCGAGTTGAAGTCAATGCGTGCCTATAATATTTTAACCGTATGTTATGTCATTTGTCAATTTTTTTTATAGTTATCAGATTTTGTCTGAAAATAAATACTAATACTTTAACAGTGTGTTATATCATATGCCCATAAATAATATTTTCATTTTTCATTTTTTGAGAAAAATATAATAAATGTCATTTGCAGTCGGAAGAGTGGAAATTTTGTATATCATACGCACCTTTAGTTACGATTTTGTATCTTTAGTTATGACTTATTTTGTTGTTAGTTATTGTGATAGTGTTATGACATTATTTTAGTTATAATTCAAGAGTTCGGTGTTATACTTTATGTGATTTTTAGTTATAAATCAAAAAAAAATCTTAGTTATGACTCTCATAATATTGAATTATGCTATTTGTAATAATCAAACTCGCAAATAACATAACTTGCATAGCATTATCCTGGAAGAGTATTGGTAATTTTTTAATTTTTATTTTTGCGTTGAGTAAAATGTTAATAGGTTAGTAAATTATGTTAGTACAATCGGTCTTCCACGTTTCTTCATAAGCTCCGTAGCATGTCAAAGTATGTGTTTGACAATATTGCCAAAATGACCACACACAAAAAAAAAAAACAATTTGAGATGCTCTTAAGATTCAAATTTTTAAAAAACTATGACTAAGTCTCTTGAAAATATGATTTTTATTTTTGTTAATCAATAACAGATAAATTATAAAAATAAGAAACCGTATGCCAGTTTAGATAATGATAATATAACAACTCAACAATCACCACAAGAAACAACTCATAATGCATAGTAAAAAACAACTCAACCCCAATAATCACTCAATGCATAGCTCATAATAAGCAACACAATCAGTCCTTAAAATGAGAGATGAATAATCGATACATATATATATATATATATTTATAAGATAGCGATTAATATATTAGTAGTTAAATTACAATATATGTCAATATCTCTTCATAGACTCGAATCTAAAAATTCACTCATATTGGCACCAAAGTGCCCTTTCTAGGACCGCTTAGTGTTCATGAGTGTGGGTATTGATTTTTGACCACACAACCAAACGGGGAACTCAGCTGGAGAGTACCGGCAGAATAGATTAAGCCTAACAACCTACACAAGAAGATGAAAATCCGGCGGTGGTTCGTCCATTCGGGGGCACTCCAACGATCAAGTCAGTGATCTATATCTCTCACAGATAGCAAATAGTGTTTAAACTCACTAAAAAGAATTTACTGCTCACAGTATATCACACATACTTAAGACCCACGAGAATGCCCTACTTTTATAGCCAATACTGACTTGATCCTTGTGTAGACACCCCATTTTTGACCGTCCTCAAGACTTGGACGTCATCGTTTAAACACTCGATGATCATCCATGTTTGTGTTCGTTTTGAGTTCTCGGAGGTCTCGGTTGCACGCCTTGCCTCAAGACCTCTCGACTTGTTTGTTTTGTGCTTGGTTGTGGACCAAACACTTGTGTTTTTGCTTCTAAGGGCAGGGAATGGCTTGTTGGCCATCCCCACACCTCACCGGCCATGGCTTGAGGCCACCGGCCCTGTTTTCTTGCTACCGGCCAAAGGTGTTGGCCGGTCGGCAATGTTTTTGGTCGGCCGACCATTGTTTTGGTCGATCGGCCACTTTTTCTGGCCGAGACCTTTTCTTTGCCTTTTTCAAGCATTATGCATACCAGCTGTGCCAGCTGGTAAGCACGAAACCTGCCCTCCATACACGTGTATGGAGGATTTGCACCCTTGTTTTAGCTTCTTGAGGAAGCTTGAACCTTTTGAACCCTTGTTTTAGCTTCTTGAGGAAGTTTGAACCTTTTGAACACTTGTTTTAGCTTCTTGAGGAAGCTTGAACCTTTTGAACCTTTGCTTTAGCTTCTTGAGGAAGCTTGAACCTTTTGAACCCTTGTTTTAGCTTCTTGAGGAAGTGTGAACCTTTTGAACCTTTGCTTTAGCTTCTTGAGGAAGCTTGAACCTTAGCTCTAGCTTCTCCAAGAAGCTTAAACCTTTGTTTTAGCTTCTTGAGGAAGCTTGAACCTTTGCTCTAGCTTCTCCAAGAAGCTTGAACCCTCTTGTTTCTCTATAAGAGAGGGTCTCCCTCTCCTTTAGAGAGGTTCCAAAAAAATTGTCTAAGGCTCCAAGATATATCTCTCTTTATATCTCTATATTTTGGGTTCAAAAGGGTCTTGTTCTTGGCCTATTACACCACACCTCATAGCCACACACCTCCACCATTCATCTAAGGTCCTTGGAGGGTATTTTCAGAGGTTGAAGAGTTGGTTTTGGGCTAGAGAAGCTGCTGGTTTTGCTGAGCTACAAGGGTAACCCCTTTTCCCTCTTTTTAGCATTATTTTGATCCTTCTCTTAGCCTCATTTGCATACATATTCAAGCTTTGTTGCCAACTGAAAAAAGTCTTGTTTTAAGGTCCTTTTCATGTTTGTTTAAGACTATTTTGTTGTTGAGGGTCATCTACCCTCTTGCATGCTTGTTTTGGCCTTGTTTTGTGCCATGCCATAAGGCCTTCGAGCTAGTCTTTTCTTGGCCTTCCTACCACTGAAATCCAGTGGATTTTCAGTGGTGAGAATGTGGTTTTGAGGGCCAAAATCAGAAAGGGGTGACCCTCTCTCTTGTTGTCTTGTTTACTAGCATATTTGGCCTTTCAAAGGAGCCTATATTTTCACACCTCCAAGCCTTATTTCAGGCCCTTTTTGGTGACTTTTAGGGCCTTCCTAGGCTCTGTCCAGAGTTGGTTTTGTCATCTTGGGTGTGCCTCTTGCATGTGTAGAATAATCCTATTCATAGCTTATCAAAGGAGCATGTCATTCTTGCATGTGTTGATCACTTTTCAGTGGGTTTTTGGGCATTATTTGGCATGTCATACCTCTTTCTTTTGCTGGTTTAGTGGCCTCTTGAATTCTTCACATACTTGTAGTGTAAACCATGCTCACTAGCTTACATTGCATGTTGTCTTGGCCCTTGATTCTAGCATATTTTGGCCATGTTCTAAACTGATTTTATTCATGATTTGGGCTGCCTTAGCTCTATTTTGAGGTCTCATGGTTGAATGATGCTTGCCATGTATGCTTGTAGTGTAATAGCCATGCCTAACTATGAGTTTTGAAGCATATTGCATGCTTATATTGAGGTGTTTGCATGTTTTAGTATCATTGTGTATTATGTTTCAGAGCTTATTCATTCGCCATCTTCCCATGTTTATCACTCTTTAAGCGCATTTGAGAGTTGTGCTTATATGCCCCATTTATGAGCCATTGCGTGAGCTTCATTTTTGCGCACTTCAAGACATCATCTTAGTCCATTTTGCCACTGTTTTGGGCCTGCATAGGGACTGTTTGGGGCTAGTTTTGTCATTTGTGCATTGCTTTGCATACCTCTAGTGTAATGTGTTTTACTAGTTTCGGTATTTGAGCCATCCAACATGCATTGTGTGAGTTGTTTGCATGATTCGGGACCATCTTGTATGCCATTTCAGAGCTGGAACTTGTGCTATTGTATGCCATATTTCATTCTTTCAATGCTTTTGTAGAGTTGCATTTTGTGCCTTAGGCTTGGAGCCCTCACATTGTGCATGCTTGTGTGTTTTTCAGGACCTTGTTTTCATCATGTTTGGCCACTGATTTGAGTGTGGCTGAGGCCCATTCATTTTGGTTTAAGTCCATCTTGCATTGAGTATGCCATATTATCCTTAGCATTGCGCATGCCGGGTAGTTCATTGCATTGAGTATGCTATTTGACATTCACATTGTGTATGCTAGTCGCATTGTGTCATATTGTTACATGTTTATGTTGTCTTGCATCGAGTATGTATGCATTAGCATTGTGCATTGTGCATGCCATTAGCCTTGTTAGGTTGTCCATGTTGCATTTCATATTAGCATTGTATATGCTATCATGTCCTTTGCATGTTTGCATCATTTAGTTGCATAGCATTTAGGTTGCATACTTAGAGTCGCATTGCGCATGCCATATTTGTTGCATTGTGTTTGGAGTAGGAGTTAGTCCAAACACGGGAAATGAGGGACGTTTCATACTCCAAGTGATGAAACGTGCCTCGATTCCCGGTCGCCGACCCTCTTGACTACACATGATGGAGTTTAGGCATTTACGTGTTCATATGTGCATTCATTCCATATCAAGTTGTGCAATTCGGTTCCTCGGCCATCATGCATCGAGATGCGTGATTGGTGGCCCGAGGATCGAGACCTACACTCCCTCGAGCTTGTGCAATGATGGGGAGAGTGGTCGTGCACACATTTGTTGAAAATACCTTGCCATGCCTCTCCCTTGCTTTGTGTTGCAGAAAACCAGAAACCAGAGGCAGAAACTGGTCGGCCGACCAGCTTTTCTGGCAGGCCGACCACCCCTTTTGGTTTCTCCCACAAATGGTGGTCGGCAGGTGGTCTCCAAGGCCAATAGCTGGTCAGCAGCCTTCCCACAGCTTCCCAGGGTGGAGTTTCAGTCTTCTGGAGCCTTGTGCAGTGTTCTAAGCTCAATTGCAAACAAAGGCAAGTCGGAGCATCGCGATGGATTTCCCGACAAAGCAATTCAAGCATGCATGCATTCATTGCCATCCAAGGCAGAGCTGAGGCAATCCATTTCATGTAGCTTGCATGATAGTTTTATTGCTTACTTAGTTAAATTTGTTAATTAGTCAGCGTTATGTAATAATTAGCTGTAGTTAGTTATTCATTTCGTTGTGTATTATTTATTCAGACCCTCCGCGAGAGGGCGAACTTTGTAATAAGTGTGCGTGTGTGTGATGCATGTCTTCCAACCCCACGTCTTTCTCCCTTTTATTTACCAACTTATGATGGTTAGTTTTAGGGCATGTTTCAATTAGCATCTATATGTTCGCATGTTTGCATTCATTCATCTGTATTGCATGCACCGGGCTCGGCGCATCATGCTAACTGCATTGTATTTCAATTCCAAGTTGAATACATGTATCGATTGTTGCATCTCATATGCCATCTTAGAATAACCGAGCCTATTGTAGTTGCATTTTTGCATGTGTTGCATTAGGCATTCTTAGCATAGTTAGGATTCATGCATGATTTCTAATTAGCTTCTTTCTTTGGCTTGGAGTACTCGGTAAGTGTTTATGCTTTAGCATCCTTGCATGTGTGTGAGTGACTGCCATGATAGCATGCTTACCATGAGGCTAACTGCTTATGTGATATACCTGCCTGAATGCCTGTGGGTGAAAGTTGGATTACTTGAATTGGAACAATGCATTGATTGCAAGTTTTAAGCCCACTTGAGAGTGGCAAATCACCATGTTTTCTAAGCCCACCTGAGAGTGGCAAATCCATGTCTTAGCCTACTTGCGAGTAACATCATCAAACCATTTTCAAATAAACAAACATGAAATGTTTTGTTCCAACTCAGGCAATCTAGTCTATACTTGTATGCTGTATGCATCACATAGTAATCCTAGGCCAATAAACCGGAATAAGAACGCATGTGTTTTCAAAAACTCGATATCATGTTTAGTAGTGGCCGATCTTTGATCGGGCGAGCAGGGGTGCTCATTGCATGACCTTCCCCAATCGTACCCAAGTTCCTGAGCCGAGGCAACTTTGGTGATGACGGACACGTGGCCTTAGGCACGAGTCAGGGTTTCCTAAATTCCCCCCAAAATAAAATATTTAGGTGGCGACTCTGTATCTGGCAAAGCAGTCTATGTTTGGCACTTCTTTCTAAAATCAGTTTTTCAAAACGATTTGCCGGATTTGGACTCTTTGGTGATTTATCGATCTTGCATTGCACTTTGCGAGATTAGATTCAGAACCGTGACATTTGAGTCCGAACTGTAGTGAGCCCAATGAACCAAACGGGATTTCTCTCGGGACGTTCGGGGACGTCTACACCTTGTAGAAGCCTCGTTTCAGTGGACTCAGGCTCAATGCTCATCTTGGACAGTTTTATCTTTATCCAGACTGAGATTCTCCCCTGTTCTAGGACTCTTGTCCCTTATCCGCTCATCTCGGATTCCGTAACTCCGCAAATAATCTCAGCCTAGCCAAGATCATCTCGGCGCATGATGAGGCCACGTGGCATCTCGGCTGACACGCGTCATCTTGGCCACGTGATATCATTCACAAAATATGTCCCCACAACTGCTCCCTAGGTTCTGTTACTTCGGCACCCTGAGGTAATGGAACCTACATTACTTATTCATATATTATGTCGGCTAAAATTCATTCTTTCCTTCGACCAAGATCATGACTCGTCGGTTTCAAGTACTCAGGACTCAACTGTCCATCTTTGTCAAGGATCAAGAACTGATAGTCAAGTTCTTTAAATATCTCAACCGAGACCCCTCTTTTAGCTGAGGTTATTGCCTCATTAATCATGAATTTCAAGAGTTCTAACTACGCATGAGCTGTCATGCACAGTCTCTCCAACCATTTTGTCCACGTGTCCTCTCCCCACTAGTTCATACCTGACACGCACTATCATGTTGCGTCGTTTCTGCCCACGCCGCCTTATAAGCACGTCGTCCAAGGAGTTTCATTATGTTTTGCCGCCTTTTCACATTTTAACAAAAACTCTTTCTCTCTTTGTCCTTTCACTTCACATTCTCGCACTCTCTTTTTGTGTTCAAAGTTTTCTTTGTCTAGGAAATTTCCCCCAAACCTCCATTGCCGTCCTTTCGAGCTTTCTGCGATCATCTGACTGCCACTTCCGGCGAGCCTTTTACCATTGGGTTACAGTCAATATCATCGTTGGACTCCGGCAAACTTCTTTCCAGCTTTATTCAGTAAGTTCATGATTTCTTTTCCTGTAATTTCAGTCTCTATTTTCATGGTCTATTCACCATGAATCATTTGTTGTTTCTTGAATCTATGCTATGCTTTGAATTTGATCACTAGAACGTCAATCGCGTTTGTTTGATGTGTTCTTTGCACACTCTTTTGCACTCATTCACCCAATGCTCTTTGACTTTGCTTGCACTTGGTGTGCACATCTGTTTTCTTATTTTATGCCTCATTCTTGATTTCTGAATTAAGATTTTTCTTTGGTTTTCTTGCTCGATTTCCAGATTTCTACCTTCGAATCTTTGTTCATTTGCATAGATCATAGGTTTGGGATTTGATGGAAATCACATACCTGGGAAAATCGAAACTCAATCTCTCTTAGGCAGCAAAATACCCTTACCCTAGTTCCACTTAGGTTCTAGCTGAGGTCCTCAAACCTTTACCAAAATAAATCTGTTGTCCAACCCCTTCTTGCCAAGATAATGGGTATGTTCAAATGGAGAGTGGACACCCTTGCCAAATTAGAATACTTTAGGCAAGAGTTCTCCATTCTAGCCGACGTTCAAATTCGGTTGGCTGGAGAGGATGACTCTATCATGCCAGGGGAGGATTACATGCCTTTTCCCGTGGTCTCCATAGTCGAGGGCGGAGTCAGGTTCCCCTTAGATATCCTCTTTAGGGAAGTCGTTCACTATTACAAGCTCAATCCAATGCAACTGGCCATAAATTCTTTTAGGATCATTAACGGTATTGTCGAGCTGGCACGCTGGCAAAATGCCAGAATAATCCTATCCGACATCCAATACTGCTACACAATGTGTGGCCTTAAGACCAATTCTGATTGCACATATTACCTCAAGCCGAGATCCACACAGTACAAGTTGATAGCCGACATTCCAGATTCAAATAAGGGCGTGGCAGACGACTACCTAATTGTCTCGGGCAATTAGGAGTTTGCGCCAGATGATGAGCTCCACCTTTTCCCCTTGCGCCGTGAAGTTTTTAGGGATGACAATGGTAAGGGCTTAGTTTCTCCTCCCAAAAGTCCCTTCTTTATTGCCTTACTTTAACAATCTTTCTGTTAATCTGCCTAAAAAATGTTCTCTTTTTGTTTTTGCAGCCCTTCCTCAACCAGAAAAAGACTTCTGCCAATACTACGTGCCAAGCAAAGACTTGGTGCGTCTTCTCAGCTTGCCAATCGAATTGCGCAAGGCACCAATCCTTATCAATTACATCTCGAAATATTGGAGCCCTTTGCCCGACATCCCTCGAAAAAGTAAGTCTCCTCCATCTGCAACTACTCCGCCAGTCACCTCGTCGCTGAGGCCAGATCAGGCCTCCACTTCTGACCCTGCAGACCAGCTATCTACTTCTGCCCCCCAACTAATCCCTTAAGCCCAGCGCCAGCCGACGCCAAACTCCTGCAAACACCCCTACCAACAAAACTAGAAGTAGAAGACGCCGAGGTCTTGACTTCTCGGAGACTGACCCTTCCAACCCTCCAATCTCCTTGCCAGCCATTCATCTTGGTCCTAGAGTTACCATTGCCGCTACTGCCAATGAAATGGGTCGTGCAAAAATTGTTTCGGGATGACCTGCTAGCCAACATCCCTGGCATGGTGTCGGTTCATTCTTCTTCCCCATCCCAATCCTAACCAAAGCCCAAGGCAAAGAGGGTAAAAAGGGCTAAGGCCAAAGCCGCAACCACAGAAGTTGAGTCAGAAGATACAATGCCAATTTCTAAATTGGCTAAAATAAAGAAGAACTCTGCTACCGCTGAAAAGAGGCCTATCAAGGCCAAGACGTCTGATCAACCGCGATCCAAGAAGCCGAGGTCCGGGGGGGCTTTTGAGCTCGGTGTCTTTCGTGCCAACGAGCCCTAGACCCCGTCTGTCAAGGTCAGAGACCGATTTCTTCTAGCCAGGGAGAGTGTGCTCGATAGTGTGGAAGTTGGTGCCGCCCTTTCCACCGCCGTTCTCCTTCCGACCGACATCAATCGGATGGCCGAGCTCTTTGAGTACGAAAACTATGTATTGATGATGCAGCATTGCGTTTTGGTAAGTTTCAACACTTGTAACTTTTTGTCCAATTTCAACTTCGGTTCTCATACTTAACGAATTTTCTTTCCATTCTTACAAGCTATCCAGCAGGGTCACTCCCTCGCAGTCAAAACCGATGAGTTTAAGAGAGAACTGACCAACAAGACAAAAGAGGTAGCCAAGCTCCTGTGTTCACTAAACAAGGCCGAGGCCTGTATCCGAAGCTTGCAGGACCAGGCGAAAGCTGCCCAGCTGGCCCAAAGCAAAGTTGAGGATCACGCTGAAGCCGCTAAAAATGTCGCCGAGGTCGCCAAGGTCTAGGCAAAAAAAACTAAAAAGAAAGAGTCCCAAGCCTAGACTGAGCTCCAAACAGCACTTGCCACTAAAGCAGCCGAAATAAAGGCGGCCACCGAATGAACGACCGACGTCCGCGACGCATACAAGAAGCAAGTCAACGAGGCATGCAACAAGGGTTACACCCTTAGATGGATGTTTGCGTTGAAGGAATTGGCCATCCCTGACGACTCGCCTCTTTGCGATGCCAACCGACTTGCTCTTCCATTCCCATCCACTTCAAGCCAATCCGAGGATAAGGCTGAAGAGGAAGAAGAAGTTAAAGCCGACAAGGACACAGTCACCAATGTTGCTCAAAAGGTTGAAGCTGCTAGGGCCAAGTCCCCAACTCTGAATAAGCAAGTCCTGGACTTGACTTAAGATGACGAGGACTTGACCCAAGACCACTTTTAAAGCCGAGGTTGAAACTGCCGAGAAGAGCCTTGATGAGACTCTTCTTGAGATCGACGCCGAGATCCAAGCTAAGAAGGCAACCGAGAAAACGACTCAGCTGTCTGCCGAGGCTAAGACATCATCAATCACCGAGGCAGGGCAGTCTACAGAGAATCCCCAATGATCCTAGCATTTAGAATTTTTTCCTTTACTTGTTATTTTGAACTATCATGAACAATGTAATCTTCTGTTTTGTTTTGAACAATGTTGGTTAATTTGGCCGACATGCCTTCTTTTGTACCCGAACAAGTTTTTTTCTTTCAATACAAGTCCTCTTTTCTCCTAAGTATTGAATGCTTGTCTTTTCATATATGCTTACTACTTTCTTTCATGCCTTTCATGCTTCTATACTTAGAATATTTTTGTATTTCTTCAAGGTACACCTTAACTGTGTAATCACTTCGGGGTAGAGTACCTCGGATATAAACCTTGACTGTTTGTCTCGGCCAACAATTGGAATACCTCGGCTAACACTTAAAAATATTTCGAAATATTTTTACAAGTGCTGTTTCTTAAACTTATTCAGTCAAGTATTGCTTCTTTACTTCCACTTGTTGTCTTCTATTAAGACTTCACCCTTCCAACCTTTCCAAGCTTGACAGCCTGGTTAGTCATCTCGGGTAATATGTACCTCGGATACTCCTTTCCTTATTACCTCGGCTAACTTCAACTTGCAAATTGTTCCAAAAATTTCAACAAGTGTCAAGCCTATTCATGCTTCCTTCATCTGGATAGCTTGGTTGACTCCAACTTGTAAATTTCAACAAGTGTCAAGTATATTCCTTATTTCTGCTTCCTGCCCCCTAATGTGAACCTAAGTATCACTTATGTTCACATTAAGCATGCAACTTCAATTTTTCCGAAGTCTAATTCAAACAAAGACTAGCCGAGGTGTTCGACCTTGGTTTCTCTGTTAATCTAACTAAAGCGGACTTAGTTCCATTCTAAGTTTAACTCTGCCGACATGGCAAGTCTAGGTTAATTCAACTTAGTTAAACTATATTATATGTAAGTATAATTCAACTCTGACATATAATAAGTCTAAGTTACTCTTCATGTTTCATTCAGAAACACCTCCAACTTAGTTCAACTTTATTATATACAAGTATAATTCAACTCTGTCATATAATAAGTCTAAGTTATTCGTCATATTTCAATCAGAAACATCGCTAACTTAGTTCAATTTTATTATATGCAAGTATAATTCGACTCTGCTATATAATAAATCTAAGTTATTCGTTATGTTTCAATCAGAAACATCACCAACTTAGTTCAACTCTATTATATGCAAGTATAATTCAACTTTGCCATATGATAAGTCTAAGTTATTCGTCATGTTTCAATCAAAAACATCGTCATAGGACTGGTCAGTCCTATCGCACAAATTTCAAATTCATAAAAATCAAACTAGCACTTTATTATTACTTCGGCTAATAAAATCATGACATAATCTTTAAAAAATAGAAGACTAATGATAAAAAAAAAAAAAAACTTCAAATTGCAAGTGTTCCAAGGTCTTGGCAACTCTTTGCCATTGGTGTCTTCAAGCCGATATGCCCCATCGCCAGCAACCGAGATGATTCTATAACGCCCCTCCTAGTTTGGGCCAAGTTTTCCCTCCCTAGGATCCTTCTTGTTGCTGACAACTTTCCTCAGGACGAGGCCTCCACTTTTGAACTCTCTTGGGTTGACCTTCTTATTGTAAGCCCTAGCAAGCTGCTGTTGGTATACCCCGAGCCGAATTGCTGCTCTCTCTCTTCTCTCCTCTAGCAGGTCTAGATCTCGGGCCAAGAATGCCTCGTTAGTCCCATTCTCTACTCCCTGGGTTCTGATTCCAGGGATGTCGACTTTCAGTGGAATAACTACTTCAGTGCCATAAGCCATGGCAAAATGAGGCTCCCCAATTGATCTTCTCAGCGTAGTCCGATATATGCAGAGCATATTGGGCAACACCTCCATCCACTTCTCTTTTGCTGCTTCCAGCCTCTTCTTGATCCCATCCAAGATAGTCTTATTGGATGCTTCTGCTTGACCATTGCTCTGAGGGAAACTTGGAGTGAAGTAGTAGTTCTTGATTTTGTACTTTGTATAGAAGTTTTTGATTAGCTTACTGTCAAACTATGTACCATTATCTGCTATTATTGCCCTTAGGATCCCAAACCCGATGATGATGTTTTTCCATATGAAGTTCTTCACATCAATATCTCGAATCTTCACAAGGGGTTCAGTCTCTACCCACTTCGTGAAGTAGTCAATTGCTACCAACAGAAACTTCCTTTGCCCAATTGCTTGGGGCTGTTATCCAACAAGATCCATGCCCCATGAGCAATGGCCAAGGGCTAGAGACTGGGTTCAAATCTGCTACTGGTTGATGTATCAAAAGTGCAAACCTTTGACACTTCTGGCATTTTCTGATGTAAGCTTCAGCATCCTTCTGCATGTAGGGCCACCAGTACCCCTGAATGATGTCCCTATGAGCAAGTAATCTGCCCCCAGCATGGCTTCCACAGACTCCTTCATGAATCTCATACAGAAAGTCCTCAACCTGGGAGGGATGTACACATCTCAAAAGGGGTCCAGTGAAGGATCTCTTGTAGAGATGGCCATCTGCTATTAGGCTAAACCTGGCCGACTTCAATCTGGTCTTGTGTGCCTCTTTTCGATCGTCTAGCAACTTGCCATCCCTGAGGAACATCACTACTGCATTCATCCAACTTGGACCCATCTCCACACACATTGCCTCATACTTTGTTATTAGAGGTTCTACACTTGGTCCTGTCAAGTAATCAATCATGATTATCCTTGGCTCTTCCAACTTTATTGCACTAGCCAGGTTAGCCAAGGCGTTGGCATAACTGTTGTCATCTCGGCTAACTTGCTATAGCCAGCAATCTTGGAACCAAGGAAAGCAATCTAACAACCTCTTTAACATAGGCTATCATTCGTTCATCTTGGGCTGCATACTCCCCGATTGCCTGATTCACAATAAGTTGGGAGTCACAGAAGACTACCACATCATCAGCTTCCATTACTGCTGCCAACTTTAACCCTGCAATCAGTGCCTCATACTCTGCTTCATTGTATGAGGCCTTGAATCCTAAACGAACAGACTGTTCTATCATTCGCCCATCTGGCGATGCAAACACTACTCCAGCCCCTGCTCCTTGACGGTTTGAACTTCTATCAACAAACAGGCAGAAGGAGTCGCTGATTTAGAAGTCGCAGGGCTTTGGTTTCTCATCTTTCTTCTGTTTTGCTAGAGTGAGGTTCTTGGGCCCCAGTTGGGTTTCTTCCTGCTTCTCTGGGCATCCCAAGTCACGGCTCACCGGAGTCCAACGTGGGATGGCTGTAGACACCCCATTTTTTACCGCCCTTACGATTTAGACGTCATCACTTGCACACTCAATGATGAGTGTATATGCTTGTTAAGTGCTCGGAGTCCTCAGCGGAATGCTATAGCTTTGAGCCTTCAAACCCTACACACCTGTTGCCTTATTTTTGGACCAAAACCAGAGATTTTCAAGCCTGCAACCCCTTGTAGCCTATCGGCCCCTTTTATTGGCTGCCGGCCACTACTTTTGGTTGCTGACCACTGATGTGGCTTGCCGGCCACAAGTGTTTTATAGATATTTTTCTGCCAGTTGTGCCAACTGTTGGCATAAATGCATGCACCTTCTTACACGTGTATGTATTGATATTTCTAAGGGAGTTGCTTGGTGTTCTATATATAGGAGGCCTCCCCTTCCATTTTTAAGGTTGGAATTTTTAGAGCAAAAATTCTCTCTCTCTCTTGCAATTTCTTAGCTTTTTGCAAGCCTTTGCCTATACACTCTTAACCAAACCTCTCCATCTTTCAGCTGAGGTACCTTTGAGCGTCGTTTGAGCTCTTGAGGGTGTGTTTCCCTTGATTTGTTGTCTAGAATTGGTTCTTCTCTTCAAGAGGTATAAAACTTTGCTTCTCTTCTTGCTTTAATCACTCCTTTTCTTACTATTTTCCCACTGTTTTTCGGCTGTATAAACTCTGTATTTTTAGGCTGAAACTTGTGGTTTAAGGCCAATAAGGGTTGAGGGGTGGTTCACCCTTCTTTACACCTTGCTTTCAAGGCCTTTACCCTTATGTTTCCCACCTTTACACTATCTTTTTTTGAGCTTTTAAACACTGATTTTCAGAGTTATTTCAGTGGCTAAAATCATGGTTTGAAGTCCAAAATTGGAGGGATTAGCCTCCCCTCCTTGTGTCTCGCTTACTAGCCTAGCATGTTCTATGTTTTAGCTTATTGTTCTAGCTATTTTTGTCTTAATTCCAGCGTATTTTAGGACTTATTTAGCACTGGTTTAGGGCTATTTTTAAGTGTTCATTGCATTTGAGCCTTGTATTGCATGCTTGTAGTGTAATTATCCTCATAGGTTTGGTGGTCTAGGCCTTAGCCACCATCCTCTTTGAGTTGATAATGTTTATTTATGGCTTTCCATACTTGTGATCACTTTTAATCATCTCTGCAACCTCCCTTCTTTCTTGGCTTTTGCTTTGCTTTGAGAGTTGTTTCAAACCTGTTGTTCTTTTAAGCTTGAGATTGAGGTTGTCATGATTAATGGTTTAATCTCTTTTGAGGGTTCATTATCAACGACATGACATCTCTCTCATGCCTTAAACCAACTCTTGGTTTGACACTTCTTTCCATTAGAGGATTTAACTCACTTTTGGACTCAATTGATTAAATAATTGAAAGGTAACTAAAATGGAGTAATAAAATTGGTGATTAAAAAATGATGTAAGATAATAATTTGGTTTGGGTTCATTTGGACGTTAATTGAACTCTTGAGTCTTGGATCGTTTCATACTCATTAGTGATGTAAACAGCTCAAGATTCATTGTCAACTATTTCCCTTGATCATTCATGATAGGGAGGTGGTTTTGAGAGTCTTATTTGTTGCATTTATTGAACTTGCACACTTTGGTTCATAGGCCATCATACAATGAAATTGCATCCATTGATGGTTTATTAACCAAGTTTACTACTTCTTTGAGCTATTTGATGATAAGAAGGGGTGAGTTGTGCAAACAAACCCTTGAGAATACCTTGTTCCTGCTCTGTTTGCTCTCTGCTACAACAGGAAAATCCAGTCATCAGTGGCTGGCAAGCCAATATTAGTAGCTGGCAGGCCATCATTGGTGGACCGCAAGCCATCACTTCTAGTCTGCCAGCCACCTATGCAAAATACAGCAGTGTATTTTTGAAGTAGAACAGAATTAGTCTTGAGGTGGAAAAACAGTATAAGTGTTCCACTATGAAACAGAGGCATTTGGCAGCAGAAACAGTGGCTTTTTCAGGTGAAAAGTCCACGCATGCATGAGCATTCCCCATTTCCCAAAGAGAAGTAATTAGAAGTAGTTAATTTAGTTACTTCATGTTGTAATTAATTAATTAGCTAATTAGAATTTTGTAATTAATTAATTAGTTAGATTATGATGTTGTAATAACTAGGTAGAATAGTTAGCTTCATTTGTGTTTGTAATAGTTAATTAATTACCTAAGCTTTAATTAGTTAGCTAGTTTATTCATTTGGACCCTCCTGCGCGAGGGCAGGCAGTGTAATAATGTGTATGTCTTCCAACCCCACGTCTTTCTCCCTTTTATTTACCTACTTATGATGGTTAGTTTAAAGACATCATGTTTTGTTTAGCATCTCTCATGCCTTGCATCCACTTGTATTGCATGCATTAGGCTCGGTTCATCATTCTACCTTGTATTGTTAGTTTAATGCTTCTTTGAATACGTGTTTAGACCACATGCTATCAAAATTGATTGATATGCCATATTAGCAGCCGAGCCTAGTAATTACATATCGCATGTGTTGCATTAGTCATATTACTTAGTTAGGATCATGCATTTTTCCTAACTCCTTCATCCTTTTTGGCTTGGAGTACTACGTGAGCTCTTTTATTGTTTTAGCATATCCAATGCGTGTGATTCTTGCCATGTCTAGCATGCTTGCCATGAGGCTAGATGCTTAATTGATAAACTGCTTGAATGCCTGTGGATGAAGGCTAGTTGCTTGAATTGGAATAATTTGAGTAAAGTTTATATGCGATCACTTCTTCAAGTGGTACATATTCGAAATAATTTTTGCAAACGAACATGAGCAAATGTGTCAATTCTTACAAGTTAGTCTATACTTGTGTGTGCATCACATAGCAATGCTAGCCTAATAATCGGAATAAGAGCATATAATGTAAATAAGATTCATATCATGATTAGTAGAGGCCGATCTTTGATCGGGCAAGCAGGGGTGCTTAATTCATGACCTTCCCCTCTCGTACCTAAGTTCCCAAGTCGAGACAATCTTGGTGATGACGGATACGTGGCATTTGGCACGAGTCATGGGTTTCTTAAATTTTCCAAAAACATTTAGGTGGCAACTCTGTATTGGCAAAGCAGTCCATTTTTAGCAATTTGATTCAAAATCGATTTTCCAAAAGATTTGCCAGATTTGGACTCTTTTGTGTTTATCTATTTCTCATTGCGCTTGTAAGATCAGATTTAGAACCGCGGGAGTCCGATATTGTAGGGCTTATTCGTCTTCCGAAAGGAGCACGAAAAGTCAAGCTACAGTTTCTGCCAACTCTGCTAATGACTTAGAGAACTTGACTTGAAATGCATGATATGAAATTTTATCTACACTTATATGTTTCTTTGTATTTGCATTTGCATTAGTGTGCCTAAGTCACTGTGTTTTCCATTTGCTATTCCTGGATAGTTTGCCGAAGGCTTGCCTAAAAGCTTGCCAAAAGGTTGACCGGGCATGGGCTCTACCATGATGGGAACATAACCCTTGGATCTGGACTACCACTATACCATTTGATCCTCTTTTCACTTCTTGGTGTTAGATGTAAGAGGTATATTAGGTAGTCTTGCTGAGGTACCCTTCTAACCATTCGGCCTAGTTGCATATCGAAAAACCATAGAGACTGTTCCAAACTAGGACAGGATGCTTACCCGAATACAGGATTGCGTGAAACCGCTTTGTTTGAATAGTGAACCCTAGTTCTTGACAAAACTAGGACAGGGTAACCTTACCCCCTCATAGGGGTGTTTTGGCTCTCACTTAACTAGTATGTGCTTTATAGTGAAACTGTACAAGAATGTGCACATCAATTGCGAGTTTGGTATCTGTTTTGGGGGCAGAATTTAGTGTTGAGTGCAGTCCTACAGCTTTGATTGCATCTGTGTTGGTAACATTATTAGCTGAAGTGCTGTGCGATTTCTGATTACTGCTTTCTTTTTCCTAATTTCTTTTTGCTAGGTAGTTTAACACCATAGCTTCAGAAAGTTCGGATATCCCCGAAGCACTCTAGACCCGCGTTAGAAGGCTTTGCAAAGCCGAAGATCTTGTTCGAGGACAGCCCATGTTTACTTCACTCCCACCAGTTACAAGACGGAGGAGAGTCAGGCAAAGTTCATCAATCCAGTTTTTACAGTAGTCACCCCTCAATTCACTTGCATCCAGTCAGGTTCAATGACAGTTTTCTACTTCTAGTCCAGCACGAGATCACTTGCCTATTCCGATGACACAGTACCCCCCAATCAGTATGGAGGAGTTGATACATCATCTTCAGCAAACAGTTGAAACCCTACAACAAGATGCTGCCCGTCAAGCCAAGGTCACAGCCCGTCAGGCTAAGGTAATAAACAGACTACAACAACAACAACAACCACAGCCAACAGCGGCCTCTTCATCCCATACACCTCCCACGGGTATCCTAGCACCCGGAGCCACTGCCCATACTGCTAATGTCCAAGAAAATCAGGCAATCCGATAGAGCCGATCCCAGCACAAGCCTCCAAAGCACCTGTGTATCAAATCGAGGCTCCGTTTGAGTTTGAGGTGGACCCGACTGCGCTTAAGGTTAATAAATTGGGAAGCTATTCAAGAGAGCACAAGGTGTTAACTCCATCCCGGACATAGAGGACGGGTATACCGACTCTGCAGTGACATTGCCAGATCAGTTCAAAATTCCGCACATCAATTGATTCGATAGCTCCGGAGATCCCATGGTTCATCTACGGTTGTTTTCAGACAGCTTGTAGCCAATGGGCCTAACTAGATTACAGAAGCTGTCTCTTTTTGGCCATACCATGTCTGGTATAGCGGCTATTTGGTATGCGAAGTTGGAGGATTCTGTTAAGCAGAATTGGGAGGAGATGGTTGAGGCCTTTATCACACAGTATTCGTATAATACACAAATAGAGGTCACAACCCGTGATCTCAAGGCAACGCGCCAAGAGCCGAATGAGGGCTTCTTGGAATTTGTGACGAGGTGGAGAGCTAAAACTTCAATGATGACCACAAGGCCTTTTGAGAGAGATCAGATAAGAATAGTAGTCCATAATCTGCATGGGAAGTGGTTGTAGAAGATGATTGTCCTACTTCTGTTCACATTCACCGAACTCTATGAGATGGGGGTCCAAATCGAAGACGCCATGAAAGAAGGGCTGATTACAAATGAGAAGGAGCCGGCGAAAAGGCCTTTTGTGCCAGTTCCAATGCTACCACCAATGGTAGCACAGCTAGGAGGCCGTCAGATGTGAGTGTTGTCACCACCACTGTAACAACCCTCATTCTGACTTAGCCATGCTTGCATACATTCCTGTATGATTTTGTCTTATGATGTTGCAAATCTTGTTTATCTTGTTTTGTCTTGCTTTGTTTGAAGTGTTGCTTGCATAATTTTGTTCCTTGCTCAATGTGTAGCCAAGGTCATCTTGAGCTTAGTTCACCCCTGAACCTTTGTACTTAGAACTATTTTGGAACCACTTGGTTGACCTCCATCTTCACCCCGGGCATGTTTGCCGAGATGTCACTATCTGGGCCGAGGTGTTCGGAACCAAGGCCGAGGAGTGTATCATCTAGGCCGAGATGTTTTGCACTTAGTGATCTTTGTCCTTGGGCAGGTATGGCCTAGACCGAGGTGTGGCACACCCAGGCCAAGGTGTAGCACAGCTTAGTCAAGTGTCGTCCTCCCTAGCCGATGTCTTTGATACCCTGTTGCCGAAGCTTTGACTTTAGCCGATATCATTACTTGCCGATGTGTCTTGCCTTAGCTTATTGTATACGCTTTGTCATAGAGTTGTCTTGTCAATCAGTCACCTTTTGAGTTGAACCAACCCGGTAGCGCCACGTGTCTGAGCTGAAGGTTAAGACAGCCGACAGACCTAGAAACAAATCATTTTGTCTCAAATCTTTGTCTTTAGAGAGAGAAGCTCTAGAGGAGAAGGAGGAATTCTTGAGTGAGAATAAATCTTCCAAGTTTGATCTTTGGTGTTTGAACCGTTAGATTCGTGATTTGAGGTTAGAATCTTAACCTACGGTTGTTGTTCTTATTGATCATCTAGCTGCATTGCATGATCAAATCTGTTTTGCATGTCATGCATCGGTTTAAAGTTTGGTTTTGGAAAGAAAAGTGGTGTTCTTGAAGTTCTTGATAAAAAGTCTCGTTTTGATCCGAAAGTTTATATCAAGAACCATGTTTTTGTGTTTGTTCTTGCATGATCTTCTTGTATGGGTACCCAGGTCCGTGTTTTGAACTCATAGCATGAAATCTCAGATTTTGTAACAAGTTATGACCTTAGCATTCATCTTCTTCATGATCATGTTCATCATGTCCTTCATGTTCTTCAAAGGGAAACCCAGGTTTTCCCGACTTTGCTTTTGAATGTGGCCATCGGGACCACACCTCGGCAAGGAGGTGTGGGACCTCGGCAAAGACCTGGTTGGTACCCAGTATGTTTTCATAAGACGAGAAAAACAGTGTTTAAACCCCCAGCATGTTTTGCTTTGTTTTTGACTTGGATCTGGTAAGAATGCCGGGATCATTTGCATGCATATAAAGCTTGTTTTGAGAATGTGATTACCATGTGATTGTAGGTCTTTGATCTTTGCTTTGAGCCTACACCCGAAGAACCAAGTGAGTGGTATTTTTAATAAAGCTATGTTATATTGTTTTGATAAATCTTGCTTTGCTTTGTTTTGATGAAAGTATTTGCTAAGCATGAATGATTAGCTCTATTTTGATGTATCAAGTATAAGCTTTGTTTTGATGTCATCTTTGAAAAGTCCCTTGTGCTGGAGAACTCTAAACTTTCGCAGCACTAAGTATAAAAGGATACGGTCCTTTCTTGGAAAGACTATCGTGTTAAAGCGGGCTACGGGCCTAAGTAACACAAGACCCTCGTGTTAAAAAGAGCTACAGGCTTAAGTAACACAAGTCCCTTGTGCTGGAGGACTATAAACTTTCGCAGTACCTTTGACTAATCGATTACGGATCGTGCAGTCTTTGTTTTGCCACCGACGGTTTACCGCGTGGATTTGTTTGTTCGGAAAGCTTGATTTGTGTTTTGCCGATGCCAGTAAGCATCCCTTGAAACTTGTAAGACTTGATAGATGAATACGGTTCATCTCTTGATTTGATAAAGTTTTGATGTGTTTTGCTCTGGAAGGATCTCGGCTAATGTTCGTATGGTTTTGGCATGTTTTGTTTTGAAAGGACTTCGGCTATATTCATGCAAAACCTTTATTATTTGTACCATTCACTGAGTATCCAAGCTCACCCTCTCTATATACATGTAGGTGATGAGCAGGACGGCGGCGACGCCTAGATGAGTTTTGCAAAGCTTGTTTTGGATTCTTGTTATGTCGGCTTGTTTTGTATTCGTGTCGGCAATGCTGTATTTACGTCGGCGAATCTTGAAGATTATGCTTCTTTGGCTTGTAATCATTGTGTTTGCACATGTCGGCTTTAGAAGCCTTTTGATCAAGATCCAACATGTATTTTGTTGATGAACGATAAATTGTAAAGCCACATTTTGTATGTCATTTCATTTGATTTATGCACTACTCTCATGGACCACCTGTATGTAAAGTTATTGCTTCCGCATTTGTAAGCCCCTATGTATACTCTGTTTGTGTGTGAATTTTGAAAGCTGGCCTTCGGTAGTCTCGGATTACTGGCCATCATGGCACCATCCTACTAGGGGCGGGTTGGGGTCGTGACAACCACAACCAAGACTGCCAATCCTTTTGCCAACACAGATCCACAAACTTTAGCCAACCCTACCCGATCCCAGGGGACTTTTGCCCAACTCTACATGACCCTATCTCAAGCCATAAAGGTGTTAATAAAAAAAGGGCACCTCAAACCATTAGAACCCCGCCCATTACCTAATCCTCTTCCACCCAAACACAACCCTGCAAAATACTACGTGTTTCACCAACAGCATGGTCATGATACCAACCAATGCTTCCAACTGCATCATGAGATTCAAGACCTCATTGACAACAAGGTGATCGCACCACCCCAGAAACCAAATGTAACTACAAACCCACTCCCGGCCCATAATTAAGTTCCTTCACCTCAAAATCTAAACCTGATCCATACACTAGCCATCTCCTATAATCCCAACGTATATATTACCCCTTCCCACCTACCAAGACTGACGTTGTTCATTCCCAAAAGCACAGATCTATACATGATGGACATGTCCGCACTTCAACCTAAGCCTGTGGTGGTGACAGTTGTAGTAAAAGGGAGGTCGACCTTGGAGGAAGGTACTAGTCCGTTGCCGAAGAGTTCTGAGGACTTACCTAATGGGGTGCACAATCTAAGCTGCTACATTGTGCTGACAGGCCAAATCAAGCCTGAATTAGTGTTAGCAACTATGGTAGAGGTTAATGTGGTTAGGGAAGATGGCCCAACCCAAGGGTTAGATGATTTGGCGAAACTCAAGGAAGATTTAGACAACCTGCAGTTCTTTAATAAACAGGATCAATGGGATATACAGATTGGCTAGTTCGATTTGAACGGATCAACTGACAACTCTGGGTGGCTGAGTGATGAGCCGGATAAGGAGAAATGAACTAAAATGAAATCGGAAGAAAAGGAAGCAGGAATTGATGTAGTGGCCAGGAGGGCTAATGAAAAGGGAAAGCTGCCAGAGAACACTGGCATGGAAAATTCAGCTCAGGAACTGGGCACTGTGAGCACTGCGAACACAGAACAGGAAGCTGCACTGAAGCAATTTGAACGAGAGAGGGTTAAAGACAACCAGAAAGCAGTAATGGCCCAACACCCTGTAGAGGATACTTGTGATGTAAAGGTAATACAAATGAAGCCGGACAACTGTTTGTCGGTTGCTAGAGGTGTATGGTGGGACGATGACGATTTGCATCTAGCCCATATCGACGAAGACTGGGGTGAGTGCCTTCCAGACAACACGTGGTACGCTAAAGAAATAGAGCACATGACAAGAAGTGGCGGTATTTAAGCCACCGCACTTAGATCAAGCTGAGGTGTCTGGAAAAGATAGAGAGGTTGAGAAACAAAAAGAGAAGCAGTTGGAAAAAGAGGCAGTGTTGAAATAGCTTAAGAAAATCCAAGCTGACATCTTAATCTGGGGTCTTCTCATGGCCTCCCCGGGTACATCAACAGGCAGTACTATCAGCAATGGACAAGGCTAAATTGTCCATTGACTCTACTCCTAAACAGCTTGTGGAATTGGTCTTCCCAGGAGGCGCCAGGCCAACTCTAACTTTCTCTGACCAAGAACTGCTGTCGGAGGGCTCAGCTCACAATAAACCCTTGTACATATCTATGAAGTGCAGGGAGAAATGGGTACCAATGGTGCTAGTAGATACCGATTTGGCCATCAATGTATGTCCTTCTCGCACAGTCTATGCAATTAGCCTTAAAGTAGCAGACTTTGTTCCCACAGCCCAAGTAATTTGGGCATATGATAATACGAGTAGAGAGGTCATGGGCACGGTGCAAGTCAGAGTTCAAGTGGGCCCAGCTTAGCAGGAGGTGGAGTTTCATGTCTTAAATGTACCGGCTACCTTCAATTTGCTATTAGGGTGGCCCCGGCCACATCATGTGAAAGTTGTCTCCTCCACTCTCCATCAAATGTTGAAGTACCCTCATGAGGCAGGAATGGCGATTGTTTTTGGAAATTCATCCATTCACTCGCCGCCAGAGGTAACTACGCCAGTGCCGGAGATTACCCATAGCGAGAAGGATGTATTTCTCTCAGGCTTCACTGTGGCTGAAGCCTAGGTAGTGCAAACCATTTTGGCCGCAGATGAGGACATGTATGTCAACGCCCAGTTTATCTATTTCATGAATAAACTGCAGCATATGCCAAGAATGGGGCTCGAAAAAAGTGGCCAAAAAGGTGTCACAGCACTGACAGATGTACCGCACAACCTACATGCCTTTCAATTAGGCTATGTATCGACCAAAGAAGACTGGATCAGGAAAGGAGAAGAAATTAGAGGCAGAGCCAAGGCCAAGTAAGTCGGGAAACACTATGAGCTCATCTATAGACCAATCCAGGGAACGCTGAATGGCCGTTTTGTTCGGGAGGGAGAATATTTTCCCTTTTGTGGTTTTCCCGAGCCTTGGGTGAATTCCACGAAGCAGCGTGCCCCCAGGTTCGAAATCTTCTTTGATCTGCAACTGCAAGATAGTGATACTGAGGAAAAGGCTGAACCGAGCACTAGATCTGAATAGAGCATGGAAAATAACTCAAACAACAGTGAACTTGGAGTACGTACAGCATTGGCTTGTCTCTTGACAGATCCTGCGGCCAACTCAAATGACTTGGGAAATAACCTTACCATCCCCATGATCGGGGAAGAACCAAGTGTGAACCCAACCAGCAGTATTTTGGATGCATCGGAGGCACCATCTCTTATCTAACAGCTGGAGGAAGGCTATCTCTCTAGTTCTAAGTCAGGTGATGAGCTAGATTCTGATTCCACTGAGACTGTGGAGTCGGAATCAGGTTCAAGTTCTTCTGAGTCTGAGTCTGAGTCTGGTATTTCTGGGGGTGGTAACCTGGGTACCAAAGTCCTGTCTAGGTCTTCATTAAGCTTTTCTTTTGAGTCTGTAACCGAAGATCTAGACCTTTTGAATGAGAACTTTGCGAATTCTGTGTACTTCTCTGTGCTGTTGGTTTATTATATTGACCAAGATTTTTAGAATTTTAATGAAAACAAAGAGAAAAGAATTCCTTTGGTTATGAAAAACTTGATTAATCGAGAGGATGAGAGGTTTGCTAAACCCTGTTGTAGACGTCCCCGAACGCATCCCGGGCGAGGAGTGCGAGTCCCCCCCGTTACGGTTCGATATTGGGTCACTACAGTTCGAAGGACTCAAAATGTCACGGTTCTTAATCTTGAACCAAAGAGTCCAAATCCGACAAATCGTTTGGAAAACAGATTTTTTGAAAGAAGTGCCAAACATGGACTGCTTTTCCAGATACAGAGTCGCCACCTAAATGTTTTTTTATGGGAAATTTAGGAAACCCTGACTCGGTGCCAAAGGCCACGTGTCCGTCATCACCAAAGTTGCCTCGGCTCGGGAACTTGGGTATGATTGGGGAAGGTCACTTCGTGAGCACCCCCGCTCGCCCGGTCAAAGACCGGCCTCTACTAACCATGACATCTATTTTTGAAAACATTGTGTGTTCTTATTCCGGTTATTAACCTAGTTTTACTATGTGATGCGCACAGCATACAAGTATAGACTGGATCACCTGAATTGGAACAAAACATTTCATGTTTATTTGTTTGAAAATGGTTTGATGGTGCTACCCGCAGGTAGGCTAAGACGTGGATTTTCCACCCTCAGGTGGGCTTAGAAAGCATGATTTTGCCACTATCTAGTGGGCTTAAAACAAACAGTCAATGATTTGTTCCACTCCAAGTAACTCAACCTCCACCCACAGGCATTTAAGGCAGTTATATCACATAAGCACATAGCCTCATGGTAAGCATGCTATTCATGGCAGTCACTCACACGCATGCAAGGATGCTAAAGCATAAAACTCACCGAGTACTCCAAGCCAAAACAGAAAACCGATTAGAAATCATGCATGATCCTAGTTATACAGAAATGCCTAATGCAACACATGCAAAGATGCAACTATAGCAGGCTCGGCTATTCTAAACATGGCATATGGAATGCTACAACTAACACGTATTCAATTTGGAATTGAAATACAAATGCAGTTTGTATGATGCGCCGAGCCCGGTGCGTGCAAAACAGATGAATGATGCAAACATGCTGTCATACTGTATGCTAATTGAAATATGCCCTAATCTAACCATCATAAGCGGATAAATAAAAGGGAAGAAAGACGTGGGGTTGGAAGACATACATCACACTCACCCACACTTATTACAACATTGCCCTCGCGCAGAGGGTCCGAATAAATAATACAGTCCGAAATGAAAGAATAATACAGTCCGAAATATACAGTCCGAATAATATACAAATTCCTAGTTAATTAACAAATTAACTAAGAAAAACTGTAAACTGGCATGCAAGCCAGGGGCTGCCTCACTTCCGCTGAATGATGTATGCTGGGCTGCCTTTTCGGAAATCCACTGGGATGCCCCAATTAGCCTCTGTTTGCAATGTTCCTCGAAATGCGTGCCAAGCCTCGGAAGACTGCTGATTCTTGATATGCTGCAACAGAGAGCAGGAAAGGGGCATAGCAATGTATTTCACAAATATATGCATGCCTCGATCCTCGTGCCACCAATCACGCATCTCGATGCATGATGGCCGAGGAGTCGGATTGCACAACTCAATATAGGATGAATGCAGATGAATGCTACAATAAAACCTAACTCCATCATGGGTAATCCGGAGTGTCGGTGACTTGGGAATTGAGACCCGTTCCGTCACTCGGAGTATGAAACGCGCCTCGTTTCCCGTGCCCGGGCTAACTCCTATCCCGAACACGATGCAATATGCATGATATGCATGAATGCAACTAAAATACAATCCTAGCATGCACAATGCTATGAAAATGAGATGCCTCGAAATGCGTGCACGCGGGCACGCAAACCGAGGCGATGATCCTAAGGCATGAAATGGCATACGCAATGCAAATTGGACTTACACTAACACGAGTGGACCTCAGCCACACTCACATAAGAGGCCGATAGATGAAAATGAGATGCCTCGAAATGCGTGCACACGGGCACGCAAACCGAGGCAATGGCATACGCAATGCGATGAGACTAAAATGACATACAGAATGCAAAATGGACTTACACTAACATGAGAGAGCCTCAGCTACACTCACATAAGAGGCCGTTGGATGAAAATGAGATGCCTCGAAATGCGTGCACACGGGCACGCAAACCGAGGCAATGGTACTAAAGCATGAAATGGCACTCCAAATGCAAATTGGACTTATACTAACATGAGAGAGCCTCAGCCACACTCACATAAGGGGCCATGAGATGAAAATGAGATGCCTCGAAATGCGTGCACACGGGCACGCAAACCGAGGCAATGGCCCTAAGGCATGAAATGGCATGGAATATGATATGTAAACATGCAAATATAGTTTCAGCACTGAAATGTGGGGGAAAACAGTCCCGAAACATGGCCAAAGTGCACCCGAAGCATGGAATGATCCCGAAATGCGATATTAGGCGCCCGAAATGGCCTATAGCTATGCAATGCATGCACAATATGGACATGGAATGAAAATACAGTAGCAAGACAGCCCCAAGACAAGCATTTTTCAGTCATAAAAAGGGTTAAACAGCAAACACACATAGGATTAGGCAAGTATGCAAAAATGGCTCCGCAAGAGGGGTATTGAAGCAAGTGATACATGCGATGCCCAAATGGAAAAGTACCCTTCTACAACACTGATGAGGGACTAAAAATATGAACATTTACAGTAGATGACATCCCCCAACTCAGTATGAAAACATGCTAAAAATGTCATGCAAGAACTAGGATACATAAGGCTATAACATGAGGTACCCCAAACATTCATCAAACCAGAAAAGACCCTTAATGAACTATGTCAAGAAGATCAAAATATGACTCTTTCCAGTTCTGATGATGGCCGAAAACAGAAGCTAGATAAGCTTAAAAAAGCATGCAAAAATGGGGGTCAAAGAGGGGTATAATGACAAGTATAACATGGAGACCCCCAACAAGGTTGATCCCTTCTACAATGTTGTAGAGGGACACAAGATAAGCCTACTCACAGTTCATGACATGCTCCGAAACAGACTACATGTAGGCCAAACAAATCATGCAAATTTACGGTAAATTGGAGGAATTATGAAGCAAGTGCATCATGGGTGGCTCAAACAGTGTTGAGCCCTTCTTCAATGTTGAAGAGGGGCTCAAAATAGGCCCACTTACAGTTTACATTGTGCTCGAAAACAGATCACACACAGGCTAGAAATTTCATGCAAAAATGTGACATACCAAGGGGTATTGAAGCAAGTACCAAATGGAGGGCTCAAACAGGGTTGAGCCCTTAATGAAAGGTGAAGAAGAGCTCAAAAAAACACTACTTTTAGTTTTGGTCGGAGCTCAAAACAGCAAGAAAAGAGGGCTAAGAAATGTTGCAAAAATGAGACCAAAAGAGGGGAAATGGACTTACCCTTGTAGATCAACCCTTTTGCTGCCTCTTGGACCAAAAATGTTGCCTCCTAGCCTCTGAAAAACTCCCCAAGCTGCTGGAAATGGAAGTGGTGGTGTGGTGCTAGGTGGTGGTGTGAAAAAGGGGTGTAGAACTTGAGAAATTTAGAGAGTTAAAGTGTAGAGAGAGAGAGATATAATACAAGAGGCTTATACAAAAATCTCTAACCCTTCAACACAGATCTGGGGTGCTGTATTTATAGGCAAAAGAGGCTGGAAAAGAGGGGGAAAAAAGGGGGGAAATATTTCAAGTTTCTCTCTAAAAATTGGCCTAAAGTGAGACAAAGAGGCAAGTGGTAGCTGCGTTTCTCAAACCGAAGAGAGCCCTTCAACAAAGTTGAAGAGGGGATCAAAAAAAGACACTTTTTAGTTTACGACCAAGTCCAACACAGCCCACAAGTACGCCTAAAATACCGTGCAAAATAGGCCTAAAAAGAGGTAAAGAGGCAAGTGACAGATGGAGATCTCAAACAATAAAAGGTCCTTAATCAAACATGAAAAGGACCTCAAAATATGACTATCTCAAGTTCGGGTCGGAGCCCAAAAATGCAAAATGAAGGTTCGGGAGCCGAAACACGCAATTCGGGGCCCCGAAAGTGGGCTGTTAGGCACCGGAAGTGGTGTCCAACCACGAAGTTGGTCTCTCGGACCACAGTGTCCCTCGAAAGGGAGGAAATAAGGTGTGTGCCAAAAACTGGAGCAAACGGAGGTGGTTAGGCGGTCCCGAATCGAGGCACACGGCCTGACGACTACGAAAACCGGGAACCGGGCTCCGAAATGGGAAAAATGACCTGCGACCACGAAACGTAGCCTACGGCCACTGAGAGATGATCTACAAGACCTCTCCCTCCCTTTGGGAAGAGAAAACAGAGAAAACAGAGCTTGGTTCGCAAACCGAGGCAAAGCACGAAAGAGTCCGGAAGTCCAGAGGTAAGGCTCGCAGCCGAGACTTTGAAACCTCTGGACGAGCACGATATGAAACATCACCAAGCGCTCAATCGGTGACGTCTGAGTCTTAAGGTCGGTCAAAAATGGGGTGTCTACACCTGTGTTGATGAAATCATTGCTATTAATGTCGGTACTAAGAAGGATCCGCGTCTGGTGCACATCGGGCCCATGTTGTCTTCGGAGGAGCGCGAGCGCTTAGTCGCTTCGTTAAAAGATTTCAAGGATGTTTTCGCGTGGTCCTACGAAGGCATGCCTAGAATCGATCCTAAGATTGTACAGCATCGGATCTCTCTTGACCTTGAGGCCCGGCTGATCAAGCAAAAGTTGCATAGAATCCGTCCGGATTGGGCACTGAAAATCAAGGAAGTGGTCACCAAGCAGATCGAGGTAGGTTTCTTGTTAGTATCTGAGTATCCGACTTGGTTGGCCAACATTGTCCCAGTGCCGAAAAATGATGGTAGAATCCGAGTGCGTGTGGACTTTCAGGACTTGAACAGAGCCAGTCCGAAAGATGACTTTCCTCTACCGCCCATTAATGAGTTAGTGGACTTCACTGCGGGCCATGCATTGATATCCTTTATGGATGGATTTTCCGGGTACAACCAGATTTTGATGGGGCCCAAGAATAGAGAGAAGACCGCATTCACTACGCCGTGGGGTAGCTATTGCTACCGGGTTATGCCGTTTGGGTTTAAAAATGCTGGAGCTACCTATCAAAGGGCTACGACCACCATTTTGCATGACATGATCCACAACGAGGTCGATGTGTACGTGGACGACATGATTGTCAAGTCCAAAGAAAGAGAGGGCCACTACACCGCCTTGAAGAAATTCTTTCAACGAATCAGAGAATATAGATTGAGGTTAAACCCGTAGAAATGCTCCTTCAACGTAACGGCAAAGAAAATACTGTGCTTTTTGATCACACAGAGGGGTATCGAAGTAGATCCTTCCAAATCAAGGCCATCCTAGAAATGCCACCATTGAGGACTGAAAAGAAGGTGCGAGACTTTTTTAGTAAAGTGCAATTCATAAGACGGTTTATTTCCAAATTAACCTTGACTTGTGAACCACAATTTGGTCTCCTAAAGAAAGGGAAGAAATTTCAATTGGATGATCGATGTCAATTCGCTTTTGAGAAGGTTAAACAATACCTCCAGAATCCACCTATGTTGTCGCCGCCAGAGCCGGGAAGCTTTTGATTCTGTACCTGCCAGTGACAGACACAACCATAGGATGCATGCTCGCTCAGGAATCTGAAGATAGGGTGGAGAAAGCCATCTACTACTTGAGCAAGAAAATGCCGGAATATGAGACCCACTATACTCTGTTGGAGAAAGCTTGCCTAGCCTTGGTATGGGCTATCAAGAAGTTGAGGCACTACTTGTTAGCTCACTCTGTAATCCTGGTTTCGAGATTAGATCCCATCAAATATCTCTTTGAGAAACCAGCGCTTACAGGTAGGCTAGCCCGTTGGTTGCTTCTCCTCTCCAAATTTGATCTCAAATATGTCACCCGCAAGTCGGTCAAGGGAAGAGCTGTAGCAGAGTTCCTGGCAGACCACCCGGTAGAAAGAGATGAGGCAATGGAATACTTGTTCCCAGATGAAGCCATTCTGCAAGTTAAAGAAGAAACTTGGACGATGTACTTTGACGGAGCATCCAATCAGTACGGTTATGGGATAGGTCTGTTGCTGATAGCACCCGACGACTCCCGTATACCTTTAGCCTTCAAACTCTGGTTCAATGTGTCCAATAATGAAGCAGAATATGAAGCGTGTATTGCTGGTTTAGAAGCCGCAGCGGAACTAAGGGTAATAAGATTGGATGTTATTGGGGACTCGAACTTAGTTGTTTCTCAAGCGAATGGAGACTGAAAGTCAAAGAAGAAAAGATGAAGGCTTATCACCAGACCCTGGATGTTCTGATTCCTAGGTTTGAAAAACTGACTTTCATGCATTTACTGAGAGAGAACAACAGCTTCGCTGATGCTTTAGTAACTCTATCTTCTATGGTAGACATTCCACTTGGAGTCCGGATGCGTCCGATCATCATTGAACAAAAGTACACGCCAGCCTATAAAACTATTGTCGTGATAGATGAAGTACCAGAAAAAAAAAAAAAAAAAACCCTGGTACTATGGTATTTGGAACTTCTTAGAAAAGGAGACATATCCACGGGGGGCAAATGCCAAGGACAAAAGACCATTTTTGGACCAAAAGGAAAATTTTTAGTGCTCACAACTTTAATTCTATTGATTTCAACATAAAGTTCTCCAACTCTCTGATACAAATCAAAGTTGCTTTTATTACATCATAAAAGCTTGAAAAGAAAGGTCAAAGCAATAAACTAGGGGCATAGGTGAGTCAGGTGCTCCGGCATCCTCTGTTCGTGCTTGCGGAAGCTTCTAAAGCTAGAGTAGGCCAGCTTGTGCCTTATCCTCGAGCCAGGCCAAGCACTTGCCAAAAAGGCACAACTAAAACTAGGAGCAGGGGCTAGAAGTTCCCTCGTCCTCCAGGCAATGAGGTACCTAGCCAAGTGTGAAGCATAAATCGAGAATGAAGCCGAGTATTCTATCGCCTCCTCTGGACAGGTCTGATCATGCCCAAATTGACGTCTGAACCGGAAGGGAAAGTAGAACACATAATGTGTGAGGCCAATCAACTGTATGCCAGGCTGTCGAGCCATGCTGTAACTTATTTTGGTCAGATTAAGCTAAGGGCAACGCCAAGCTATGTCAGTAGCAGACTTGTGGCACATCCAGTTGCACCACTATCCCTCGTTGGGAAAATCCACTAGCCAGTGCCAGAAGAAATAAGCTCGGGCTGAGTACTCGGGGCAAAAATCCACTACCTTTAGCTTATCTATAAGTCATACCTGGGAAGGGACGAAAAATAAGAGAGATTAAATAATAGAGAGATGTATGTTAAGAGAAAAGTAAGAAAATGGCTTTGAGAGAAAAATAAAGCATGAGTGCCGAATGATGAAAGAAATACATATGAGGAAGGGTGGGAAACAATACCTAAAGAAGTAGTGGACTCCCTGCGAACCTGGTAGTCTTTCGCCGATGAAAGGCATCTAAGCCCATCAAGGTCTCGGCCAGTGCCAAACCAATGCAACTCTTACCTTCTTTCAGACCTTGGGCCACTTCGATCAACCGAATGCTGGATCCGCCGAAACTAAGGGCAAGAAGGAAATGAGCAAGCATACATAAACAGAGGGCATGTTGTCGCTAGAGAAGGTCTCCTCTTTCACCAATATTAGAAAATCGATGAATCAAGCTGGGTATGTCTAGCTCTCCGTTGTGGGCCAAAGATCGAGCCTTGTGCAAAGTGTGCCTACACATCCGTCACAAAGCTTGAGCGTGGCCAAAACGGAGCTGAGGCATGATTTCTTCATCGCGCCGGGATTCTATTAGTGCCTGAAATTCTTCAAAAGTCAAGTACATTTCTTGTGCTCCGAAGCGAAAGACGTGTGTAATTGGGTCCCAGCATCGGGCCGCAACATAGAGGAATGAAAAACAAAGTGGAGTACGGCTCAACAAAAAAAGTGCATTTATGCCGAAACCTCAAAAATTTACCTTTTCCGTGCCATCTAAAGTAGCTATCCAATCCGTGAGCTTTTCGACAAGAAATATCTCCATTTGTGGAAGAAATAGCAGCTGAAATAAGGTTTCGGATAAGAAATCATGAAGGAGAACATTTTATAGAAGATAAGGCTGTAGTGGAGGCCAACTGTCAACAATCTGAAGGTTCCTCACACTTGTGGCCAGCAGGCCACCTCCTCTAGCTGGCAGCTCCCATCTCTGGCCGGCAGCTCTCCTTTCTAGCCTGCCATCCACCTGTGTGTTGGGCAATGTTGGCAGCATATGTTTTGTCTTGATCTTTGTGTGTTTTAAGGTCTTGTTTTGAGTCTTTGGTTTTAGCAAGTATATTTATTTGTTTTTGAGTTGTTTTTGCTTTGTTTATCGAGTTATATTTTGTATTTTGTATTTCGGTTGTTGGTCGGCTTATTACCCGATTAAGAACATCGTGCCAATACAAGTGTTCAGTATTCATTTTCAAATTCGATTCCGTTTCCATTTCATGCAAATATGGTGCTTACGATGCAAAAATGAAACAGCACTTTTCATAAAAACTGCGAGGTTTTATTCCAATCATGGTTTTTACAAAAGAGGCGTACAAGTTTCAAAAGCAAAAAGAAAACCTATATGAAGCTATACATGTGCTAATGCTACCAAACAAAAAGAAACTAAGCAAAAAGTACAAAAACATTAGCGCCGGTCATCTCAAGCTCGAGAGGCCCTCTTCGTCCTCTTTCTCGAAGGGGACTCGAGAGCACTATCTTCATCAGCACCGCTGTCAGAATCAGACTTTGAACCAGAGCCGATATCATCTCCGCTCCCTGCCTCAGAGCTCGCCTCGACATCACCTCCGCTCTCAGACCCCGAGCCAACATCATCATCTCTACTCTCGGATGACTCAGAATGCCGACTCACTGTCTCCTCGGAGTCACTAGTCTCAGCATCATCCTCACTCAAAATGGGCTCAGAAGGACTACTCTGACCTCGGGTGCTCCTATCCCTGCCGCGACCACGACTCACATCTCAGCCACGAGTTGGGGCCTGTCTCTCTCTCTTCTTTGCTGCTAGAGGAGGTACTATTGGTGCTAGTGCTGCTGTTGCTGCTGGTGCCATCGGTGTAGATGGAATCTAAAAAAAAGTTGTCAACATATCAGCTACAATGTGTGTATCAGATATAGGCATAACATGCAGAATAAGTGTCATGCAGAAATCAGATACAGTATGAGTACAGTGTATAAGTACAGTGTGCCAATGCAGTGTATCAGTGCAGTTTAGAAAAGACTACAGTTGAAATACCAATGTATCAGTGGAAATATGATAGCGTGATGCATAACAAAGTTAGTAATGAAATGTATGTTGAATTGAAGAAAATTACCTGGATACCGTGGCGACCAAGCAACATCTCCCTCCTCTACACCATACCCATCAGAGAAACCACCAGCTCGAGGAGGCTCCCTGTATACTCTATAGATGCGTCCAAGTGCATTTGGATGATCAATGTCTGGGATAACATATCTGAAATGGAGGTGCAGGGTGCAAATTATATAGTGTGGTCCATACCTGAGATGTGCCTCGAACTCCGACATACTCGTGCCCGGCCTCTGCCGGCTTGATCGAAATCGGGTAAGCAATCCTAGTCGGCCACCAACATGTGAGTGCAGTGGAAAGCTCTGGCCAACGAGTAGTCTGCTCAACGGGGGGAGCCCCTCTAGTATAGGCCCTGGTCGGCCAAGTCACCGCGCCCACCACAAAAGCCCTCCCTCGCCTGCATGAGCGCCCGTCAGAGGGGGCATAAGGTAAGTCTGAATGAATGTCGTGTATTCGCCCTTTCGTCTAAAGAAGTCAGGGTCTAGGCCTACCATGAACTATATTACTGCGTCAACTGGTAGGCTATCCGCTGTCCTCATAGACATTAGGGGTAGCATCAGAACGACTGGATCAAGCAAGCCCACAATCTGGTAAACGAATCTCTCGCTCAAAAACCAAGCCCGGTAAACTGGGCCCTCCAGCAGAATTCGGAAGCGAGATATGCCCCAAGCTCCCGCATACTAGTCTCTCACCTCCGCCGGCATCATCGCCTAAGGCTGCCATGTGATCTGCAAATAGAGAATGTACAGATTGTTAGTTTTCATCAGTTGCCAAAGTATGAATCAGAGCAGTATTAACGCAAAAATGATTGTGAGTTTCAGGTTATCTAGTGGGCGGCCATTGTATCAAAGTAATGGTAGAAGAAGGCGAAGGTCTCACGACTCCAGCGCTAACAT
Source organism: Camellia japonica (assembly GCA_030407325.1). Lineage (NCBI taxonomy): Eukaryota > Viridiplantae > Streptophyta > Magnoliopsida > Ericales > Theaceae > Camellia > Camellia japonica. The sequence continues at coordinate 169,129,094 of JAPPVO010000031.1, read as the reverse complement.
CGGCCATCGTACCGTCGCAAGTAATGGATAACCAGGAGAAGCTCCTCCATAGGCTCTGGAGCGAGGGCTGGAAAATATGCGTAAACCCATGACTGCAAGAAAAGAGCAGTGATGTGATCAACAATATGAACATATATAAAAAGTGCAAACCAGAAAACACAGTATGAACAGATATAGAAAGTGTAAAGCAAAAATCACAGTATGAACAGATATAGAAAATGCAAAGCAGAAAGCACAGGGCATGAACATATATAGAAAGTGCAATGCAGAAAGCATAGGGTATGAATAGATATAGAAAGTGTAAAGCAGAAAGCACAGGTGTTGAACAGATATAAAGCAGAAAATGTGAAATAGAAAGTATAAGTGCAAAGAGAGAACTAAAATGCATACCTCCCAAGCTCACCAGTAGCCTCCGATCCGCTCCCCTCTCATGCGGGAGATAGAGCTCATGTAGCCATAAAGGGTGGCGAGGCCAACTTCGCCCCAGTCATAGAACCGAACCCAGGGTAGTGTCACTAGAGCGCTCAACAGTTATAAACCCACGGTGGTACCGAGGACAAACATCAAGAAGCCCCGGGCATACTGCTCCATCTCCTCTAGTGTCTCAAGCTCGCTCCCGCGGAACTACTCGATGAACCAACTGTATTTCACCATGGCCAGTCGGTATAGTGGTAGGCATGCTCCTAGCAGATAGATCCAAACAGCCTCCAACTCGCCCATATCCGTGTCGAAGGGAATCGGATCACCCCTTACTCCTAAGCCTATGATCATGGCAAAGTCGTAAGGAGTCATCGTTATCTCCCCGGTAGTAGAGATGTGGAAGGAGTTGGTGGTGTCGCACTACCTCTCCACCAGTGCTCCGAGAAGTGGCCAGCTTACTATGACGCATGACAGTCCAAAGCAGAAAAGGCCGAAGCCAGCATCATCGATGATATCTCAAACCCCAGTAGAGAGCTCATCATACTAGTCCTTCGCCGTCGTCGCTCCGTACCCCCTGTAGGCACGGGAGTCTCCTTGTGGTAGAGGAAAAGAGTGAATCAGGTAGTGATGAAAGAGCAATCAAAAGAAAGGTAGTGCAAGAAATGCAGTTAAAGAAAAGGCAGGAATGCATGAAAACAGAGTTCATACCTCAATAGCATTGGAAGAAATGTGGGAGTCCAGCTCCCTCAACAGAAGGTCCTCTGGTACGCCACGAGCGAAATTGTTGAAACGTCTAATGCCTCCAAGTGGTAATATGTGTGTGCAAGGACGATATGTCGCCGAATCGAAGGGCCGCACTCTCAGTGGTAATGGCTCTGGCTCGAACTCTGGCGCGAACTCTGCCTCAAGGTCAACGTCAATGTCCTCTGCCACCCCGCCGGTCTTGGCAACTGCTGGCTCTTCTACCTCGACTATAGGTGGAAACACAGGTGAAACCTCGGAAGGAGCTCCGTCGTGAGGCATATCGTCTTCATTTGGAAAATGGGTGAAAAGTAGGTGAAAAGTAAAGAAAAATGGAGAAAGTAGGGTAAACTTGAAAAAAAAGTCAACCCTAGGAGAGAGAAAATGAGAGAAAAATTCAAAACCCGGGAAAGTGCATGAAACCCGAGAGAAACTCGAGGGGAACAAGCCTAAAGTGGTGAAAATCCAAGAAAAAGCGACGAAATTAAAATCTGATCGGCTCAAAATATAGAGAATCAAGAGGATTTTACGAAAAAAGTTTGCGTGGGGCATTGAAAAAAGCGTATAAAGTGCAAATCTAGAGAAATGAAGCACCTAGAGAGAAAGGGTGAGGATTTTCAGATGTTTGGGTATGAGGAAATGAAGCGCTAAGGTGTATATTTAAAGACCCGAAGCAAAATGACTATTCTACCCCGAAACTGCCATGGGTGGCCAGCAGGCCACATCCATGGATGGCAAGGCTTTCTATTGGCCAGCAGTTTCTTCTGGTGGCTGGCATGTGGCCGGTGGCTCTCAGTTGAGTCTTGGTTCTGTTCTAAGCTTCTTCTTCCTGAGTAGTGTATGGAAGGTTCTATTTTGGGAGCTTGCAGTTGCATTCTAGTGTGTGAACATGTCCCACTTGCCACTATGAACGAGGTGTATCCTTTTGGAGCATGTTGCAATGCCTCTGAGAGGTAAATCGGAGGTTGTCACCGAATATTGCTTTTATTTGTTTCGTCAAATTACATCTTTGTTCTCTTCTGTTGCATAAAACATGCATTTTCATATACACTTATATCACATCCGTACCTTGCATTGCTCATGGTTCATGCATAGAATGTGTACTCGTATGTGCTTTCTAGTCTTGTATAGAATATGCTTTCAGTAGCCACATCTATTGGTTTTCTATCATTGTGGTGATTTGTAATCTTGTTCACTTTGTGCATCTATCGCACTTGTTCATTTTGTACATCTATTGCACACATTCAATCCTCTGTGTTTTATCTCGGGATGCGTGAAGCGCGAGCCCGAGCGATTTCTCTTGTATCTCAGGATGCGTGAAGCGTGACCTTGGGCGAATTTTCATCTCGGGACGCGTGAAGTGCGAACCCGAGCGGTTTCTCTTGTATCTTGGGACGCATGAAGCGCGAGCCCGAGCAGTTTCTCTTTTATCTCAGGATGCGTGAAGCGCGGTCCTGGGCGGGTTTTATCTTGGAACGCGTAAAGCGCGAGCTTGAGCAGTTTCTCTTGTATCTTCAGACGCGTGAAGCGCGAGCCCGGGCGGTTTCTGTTGTCTCTGGAGACGCGTGAAACGCGAGCCAGAGCAGTTTCTCTTGTATCTGAGGACGCGTGAAGCGCGACCCTGAGTGGTTTTGCTTGTATCTCAGGACGTGTGAAACGCAATCCTGAGCGGTTTTGCTTTTCATCTCGGGACGTGTGAAACGCGACCCTAAGCGGTTTTCATTTTTTAGTTTCTCAGGACGCTTGAAACGTAACCCTGAGCAATGTTTTCTTTCCTCGTCTCGTGTCTTGACATGGTCAGAGTGTGCTTTAGATCTTTTTGCAGGGAACCTGTGTTGGTTTTAAGCTTGAATCTGCTCATTCATATGTTGTTATCTTGTTATTGCATGTTGCATTTATTTTTGCTTATTGCATCATCTTGCATGATCATAAGTTTTCAAAATAGCCAGTTTCACGAAGCGTATGAGTCTAGCTTTCAAAGTTTTCTTTGTGCATATCATTTGTATCTTGCCCTAGAACTACGCTGGTTTGATTCCTTGCAAAAGGATATGTAGGCAGCCTGCGGGCGCAACCATTTATTTCTATCTTGATTATTTGTCTAAGTCTTACAACCTTGTCAAAATGGGTCGTCTTCGGGCTTTGACATTCACTCACGTCATTTCATGACTCCGAGTTCTGTCAAAGAAGGGCAACGGTAGACACCCCATTTTTTACCGTCCTTACGACTTGGGCGCCATCGCTTACACACCCAATGATGAGTGTATATGCTTGTGAAGTGCTCAAAGCCTTCAGCGAAATGCCACAACTTTGAGCCTTCAAACCCTACACACTTGATGTCTTATTTTTGGACCAAAACCAGAGATTTTTAAGCCTGAAACCCCTTATATCCTGTGGGCCCCTTTTATTGGCTGCCAGCCACTGCTTTTGGTTGCCGACCATTAATATGGTCTGTCGACCACAAGTGTGTTTTGCAGATATTTTTCTACCAGTTGTACTAGTTGTTGGCATAGATGCATACACCTTCTTACACGTGTATGTATTGATATTTCTGAGGGAGCTGCTTGGTTTTCTATATCTAGGAGGCATTCCCTTCTATTTTTAACGTTGGAATTTTTAGAGCAAAAATTCTCTCTCTCTCTCTCTCTCTCTCTCTCTCTCTCTTGCAATTTCTTAGCTTTTTGTAAGTTTTTGCCTATACACTCTTAACCAAACCTCTCCATCTTTGAGCTGGGGTACCTTTGAGCCTCGTTTGAGCTCTTGAGGGTGTGTTTGCCTTGATTTGTTGTCTATAATTGGTTCTCCTCTTCAAAAGATATAAAGCTTTGTTTCTCTTCTTACTTTAATCACTCTTTTTCTTACTATTTTCGGGCTGTATAAACTCTGTATTTCTGGGCTGAAACTTGTGGTTTAAGGCCAATAAGGGTTGAAGGGTGGTTCACCCTTCTTTACACCTTGCTTTCAAGGCCTTTACCCTTGTGTTTCGCACCTTTACACTATATTTTTTTGAGCCTTTAAATACTGATTTTCAGAGTTGTTTCAGTGGCTAAAATCATGGTTTGAAGTCCAAAATTGGAGGGATTAGCCTCCCCTCCTTATGTCTTGCTTACTAGCCTAGCATGTTCTATGTTTTAGCTTATTGTTCTAGCTATTTTTGTCTTAATTCCAGCATATTTTAGGACTTATTTAGCACTGTTTTAGGACTATTTTTAAGTGTTCATTGCATTTGATCCTTGTATTGCATGCTTATAGTGTAATTGTCCTCATAGGTTTGGTGGTCTAGGCCTTAGCCACCATCCTATTTGAGTTGATAGTGTTTATTTATGGCTTTACATACTTGTGATCACCTTTAATCACCTCTGCAACCTCCCTCTTTTCTTGGCTTTTGCTTTGCTTTGAGAGTTGTTTCAAACTTGTTGTTCTTTTAAGCTTGAGATTGAGGTTGTCATACTTAATGATTTAATCCCTTTTGGGGGTTCATTATCAATGGCATGACATCTTTCTCATGCCTTAAACCAACTCTTGGTTTGACACTTCTTTCCATTAAAGGACTTAACTCACTTTTATACTCAATTGATTAAAGAATTGAAAGGTAACTAAAATGGAGTAATAAAATTAGTGATTAAAAAATGATGCAAGATAATAATTTGGTTTGGGTTCATTTGGACGTTAATTGAACCCCTAAGTCTTAGATCGTTTCATACTCATTAGTGATGTAAACAGCTCAATATTCATTGTCAACTATTTCCCTTGATCATTCATGATAGAGAGGTTGTTTTGAGAGTCTTATTTGTTGCATTTATTGAACTTGCACACTTTGGTTAATAGGCCATCATGCAATGAAATTGCATCCATTGATGGTTTGTGAACCAAGTTTATTACTCCTTTGAGCTATTTGATGATAAGAATGGGTGAGTTGTGCAAACAAACCCTTAAGAATACCCTATTCCTGCTCTGTTTGCTCTCTGCTACAGTAGGAAAATCCAGTCATCAGTGGCCAGCAGGCCACTATTGGTAGTCGACAAGCCACCATTGGTGGACGGCTGGCCATCACTTCTAGCCTGCCGGCCACCTGTGCAAAATCCAGCAAAGTACTTTTGAAGCAAAATAGAGTTAGTCTTGAGGTGGAAAAACAGTATAAGTGTTCTACTGTGTAATAGAGGCATTTAGCAGCAGAAACAATGGCTTTTTCAGGTGGAAAGTTCGCGCATGCATGAGCATTCCCTGTTTCCCGAAGAGAAGTAATTAGAAGTAGTTAATTTAGTTACTTCATGTTGTAATTAATTAGTTAGCTAATTAGAATTTTGTAATTAATTAATTAGTTAGATTATGATGTTGTAATAACTAGCTAGAATAGTTAGCTTCATTTGAGTTTGTAATAGTTAATTAATTAGCTTAACTTTAACTAGTTAGCTAATTTATTCATTCGGACCCTCCTGTGCTAGGGCAAGCAATGTAATAATGTGTATGTCTTCCAATCCCATGTCTTTCTCCCTTTTATTTACCTACTTATGATGGTTAGTTTAAGGCATCATGTTTTGTTTAGCATCTCTCATGCCTTGCATCCACTTGTATTGCATGCATTAGGCTCGGTTCATTATTCTAACTTGTATTGTTAGTTTAATGCTTCTTTGAATACGTGCTTAGACCGCATGCTATCAAAATTGATCTATATGCCATATTAGTAGCTGAGCCTAGTAATTACATATCGCATATGTTGCATTAGTCATATTACATAGTTAGGATCATGCATTTTTCCTAACTCCTTCATCTTTTTAGACTTGGAGTACTACGTGAGCTCTTTTATTGTTTTAGCATATTGCATGCGCGTGATTGTTGCCATGTCTAGCATGCTTATCATGAGGCTAAATGCTTAATTGATAAACTGCTTGAATGCCTGTGGATGAAGGCTAGTTGCTTGAATTGGAATAATTTGAGTAAAGTTTATATGCGATCACTTCTTCAAGTGGTACATATTCAAAACAATTTTTGCAAACGAACATGAGCCAAATGTTTCAATTCTTGCAAGTTGGTCTATATTTGTTTGCACATCACATAGCAATGCTAGCCTAATAATCGGAACAAAAGCATATAATGTAAATAAAATTCATATCATGATTAGTAGAGGCCGATCTTTGATCGGGCGAGCGGGGGTGCTCAATTCATGACCTTCCCCTTTCGTACCTAAGTTCCCGAGCCAAGACAATCTTGGTGATGACGGACACGTGACCTTTGGCACGAGTCATGGGTTTCCTAAATTTTCAAAAATATTTAGGTGGCAACTCTGTATTTGGAAAAACAGTCCATTTTTGGCAATTTGATTCAAAATCGATTTTCCTAAAGATTTGTCGGATTTGGACTCTTTTGGTGTTTATCTATTTCACATTGCACTTGTGAGATCAGATTCAAAACCGCGGGAGTCCAATACTGTAGGGCTTATTCATCTTCCGAAAGGAACACGAAAAGTCAAGCTATAATGGCACCAGGGGTGAACTCAACCACGAAGTCGGCCAGAACCTGGCCTTTAATTGCTGTTCTGGGCCTAAATTCCAAGTCATATTGGCCCAATACTACTGCCCATCTGCCTACCCTACCTGTCAGATCTCCTTACTGTAACAGGAACTTCAGGGGATGCTCAGTCAGCACCACAATCTTGTGGGCTTGGAAGTAGTGATTCAGTTTTTTCAAAGCCATCACCAGGGCTAGTGTCAATTTCTCCAAGGGCAGGTACTTGGTTTCTGCACTTGCTAAAGTTTTACTTACATAGTATACCGCCTTTTGTTCTCCCTCCTCTTCTCGGATTACTATCACGCTTACTACGTGTTCTAAAACTGCCAAGTATAGGAACAATTCTTCTCTAGGTACTGTCGGCGAAGGTGACTTCACACTCTTCTGTCCACAAAAAATTTGTGGCCTTCTTTAACAAACTAAAAAATGGTTTACACTTATCAAAACTTCGGCTGATAAACCTGTTCAAGGCTGCCGCCTTACCAGTCAAAATCTGGACCTGCTTGTCTGACATCAGGCTCTTTAAGTCAAGAATGGCCTTGATTTGATCTGGGCTTGCCTCCCTTCTGGTAACCCAGTATCCCAGGAACTTACAGGATCTGACTCCAAATGCACATTTCGAAGCATTGAGTTGGAGCCGATATATTCTCAAGATATGAAAATCAGCCTTTAAGTTGGCCAGATGATTCCCAAGTTCTTTAGTCTTTACAACCATGTCATCAATGTATACTTCTACTATTTTGCCAATCAGATGTCTAAACATCTTGGTCACCAACCTCTGGTAGGTTGCTCTTGCATTTTTCAACCCAAAAAGCATCACTCTGTAGCAGTACAGCCCTTTGGGGTGATAAATGCAGTCTTCTCTTCATCTGTGGGATACATCGCTATCTGGTGGTATCCCTTGTAAGCATTCAAGAAGCTCATCTTCCCATGCCCTGAAGTGGCATCCACCAGCTAATCAATTATAGGTAGAGGGGAGCTGTCTTTGGAACAAGCCTTATTCAGGCTGGTGAAGTCCACGCAGGCCCTCCACTTGCTGCTCTTCTTTCTCACAACCACTGCGTTGGATAGCCAAGTAGGGTAGTTCACCTCGCGAATGCTTTGGCTTCCAGCAATTTGTCCACTTCCTCCTTAACTGCATCAATATGCATTAATGTCGGCCTCCTTGCTTGTAGGATGACAGGTTTAGCCGACTTGTCTACATTGAGCATATAGCATGTGACCTCGGGGTCAATGCCTGGCATCTCATATGGTGTCCAGGAAAATACTTCTATGTTAGCCCGTAAGAAAGTCTCTAACTCTCTTTCCTCCTCATTGACCAAGTCTAAGCCGAGAAGGAAGAAACATTCTTCATCCCCTTCCTGGACCAGAATTCTCTTCAAGGCTTCCTCGCTCTTCTCGGCCGATTCTTTGCCGATATCATCTAGGACTTCCATGCCCTCGTCATCGATTTCCATTTTTTCTGTCTCTTGCACATTGCAGATGGATTTCATTACTGCCATAGAGCAATTCTTTGCCTACACTTGATCCCCTCTGACTTCCTCAATCCCCTGTTCAATTAGAAATCATAATAACTGGTACAGTGTTGAGGGAACAACCCTAATTGCATGCAGCCACGGTCTTCCTAATATAGCATTGTAAGGGGAGGGGGTATCAATTATCGTAAATTTTGTGCTGACATTCTTGGTGCCTGCCCGCACCTCCAAATTTATTGCTCTCAGAGCCCATGTCGGCGTTCCATTGAACCCAACCATTGGGCTGTTGGACTACTCCAAATCATCTCGGTGAAGGCCAAGCTCCTTGTAACATCTGACATACATGATGTCATAAGAGTTGCCTTGGTCGATCAAAATGTGCCTTACCTGGTATTCTCCAACCTTTAGGGTCACTACCAGAGCATTATTGTGTGGATGCTGCACCATGTTTAGGTCTGCCTCAGTAAAGGACACCATTAGTCCCTGGTACTCATTTGTCCTAGGCCTCTTTTGCTGGACCTGATACACATGCTGTAAGTGCCTCACCGTTTGTATCTTTCCTCGCATATCATTCCCATTAACCCTCGAATGAATCACATTGATCACCCGAGGTTCTGCTTGCTGTGGTTGTGGCGGTGGTGGTGCCGCTGGTGCCGGGGGAAGCCTTGCATGCTCTTCTCTCGTTCTGGCCTCATCTACTAGGTCCCTCAAGTGACCCTGTCTGACCAGGTCTTCCAAGTGCGTCTTCAGGGCTCTGCACCCCTGAGTCAGGTGCCCATCCTCATTGTGGTAGGCACAGTACTTCCCAAGGCTCCTTCCTATGAACTCACTAGAAATCTTCTCCAGTGCTCTATAATACAGCTAGTTCCTAATCCTTTCTAGAACTTTATAAACCGGAATCCAGAACACAGTAGTGACTGCCTGTGCAGCCCTTAGCCCTGTTTCCTACCTGTTAAAATCAGTATTACCTCGGCCTCGTTTCGGCGAGCTGTTTCTCTTCTCCTACTTCGGTGCCTTCGTTTCCAGCGTATCCGCTTCTCCTCTAGAATATTTCTCAATCCGTACCATTAGGCTCCTCCATACTTTTTGGTAGAGTTTTTGCCAGCGACTTCTAAAGCGGGCATTCATCCTCCAGACCGTTCTTAAAAGACACGACCGCCAACTCCTGGTTGCACTTCGGTATTTGGTTAAACACCTCATAATACCTTTTAGCATAAGCCTTGAGGCCTTCACCTTCTCCAATTTTGAGAGCCATCAGGGAGTCTACCCTTAGTGGCTGCAACTTATTTGTAACAAACCTGGCCACAAACATCTCGGCCAGGCCATCCTAACTCTTTACAATTCCTTTCGGCAACTTGTGAAACCAATCCGATGCAATTTCCCCAAAGAATGAGGGGAACACATTGCACAGCAACTGTTCGTTCCTGGTATACAAAGCCATTGAATTCAGATATAAGTCGATGTGAAAGTTTGGATCGGACTTACCATCATAAATCTGGAACCTCGGCATATGGAACCTCTTTGGTGCCTCAAACCTATCTAACTCTACTGAGAAAGGCATTTTTGGCTTGACGGGTGACGTGACCTTGGCATTCTGCCGCTTCCTGTGGAGGTAGTGACTTAAATCCTCCTTAGTCCGACTAGGAGCTCGACTGTCAACAGATTTCAGTCTTTTTGGTGCACTACTCCTGGTGCCGTTATGTGTCCTTTTGGACTTCTCTTCATTCACCGTATCAAAACACAGGCCCTTACCCTGGATATGACGGGGTTCTTTGATATAAGTTCCCCTAGTTCGAGGCGTCCTCGGCGAGTCACCTCTGATCGACTCTCCTCGCCCAACATCCCGTGAAGGCTGATGTGAGGGCTCCTTTTCCTTGCCAAGCTGCGGGACTACTAGGATTGTTTTCTGCCCCCTTTTCTAGGCATCAGTCTTGGCACCTGGCATCGACGTGTCCTGCAATGGAAACAGTAGTTGCATGACATTGTTCTGCATCATGAAGTTGACAACCGATTGTAGATCTACAAACTTGTTGGCCCTTCCCTTCATCTCAACGTCCCTCTTCAGGCACCTATCCTTCCATACCTAGAGGTCGCTTTCGTTGTAATACTCATCTCGGCCTGCTTTCTTCAGGACGTCTCCCTCTTTGCTGATGTCCTTATCCTCGGGGTTCTGATCCCGTGCTCCTTCATTATGGTTTTTTTCCTCGACGTTAGGATCGGCATGTTTACCACTCCCACTAGGGATGTCGTCACCAACCTTTTCTCCCTACACGTTATTGGCCATCTATTTTTCCTACGTTCCCACAAACGATGCCAAATTGTAGGTGTTGATTTTTGACCACACAACCAAACGAGGAACTCAGCTAGAGAGCACCGGTAGAATAGATTAAGCCCAACAACCTGCACAAGAAAATGAGAATCCGACAGTAGTTCGTCCACCCAGGGGCACTCCGACGATCAAGTCAGTGACCTATATCTCTCACAGATAACAACTAGTGCTTAAACTCACTAAAAAGAACGTATTGCTCACAGTATATCACACATACCTAAGACCCACGGGGGTGCCCTGCTTTTATAACCAACACTGACCTAATCCTTGTAGAAGCCTCGTTTCAGTGGACTCAGGCTCAATGCTCATCCTGGACTCTCAGCTAGACAGAGATAAACTTCCTAAGAGCTTTATCTTTATCCAGACTGAGATTCTCCCTTGTTTTAGGACTCTTGTCCCTTATCCGCTCATCTCGGATTTCGGTATCTCTGCAAATAACCTCGGCCTAGCCAAGATTATCTCGACGCATGACCAGGCCACGTGGCATCTCGTCTGACACTCCGACGTCATCTTGGCCGCGTGCTGTCGCAATGAGTATCCAACTGACACTACAACAAATAAGAGTTTTAGAAATCAAATGTTTTGATCTCTAAAAGTTAAAATTCTGTTGCAAAAGACATGTAAAGATCAATTTCTATCGTCATGAAGATAATCGCTAAAAAGTCATCCCGAAAAGTCCAAAACAAGACTTTTAGCGACAAAATTTTGAAAATGTCACTAATAAATAAACTTTTAGGGACAAAATAATTTGGTCTCAAAATAGTTTATTTTTTGAGACAAAAAATTTGGTCCTAAAAAGATAATAATTCATCACTAATATCTAATTTTTGTTGCGAAAAATATAATAACGGCACTTTTCGCAACAAAAATATTTAGTCTCTAAAAAAATAATTTTGTCCCTAAATTTTGGTCTCTAAAATCTTAATTTTTTGTAGTGTGTACTAATTTTTTTTTTTTTTTTTTTGACCGACAAAGATTTTTTTTTTTTTATTAATAATAATCAAAACAAAGGAATAGATATCAATTAAAAACCATGGGAAATAAAATATATTGTATAGTTTTACCATGAATATAATATGAGCGTACCAGAATTGACTATATATGGTCAGAGAATATAATAATATATCCACCAAATGTTGCATGGTCAATTTTAAACCAATGGTGTTTTCCTTCTCTTTTCCCAAACTCAAACTATCTCAGTTTTAATACGCAATTTATAATTATCTTAAAAAATAATAATTAGTAGCCATCTCATGAATTAGAATCCACTGAAACTGTATTTGAATTATAGATTTATATAGTGTAATTTGAAAATAGAAAAGGAAAGGAAAAAGAAAAGGATGAGAATAATACGAAAGAAACATAAGCTAAATTTTTCTTTTCTTTTTTTTTCTTTTTCCAAACTCCCATATAAATTTATGATCTAAATACAATGTAAAAATAAATATTTGAAAATTTTGAATTCAAATCCCTTGCTATCTAATGGGCAGAACCCATTTCCCAAACAGAGAATTGCCAACATTGTTAATCATGAGTCATAACGTATGTTTTTTCTCTATTATTATCTTCCATTTTCTCAGCAACCAAACGGAGAAAATGAGATAAGCAACATGTGCCAAAACTTAACTGAATTAAGAGTTTAATATACTCCTCCTAATCGTACGATGTTATGAGAATTCAAAAAATGAAATAAGGAACAACGAAACAATAATTTTGAAAATAGAAAAATCTCTTATTGTGGTCTTTCACATCGTAAACAGATGGTCCAACAAGCAAGCCAGTGAATCAAAGAGAGAATTTTCATATTGTAATCCGAAAAATTATTGAAAAATTGGATTTATTCTCATAAACTTAGAATAAATGTATATATGTACAAAATCAACAAACAAATATTTATGAACGAATTACAACCCAAAAAAAAAAAAAAAAAAAAAAGGAAAGAAAAGAAAAGAAAAGAAAGAAGACTAAACTAAAGGTTGAGTAAACCCTAGTTTCAAGCTTCTGACATCAAATTTTCGTCATCGTCATCGTCTTTTTCAATGGCTATTGAGCTTTATTTTCACTTGGTAGCGACACCAAATCGAGCCATGAGACGTGGGTAAGTGCTGGCATGAGGCAAGGCATCACCGGCAAAGTTCTTCTCTTGAAACGGACAGGGTGGTCCATTGCTGCCGGGGATGTTGGTGCAACCAGATGGCCCTGAAGGAGGGACAGGTACCCTATCAAGTGATGCCATTACCATGGTGTCTGTATTTTTGCCCACCCTTTTGTGTTCTTCTTCATGCAATACCCGACTAGCTGTGCTTGGTTGGAAAAGTGGAACAACAAGAAGCATTAATATTACAACACTACTAAGAACCCTCATTTTTGTGTTAATTTTGAACAAATATGAGAAGAAACGATAATGGTGAATGCATGGAGGAAAGAGAGGGGATGTTTATATAGAAAGATTGAGAGTTTATTTTTTTTTTATTTTTAAATTGAGGTTTTGACTGTTGACTACTAGGTTTCGTGGGTGATACAAATTCTATTGAATAGGTCATGAGGAATAGAGGTTTTTGTTCAAGTTGAATCCCTAGTTTTCGTTCTCATTTCTTACCAACTTCCTTCGTATTAAAGTATATCTACGTGTAGAATGATGTAGCATGTGATTTAAATATTGACATGGTCTTTTTACAGATCAAAGAGTTGAAAAATCATGTTACTACAAAATTTAAGACTAAGGTTTCGTTTGGGAACAAATTATTTTAGTAATTTTTTAGTTTTTTGGCTAAAATATGAGATAAAAAAAATCAGTATGTTTGGGATGACTTTTTGACTTTTTATGAAAAGTTATGCAAAAAGTAGAAAGAAAAAGAAATCTTTGACTTTTTGGTATAAGTTGTTGACTTTTTGATTTTTTTTAATAACTTTTGGTTTTTAGACTAAAACAACCACTTGCCAAACGAGGCCATGGGAAGTGACATTTTTAAAAATACAAGTCACTTTTTGATGAATTATTCTCTTTTAATTGATAAAGTTTAGAAATTTCACGTCATTTTGTATTAATTTTATGTATAAATTTTACTGTTTTCATAACACTAGTAAAAAATTACTTACCCGAAAAAAAAAACACAAGTCAGAGTTTGATTATTTCTTATCCTTTGTCGATTGGTTTGATGGAAAATTGGTCCTAGTTAGAGGAAGTTCTTAATACTTTATGGTTAGTTGGGCTTGAATAGACTTGAAGTCTGATTTGAAGTGTTGGTGAGTTTGTTAAGTTTTTAAGGAGATTTTATATATAAATTAATGTAAAGAATTGGTAAATATAAGGAGATGAGGTCACCACACAAGTCATTATCAGAGTCATTGCCTTCTCTAAACGGAACTCTCTCTCTCTCTCCCTCTCTGGTACATTTTAATTGGATAGGAATAGATTTAAGGTTGGAAATGGAGAATCTAACTAGGTTTGGAATGGGGTGAAGAAAGGTAATATACTAGATTCACTACGACATATAAGAGTTTTAGAGGTCAAATTTTTTAGTCTTTAAAAGTAAAAATCTTGTTGTAAAAATTATTTAGAAACCAATTTCTATTGTCGTGAAGATAGTCGTTAAAAGTTTATCCTGAAAAGTCAAAAATAAGACTTTTAGCGACAAAATTTTAAATATGTCACTAATAAATATACTTTTTAGGGACAAAATAACTTGGTCTCAAAATGGTTTATTTTTTTAGACAAAAAATTTGATCCAAAAAAGATAATATTCATCACTAATGTCCAATTTTTATTACTAAAAATATAATGACACTTTTCTCAATAAAAATATTTAGTTCCTAAAAATAGTTGTCCCTAAATTTTAGTCTCTAAAACCTTAATATTTTATAGTGATTTGACCAGATTAAATGTATTATTTTTGAAATATTCGTACTCTTTATCTCTTTACAAATTCACTAAAGATCAATGTCGATCAACTTTTCAAGTTTGTTTGCTCTGACTTTTATTAGTCATATGAAATTCATTGTCAAAAATGTACATTCTAAAACTAAACAGAAGAGGGTGAGGGCAAGGTGGAGGGGGTGAAGGGTGGATAAGCAAGCAAATATTCGCTAGACTGTGATTTGAATTTTAGCTTTTTTGTTTAGTAATTTTTTTATAGTTAAAATGTGTTTAGGAATAAATTTTTAGTGACTTTTCTAGTTATATGAAAAAACTTGATTGCCTATGCATATAACTTACTTTTCGTCTTAAATTCTCATTCTATTAAGACCATTAAGAATATAGTGATCTTTTTATACTTGATGCTCTTTGACAATCCATACCAAACACAAGTTTTTGTGTCTAGTTTTTAACTAACTTTTCAAATGAGAATGGTCACCCCCTTGCCATACCTACCCCTACGGAAACAAGCAATCATACATGTACAAGTGTAAAAGATTGCCCAATCTACCATTTTTGTTCTACATTTGTCACCTCCCTATCACTTACAGATGATTGTTGATTAGGTCAATTCTCTTCACCGACAGTCTTAACTGAATGCCCAGTCCATACTCTCTCGGATTGTCTATCATAGACGACCATCAACAACCCCTTTTTTATTTTTTGGCTTGACAATTATTCAATGTCGAACACTATTCAAATTAATCTCAATTATTTATTTTATAAGAATTTTATAAAAATAAATAATTCAAATCTATTTGTGAAATAATCACAGCAATCCCGTGTGCAACACTGAATAAAATCAACTAAGACTAAATCTATTTTTTAACTCCTTGGAACATTAATGAAATCTATAAAATCTCTAACGCTCCGTTTCTTGGATAATATTTTCCATCATTTGAAACAACATAAAATAAAAATCAACGAAAAGCACATTTTGTAATCAACAAAAAAAACAAATCTACTTAGACATAAAATGCTTTTTACTTTCAAAAAACGTAAAATATTTTCTAAACTAAAATCTTACCAATAACACCATACTATTGCCACTACCACCACACCCACCATCATTGCTACTATCACCACCACCGCCACACTTCCTCCACCTCTACCCTGCCATTGCTGCCACCACCCCACCACCACTAATACAACGAGTACATTAATTCAAGGACACAGCCAAACATAATAAAATGTTTTCGTCCTAAAAAAAAAAAAAAAAGTTTTCTTCAAAAAATATTTTCTGAAAAAAGTATTGAAACCAATGGAGCATAAAATGGTAGGGGAAGTAGAAATCAACAAAGCAAACCTAAAAATGTGGTTCAGATTAAATGAAATTTAAAAAGTTATGAGCTTCGGCTTTCCAAACTCAGAACCCTCCAAGACAAAGAAACACTGCAAAGCCACTTTTTGCAACAGCTAAGGCTGGAAACAAAATAACAAAGAAATAAAAAAAGGCAGCATCACTCTTTACAAAATGTTTTCTTACCCAAATGGTTACAACCTCACTCCAAATCTAAACAGCAACAACTTCCCTGAAATGCAATTATTACACCGGATTATAGCCTCGATCGACTAATTCACAGCCAGTCACCATCAATAGTTTCTTCTCAATGACCATTCGAAGGCCGGAATACAGTATAACCATTATCACTGCACGCCAGGTTTGAATAGTCTGGAATATGATATCTGTAGCCATCACCCCCATCTGTGTTCCTCATGCTAAGATAGGATAGATCAGAACCACCCATCTGCCACTGGTTCGGAATCAATCCATCGACCTGCCCGTTTGCATAAGGCCGTTGATTTACTTGGGGAATCATATCCCGTAGCGGATCATAGTGGCTGCCTAACGAGCTGTACCCACGTTGGAACCCATCATCATGATAACTTCGTGTTCGCTCAAAATTGCTAGAGCTCGTTGAGGGGGCCATGTCATTCGACATACCAATATCCCCAGGGAAAGTGAACTGCCGATTCAGATGGTGAGGTCCATTGCCAAAATTTTGAAAGTTCATGCTCGCCCTAGCCCCAAGCGCCATTCCATGTTCATCGTCAAGTAGGTCATTGATTATGTCGAGGTGCGGAAACTCATCAGCGAATAAACCTTGGCTCTGACGTCCTGATGATATAGATGCCGGAAACTCAGTCGGGAACTGATCCCGGGATCGGCTGTGTACAGGCTTGTAGAAATCAAGGTTATGATGGTTATGATGGTCGTCGTGCATCGAAGAACCATAGTGTATGCTTCGGTTTCCGTCCCTTTGAGGAGGGCACTCCATCCATTGAGGTCCATTCTGCAACATATCATGATTCACCATTCCGAATGAAAGGCTTGGTTTTACCAAGTTCGGTTCGATCCTTTCAGAACTGTGGGGTAAAAACATTGGTGCCGACTTCATGTTGGACGGTTGTGGATACGACTGTAACTGGTTGACTGCAGAACTTGGAGACTGAGGTTGAGTGAAACCGGTGGAACTCGCCGAAACAGGAGTACCCATTATAGCATTTCGATAAGACTGAGGAACGTAACTGTGCGTCGCGGGTGACGGGTCTGGACCCAACCGCCCGGTTGCACTCACTGAACGCGCTAAAAGTGGGGGTGTTTGAACCACGGAAACAACAGGAGTGGGTGGCTTAGGTCCTGGAATAATCGGAGCACTTAAGGGCCGTGACATGGTGGGCACTTGTTGCACTGAGGGCTTTTCGGTTGGTTTTGGAGCGGCATTTTTATGTGTATCAGATTTCAATGCAGGTGTAATATGAGATGAATTTATAGGCAGGGCCACTCTCTCCGCTCGTTGGGAGATGTCTGATGATGGTTTTCGAACCGAAACCGGATCAGCAGCACCCGGGGTCTTTGATTCTGACTTCACCTTAACAACATATGGCTGATTTTTGGAAGAACTGTTAGGAGAGGAAGGCACGGCCGTTGGCTTATCTTTTGAAGGTCCTTCCGTATCGACCTGATCTTTGATGCTCAGTTCTCTTTGCAGAGAAACCACTTCTTCTTCCTATTACACAAAACAACAACGCTTGTCAGCTCTCATGAAAATCCAAACCCAAGGACCAAAAATGAAGTCAATTGAAACAAGGCAGCAATGCCTAAATGAAAAAGGAGAAGCAATAAAAGAACAAAGCCAATACATCACGGTCCATCTAAGAAGCAGAGACACATTTAAAAAAGTAACATTTCCGACACGACAAGATACCCATTGGACACCTCCCAACAATTGTAAGAGACATATCCAAACATATCATACTATTTTTTAAAAAAATTTCTACACTGGGATACGCTTCAGACATTCAGATAATACATGTATCTATCACTTAGACACACACGAAACACATTATAAGTTCAAATAAATATTGGAATCCAATGGTGAAGCAAAACTAATGTACATTTATACCTATTCTCCCCTTTTAGATTTTAAAAATTATTTTGAATTAATATGACATATAATAAATATATAAAATTATATATGTTACATATATCACATATCATGTCCTACATTTCCTAAAAATTTTCTTGTTAGCATATCCGTGTCATGTCTATATCGTGTCACGTGTCTGTGATTCTTAGCTTTCCATAATTAATTGCAAATTTCACACATATTTGCCTTATATGCAAAGCCCTTTCAGTTTACATATCCTTCAACAGGAATTCTGTTACTTGATCGTGTCACGTGTCTGTGATTCTTAGCTTTCCACAATTAATTGCAAATTTCACACATATTTGCCTTATATGCAAAGCCCTTTCAGTTCACATATCCTTCAACAGGAAATTCTGTTACTTGAACGAAAGGAATGATAGGAATACCACCTTCTTCACCACATGCTGCTCAAGCTCCTTTATCCGATCCTGCAAGGAGAGTACAACAGCCTCGGACTCAACTTCAGCCTGGCAACTTCCAGATGCACCATTCGGCTGTGCCACATCTCCCATAGCTTCTGACAGCTGACTGTGCACTTCATTGGCCGAACCAGTCGCGCCTCGCTGAATCCTTCCTCTACAAAATTGAACCAAATATATCAAAATATAAAATAATCTTGTCAATGTGCCCCTACAACAAAGGAAGGGTAAATTTACCTTATCGGTGATTTTTGGCCTTTTTGGTTCAGAAAATTCCCTTTGTAAGGCCCATTCATTACCACCGATGGAACCGAGTCTGTGGAACACGTTGACGAACTATCATCCACTATAGAAGGGCCATATCGTTCGATCGCTCCATTTTGTACAGCTGAAAGGCCACTTACTCCGCTGCTGCTGGCAGCCTCGGTGGGAGGATGAACTTCCGATGTGTCAGTATCCCAATTGACAGGACTAGTGTCTCTGTCTTCTGAATCAGGCTGAAGTATCTCGGGAAGACAATCTGCTGAATCAGACACATCAGAAACATCTTCCAGTATATCAGCCTTTTCAAGCACAAGTTCTGCCTCCTCGGTCGTGAAATCTTTCCTTTCATCACCCGGGCTTTCTTGTTGGAGTTTGTCTTGGATTGCTACACCAGGCTTGTCATCCCTTCCTTTATCCTTCCCCTTGCGATTATTTCTTTTTTGTTTTCCCTGCAGCATAGAATAAACAAGACAGTGCAACTCAATCCGAAGTCTTTAATAAAATCTATGCAGTATACAAAAGATTAATTAGTTTCCAGTAAAAGACAAGACCAATCATACATGACAGACCTGGTAAGTAAGAAAGGGCACAAATAACCACAAAACAAAAAAGGGTGACCCAGTGCACCAAACTCCTGCTAAAGGAGGGTTTGGGGAGGGTAAAATGTACGTAGCTTTATCCCCATTTCTGGATAGGCTGTTTTCGTGACCTAAACCAATGCCACCAAGACGCTAATGGTAAGTCTTTACCACTGGGACAAGCCGCCTGTTTAAATAACCACAAGAAAAGGATGTCTTTAAATACCAATAATTGATTGCTGTCTTCACAGCCTGCAACTTGACATTTATCAGGAATGTCAGTAGCTACTGAACAACGTGATATGACCCCAAAAAACTCATAGGATTTACAAATGCAACATTTTTCCAGCCCGCCTGTTGTAATTTTAATTCTTCTAGTTTTTATAAACTAAATGATAAACATACAGGATTGAACCCGTCCTCTAGGCTAGTCAAGATAAGTGTAGGATAGCCATTCTGCAAGGCTTCCCCGCCATGTTAATGGGCGCCCCAATCGCTGCTTGGAGTGGGGTAGCATAAGTCATTTCCAGTGAAGGGGGGAGCTGTTCTCGAGGATCTGCCACCTCGAGGACTGTGATGGCAAGAGTAACATATAAAACTTGAGAAGAATGGGACACCCTTTGACCTTATGTAGGCATTTGTGCCGTACATGACCTGCCACTTCATCACTTAGATTGGGTTGGCTCCACATCGCAAGGCATGACCTTCCTTAGCACCTTGTCTAGCTTTAGCACCTTGTCTAGCTTCAGCACCTCGCCTCTTTGTCACTCAGCTCAAGAATGACAACCTCAGCTACATAACCTACCTAGGGCAGGGGCAGTATATAGAAACCCACCCCCGGGCTCCGTGCCTCAATCTCAAACCCCTGAGTGACCCATGACACCACCTGGGATTACTAGGAATTGTGGATTGGTGGTTAGAGTTGAAGGATAGTCAAAATTGCTGAGTCCACTCCCTCGAGGTTCCGACATCACAAATGACCACCCCGCAAGTTGTAAGTGCAAAGTCAAAGACCTTGCACTATAACCAACCATATATAAGTTTCCCATTCATCCTATATTAGCTCTTATTAGAGATGTAATATTGATATACATGCTTATTTAATGCTACAGAATTTATAATTCAACTTCAGATTTTTTACAATAGTAACTCCACTATACATATATACTATATAATACCGAACATAATTGCAACAAAGAAAATGGATCACTGAAATGTATGCTTGGTAAAGGAAGACACATAACACCACAACATACCATGAAATAAAATGAACATTACATAGAATCGCCAATATATAGAGGTAGCATAGAAACCAAGTCTGACAAGTATAAATAAATTTAGATGTACTAGTGGGAAGCCATGATCAGAAGTTATGAAACTCATGACACTACTCTTTATATTGAATTTAAGATGTTTTTAGAAGAAAATAGTGATTACTATTTATTTTATCAAGTTTTTAGTTTAAATTATATGCATTATAAAGAGATTGTTGTGTTGTTAAAGCATCCAGGCATATTTTTCCACGAGTTCCTGAGTATTTGCCCCATAAACTGAGGATGGTAGGAATGAACAGAGTACTATCCTAACCTTTGGCATTATTTACCAAAGTGGATGCCCAACCAGCTTTCTCATGCCTAGTAGCCAGAGTCTTGAGTGTATCAGGAAGAGAGGTGAACAACACTGCCTTAGCAATTACTCATTAGGCATTACTCCACAACCAACAACCCAAAAACTCAAAAGAGAAAATCTAAGATCCAAAAAATAAGAAGAAACCCCATCAGAAAGATATGGAAAGAAAATATGAACTTCAGACTGAAAGCTCCTAGCTCTAGAGATTCTTCTATTCCATTCAATAAAAAACTTACCGAAAGGCAAACGTATTTTATCCCTACATGGCAAATAAACAAATCCATTTAAACTCTGTTTTCAGAATCTTACAGTTCGTGATTCAATTCACGATTCGATTCGTAATTTATGCAGAAATTGATACAAAATTATGGGTGAATTTATTTTGGCACAAATTCTATTGCTCACCCATTTTGGGATAGAATCTATGATAAATCACACGATTCACAATCGATTCATTTTTTCTGATTCATACAATTTTGAAACTATCGTGCGCAACAGATTCCAGTCATCTTTCACCTCTTTTTGTTAGTGAAAATAAAACAGAGACCTTTTGGTAACTTGGCCCTTTTAGTGGCTTTTTGGCCTTTTTACGAGGTGAAAAAAGTTAAGTGTTTGGAATATTTTTTAGTTGAATAGATAGTTGTGAGGGAAAAAGTAATTGATTGATGTGTATGATGTGATATCTTGACTTTTTTGGCTTTATGATTTTTTATCTTTTTGGCATTTTTAGCCAAAAAAGTAGTTGCTAAACGGGCCATAATACAACTTCTAAAAGAGTTTAGTAAAAAAAATACCACTAACTTACACATAAGTTGTTATTTTGGTGATTTGAGAGTTTTTAATAGGATCCAATCAAATCTCTAGACAAACCCAACATGTTCTTAATCTTCATCTTTTAAGGATGTTTAAGGAACTTGCACCCATGAATTATTTATTGCTATTTTAATGAAATAAATATAGTTTAAAAGCACATGGATAAAGTCAGTTATAAATAGGGTTCCCAAGTCCATTTTTTGAATGCCAAGAGTCATTCTATTATGGTTTTTGTATAATTTTATGAATGATTGGATTTGGACTGACATCTCTTGTTATGAAGGCAATACCTTCATAATCATGTCCTTATATAAAAATTATTTGTAATCAATGTTGGCCGGACTTGAGTATAGGCGTCGGACTCAAGTACGTGTCCGGAAGTTCAATTCGCAAGTTGTTCTAATTGTAGGATAGGGACTCCACTAAAAAGTGTCCAAAAAGTGGATATATATACAGGGACACAGCATAAACATTGCACAACAATATTTTCCATCACAAACATATCCAATGTTGAAATAATAAAAAACTGATCTAAAATATAAAATATAATTACCTTCAATTCTTTTAATTAAAAGGTATCTATTAAGGTTAATTCCTACTTAATGAGGTATCTATTGCTTGCCCTGTATATGGCATGATTTATAAGGGAAACTATAAAGCTTGAATTCTAAATTGGTATTCAAATTAGTGACCTTCCATATTCCTCCTTTTTTTTTTTCTTTTTTTTTTTTTTTGATAAATTGACCTTCCACATTCTATATCTAACTTTCAAACATAATATTTTACTATAATAACTGGGTTTTTGCTCTGGTGTGGCAGGCCCCCCGATAATTTTATTACATATTTCGAAGGTCAAATTTAATTATAATGAATCACACATCATAACACGCTAAAAGTGGCCAACATTATGTACATGCCACACTATATTAAAACCTTGATTTAGGGCTTTAAAAAGTGTGGCACGTGGAAAGTAGGTTTTCTTGGGATATTGAAATGTCTAGAGGGAGAATCAACAACGCACAAGTTCCTATCAAATTGAGAGAGAGAGAGAGAGAGAGAGAGAGAGAGAGAGAAGATGAAGACGATGGCCGGATGGGGGCTTGACGTGGCCTGGACGAGGAGGAGAGACAAACAGAGAGCATACCAAGTCCGATCTGTTTCTATGGCAAAGGGGCTTGATCTAGGGTTTAACTTTGTTGGGTGATGACGATGAGAGAGAGTGCAAAGTCGAGAAACCTCAACACCATCAACTTGATTGTAAGTAGTTCTTTTTGCTTTCCTTTGTTGTCTTTGTGCTTCCTCGTTTTGTATGTCAGTCAATATTGTATGTGATAACCAATTTTGCATCCAACACAGATCCCATACCCGCACCCTATGAAGCACGGACACCTCTCCGAAGGTCGCATACAAGTGTCCGACACATGTTGGACATGAACACGGGCCGGACACGCTCCAGACACGTGTCAGACACGCTGGAAAGAGTTGGACATGCTGGGACACTTTGGATACTCTGCAGACACGTTGGGACACGCTGAAGACACGTTGAGGACACGCTAAGTATTATTTTTTTCAAAAAAAATTATAATTTTTAATTTTTTTTAACTAAAATAACATACCTAAGGTTGATAAATTTGATAAAATTAAATATTTGACATAAAATTCATATTAAATATAGAAAAATATACATATAATAAAAAAATAAAAATATATGTTTTGAACGTGTCTCTAACGTGTCGTGTCCAGCATTTTTTGAAAATTTACGTGTCCGCGTGTCCGTGTCGTGTCACATGTCCGTGTCTGTACTTAGCTCACACCTGTGTCATGTCAACATGGGTACTTCCTCTCAAATGGCCGAGTCCATGTAACACAATTTATAACATGTGCCAAAATCAATTTATTTCATTTGTTCAAATATATAATTGTTTATGATCATTTTTTATAGTTTGTATTGAATCTTAATGATTCTCAATTCGCAAAATTAAGATTTCGATTCACTATACGATTCTCAATTTGACAACTACACCAAAAGAGCTTGATTCACAAACCATAACAGCCTAACGGGTCAGGCTTTCGGGTTTTGTGCAAGAATGTTTGATTTTAAACTCAATTATTTTAGTGATACAATTTCATACTTTACTCCAACCCTAACAGTTTTGACCTACATAACCCTATATTGACTCTATCCTATCAATACTTTTCCAAACTTTTTTTATTAAAATCAAGTTGGAACAAAAACAATCGGGTCCAGTAATTTTGCTATCCCTAAACCTAACTGCAAGTATTCCATTCTCCCTAGGCCAACATATCTGGTTTCCTCCTACAGCATGGTTACTTGAAATTCCTCCGCCAAGTGCCAAGCAGTCAAGAGACAGTCATGTTCTAGCTTTTCAGAGCCTGTCACTACACAAGGACTTTGAGAAGCAACATGAAGATCAGAGGACACTAGCAAATTAACTGACCTCACACTTTCAGAGAGATACAAACCATTGCCAACCATGTGCTCTACTCTCCAAGTCTTTCTTGCACACACTCAAGAGCAATCTAACATGACATATTAGCTAAAAACCATACACATCATGATACACAACTCACCCAATTGCTTCAAACCCAGACACAGAGCATACAAAGACAGTTTTCTGTAACATTAATTTTGTTAATTCCCATAAGGAGTATGTAACTTATGTGTAGTTATCAAACCTGCTTTTTCTTTAACTTCTTTTCCTTTTCAGCAGCACCGCGTTTTGCTTTCTGCTCAGTTTCAGCCAGCCAGGCTGCCTCTTCACGTATGAGCTCCTCTTGCCTTTTCAAAGCAACAGCCTCGTTATATGCAACTTCAATTTTACTGCTAAAACAATAAGGGAAAATAAGAGTATATACAAATGGAAAATTGAAAACAGAGGTTGGATTACTTCACCACATAGAAGATTGCAACACTAAAATCATACAATAACAAATCAGTCCCAAGATTCCAATAGTGTTATAGTATCAGCCATAGGATATAGTTAAGTTTTAACATGTAAATATCAAACAATAACTAACTTCACTAAAAACGCCACTTCATTCACATAATATTCTTTTTTTCTCTCTCTTGGTCAGACACATAATACTTCACTACAAACATATGAGGAAAAATATGGAAAACCACAAAAATGTTTGATCATTCCAAAAAATGAAAAAAAAAAAACAAAAAACAAAAAAAGAAATTATCCACTTCTCAAAGTAGAAGAAGAATCATATTTTGACAATTTGAAAGACCAAGACTCATACCTCCCTCAATCAGTTGACACTCAAATTAAAAAATAAAACGCTATGAAGTTATCATTTATCTAGAGAGAACTTAAATGTTAGTTGAAATGGAAATAAGATTTTTGCACCAGCTTTATCACTTTTTGGGGAAAAGGACAAGGACAAATAGTTTTTCGCCCAAGTTAAATATGAAAAGAACTTTACTGAACTTGGCACCTTCCTACTCTGATCTGGGGTATGTGATTAGTAACCAACGAGACTGCAGTAATATTATCAAAAAAGTAAACAAATGTACTGCTAGCTAGTGTGTGTGTGTGTATATATAAACCTTAAAGGAAGTGAGTGTAATTTGCATTTATAATTTCCAAGATTATAAAGCTTGAAGAAGCACAACCAAAGTAATCAACTGCTGTCTAACTACATTTATCTCCATAGTATTAGATTGACGGGTTACCTGAATATATGGGCTAGGACAAATATTTCAATGGTCCTACGACCTAGTTCAGTAAGACGCCTTTCATCACGCTCAATGGAGTCCTTGTTGAAGTCCTCACCAGAACCCCCATCCTACAAGCAAGAATCGCAGAACCAGTGAATGAATAAACAGTTAAATATGTTGAGAAAATATTAAAATATTGGCACAAACATGCAAGCATAAGTAAGAACTCAACATTCAAAAAATTATGTCATCAAATTTGCCAGATATTTTAAAAGTAACCCAAAAAGATGAATATGCTAGTACTTATTCATGAGTAGAGTACATGTCCTTCAAAGATTTCACTTGTCAATAGTGCATCAATAGAACCAAGATACTGATTGCTTAAATTCATATAGAGTATATCGTACTACTATATTCATCAGTAGTATGTGCATCAAAGAGCATATTGTACTACTATATTCAGCAGTAATCAAAATTACTTCTGTTAAGGACATAGATGAACGTTTCTTAAGTTCCTGACCCACTGACCAATTACAGAGACAATAGGAAATTCTGTCAGTAAAGCAAATTCTGCCAGACAGCTCTTTTGCCCATATGCAGTAACAGAAAAAGAAAGGCCTTAATGTCAACAAGAAGGGATAAGAATGAACATGTTTTAGGCATTCAATTCCATCTAAAGCCATATCCTCCACTGAATACTAAAATATCCTTGTCATAGTTCCGCCCCACTGTTTTAACACTTGGATAAAAATCGCATCTCGTCATCCCTGTCACCACCATCTCATAAAGTGAACCATAATGATCTAAAAAGAAATTTCCCATTTTCTACTACTGTTTGTTTTTACCTTCGTCACAGATTATGCAATAATTTGGAATTTAAAATTTCTTATATTTTTCTCAAACTCCATCTTTTATTCAAAAACCTTACATCTGCAACATTATCTAATAAGCATGCGATCTATCAAATTTCAATCTTCTGCTACATGAGATATGGCACATTTCGTAAATAACACCCTTCTTTGTATTTGTTATAAATTATAATAATGTGCTCAGGTAACAGATAAGTCACATAACAGTAGCATAAATGCAAAATCTAGAATATTTAGTTTTATTTCTACTAATTTTAAACCCCTTTCAACTGGAGTACTTCTCTCTTAACATCGTCTTAATGTCTTCATCTTATCGACACTAACACAATGTCTTGTCAATACTTTATACAACTTCATCAACTATTATCACATTGTCAATCTACATTTCTCAATAATTAATACCACTTAATCTCCAACAGCACAATGTCACATAATATCCAATAGCCTACCACTCCACATTTAAAGCAACACAACCCAACAAAATTGGTTGACAATCTCTATGGAAGACTTCTGAAAGAACCCTCTTAAGCCTAAAGTTTTAGCTAGTAAATAACTCCCAATTAATTGGTATGCAGAAGATAAATAGAGTGGATTATATTTTCAAGGAATTATTGCCTCAAAAAACCTAAAATGTCAAATAACATAAATTAATCTTGTAGTTTTGGGACTTTTTTAAATTTTTGGTTGTACCCATGTCCCAATCAAGACTTGAACCATGCAACCACCCCTTTGGGGGTGGCAAAAATATACAACCAAAGCTACTAGGCAAGCCTCCAACATATCATCGCTTCATTTTCTTAGACCCAAAAAAATATAAATGCAAATATAAATCAAAGAATTGCACAAGATCCCGGAGTCAGTGAAAGCATGATCAAGCAAAATGATTATGAGCCAATAGATATCAATATGTTTTTTTTTTCTTTTTCTTTTTTTTGGTCAAGATAAGGAAGGGCAATAGGGGAAGGGAAGTTGCATTCACAGCAATAAGACTCAAACCCAGGCTTCACACCTGGTAATATTAATGTACAAGACTGCTTGACCTAAGCGTTGAGTGTTATTATCTATGGTTCATTGTGCGTTAACCAAAATCAAAGTGTAAACTTCATTTCAGACATGATCTACGAGAAATAAAGACTAATATGGAAGACCTCTATGGGAAACTACAGTGTTAACACGTTAACATGAAACAAAGCGTTGAGTGCACCCAAGTATCCACACTAACTGCAACACATAATAAAAGAGGAAATGGATGAAATTTCTTACCCAAAAAATAATGACACAATTTATCAGATACATTAAACATATACAGCACCAATGGTTCATATCAAAAGTTACACCCTCAGTTTTTAACTACTATTTTGACAAGTAAAAAAAGTAGGCAGTTTTTAATCAATAAATGTTTTGTACACTCGAAAGACAAAAAAACAAAAACAATTACATGTTTCCATAAATTTTTAACACCATGTTCACTAAGCTCACCTTTGTACGGTTCTGAGGACCCTTATCATCCTTTGGAGGCAAGGGTTCCAAGGCAGCCCTCTCAAGTAGTAGTAACACATCATCCACCAAAACAAATATATCTTTCTCTATGCGAACAATAGGAACCGGCAATTCTTCTGCATCCTGTAATTTCCCCCTACCTTTCTTGCTCTTGGTCTGGCCTTCAAGAGCCTTCAGTCCACTGTACAGGGAATCCATTACCAAGGTAGAGGTTACTTCCTTTTCTATAAAGAAGTTCTTCACCACAACTCTCAAAATTGCATCTGTTTTCTCCCTGGACATACAGCGCCTAGCATTTTGGTCAATCCCTACCCAGAAAGTACAAAAGCTGCAGCCATCACAAGTTATCTGTTATTCTGGAATTAATAATACACTGACTGAAAATGGTGTAGAACCAGATCACATGAGAAAACAAAAAGATGAAGCATAACAGACACAAAGTTAACAAGCTTTAAACAGACAAAGAAGGAAGAAAGAAAATAGAAAAGAATAAATTTTTAGGACTGTAGCCTATAACCAACGAACATTAAATTTAAAGAATTGAAACCATAAGATGTCACTCCACTTAAGCAGTTTTAAAGATCTGAAAATAAAAAGCCCACATTTCTCTTCACCACAACTCTCAAAATTGCATCAGTTTTCTCCCTGGACATACGGCGCCTAGCATTTTGGTCAATCCCTACCCAGAAAGCACAAAAGCTGCAGCCATCACAAGTTATCTGTTATTCTGGAATTAATAATACACTGACTGAAAATGGTGTAGAACCAGATCACATGAGAAAACAAAAAGATGAAGCATAACAGACACAAAGTTAACAAGCTTTAAACAGACAAAGAAGGAAGAAAGAAAATAGAAAAGAATAAATTTTTAGGACTGTAGCCTATAACCAACGAACATTAAATTTAAAGAATTGAAACCATAAGATGTCACTCCACTTAAGCAGTTTTAAAGATCTGAAAAAAAAAAGCCCACATTTCTCTTCACCACAACTCTCAAAATTGCATCAGTTTTCTCCCTGGACATACGGCGCCCAGCATTTTGGTCAATCCCTACCCAGAAAGCACAAAAGCTGCAGCCATCACAAGTTATCTGTTATTCTGGAATTAATAATACACTGACTGAAAATGGTGTAGAACCAGATCACATGAGAAAACAAAAAGATGAAGCATAACAGACACGAAGTTAACAAGCTTTAAACAGACAAAGAAGGAAGAAAGAAAATAGAAAAGAATAAATTTTTAGGACTGTAGCCTATAACCAACGAACATTAAATTTAAAGAATTGAAACCACAAGATGTCACTCCACTTAAGCAGTTTTAAAGATCTGAAAATAAAAAAGCCCACATTTCTCTTCACCACAACTCTCAAAATTGCATCTGTTTTCTCCCTGGACATACGGCGCCTAGCATTTCGGTCAATCCCTACCCAGAAAGCACAAAAGCTGCAGCCATCACAAGTTATCTGTTATTCTGGAATTAATAATACACTGACTGAAAATGGTGTAGAACCAGATCACATGAGAAAACAAAAAGATGAAGCATAACAGACACAAAGTTAACAAGCTTTAAACAGACAAAGAAGGAAGAAAGAAAATAGAAAAGAATAAATTGTTAGGACTGTAGCCTATAACCAACGAACGTTAAATTTAAAGAATTGAAACCATAAGATGTCACTCCACTCAAGCAGTTTTAAAGATCTGAAAATAAAAAGCCCACATTTCTGTTGATTAACCCCAAACAACAAAAATAGAAAAGAATGTCAAAACCTAGAGCCATAAGAACTAAAGATATTATTAATATTGGAAGCCTCAAAATATCCTCTCTTTCATGAAAGAATATGTCATTAATATGCAACAATTACAAAAGCAGATAAACTCTACCTTGACCATCTAGCTTTATCTTCTATCAATTTCCCAAGCTTGCTTCTTCTTTCTTCCACAAAACGGCGACAAATTTGCTCTACATTTGTCAAATATACCCGAACAAGTTCTCTCCTATACTGACAATCAAGGCAGCGAAAGGAACGGTCTGCTCTCTCCCTACAAACCAAAGTATAACTTGGAATCAGTAATCACAATGATTAACCCTTATTAACACTAGTAATAACAGAACCACTTGATCACTATAGCCAGAATGAAAACTATAGGAAAGAAAAATAACTCTGCTGGAAAAATAATTACTGAAAGAGGGGGATAGCAGTTCTCAATCATAGTTGTAAAAGCAAAAGCATTACGGGAGATGAAAGTTCTATGATTCTTTGTTTCTTAGTAATACAAATATGAAAATGGTTAAACACAAACCAAAAGCATATCTTGGTCCAAGAAGTTCCAAGAAGACTGTCCGAAATAGCTTAGTGGCTTATCTTAGTACCAAACTTACACATAACCCCTCTAGTTCAAGGGCTGAAAAGAAATGTGGTTCGATATCACGCCTAGTGTAGAAAGGGAGGGTTAAAATCTCTTTCTGAATAAATGAGCACAGCCTAGACTGAATCTGTCGCTCGGGGCAAAAAAGGGAGAAGAATGCCAGGTAGAGAGAGTGCTTATGCCAGGGCCTCAAAGAGGCCAAGTGGGAAGATTTAGGGAAGAAAAATAACATTAACCCATTCTCAGCAGCATAAGAATTCCTAAGCCATAGTTAATAGACGAGGAATATTATCCCAAATCATATTTCATTGGAACCAAAACAGAATAACATGATTTATTAAGATGACTCATAAAAGACCTAATGACTTGGACTTGAGCTTTAATAATGAGAGTATCAGCATCAATAAACCCATCTAACACTTTAGATAGCTCCATAAATTTTTTCCATCCCCAATCATCCTCTTTCTTCCAGAATCGATGTAACGTATCTGCGAATTCAATTATAAGTCATTAGTGCTGAACTAATTAGAACCAGAAACTCCGCAAAGTTTGCCAATACATATCCAACCAACCAGAATATTTGGATTTCTTAGGATCTTTATTCACCACAGCTATAGTGAACTGTGCAAAATGACTCCATCCTATTTTAACCAACAAGAAAAAGAACAAGAAAAAAGTGAGATCAACTAGCAAAGGACGAAAATTGATTATCAAGACAAATTATAAATAATTATGTATTAGCAAACCTGGAAGAAGCTTGTCATGATGAGCCACACAGAGAAACAAAGAAAGATGATTGCAGATATCACAACCTTGAGGGTATATTAAAATGTACCTGCAGCCATAGGAAGAAGTTTCAATTAGAACATACAACGTGAAGCAGTTTTCCACACCATAATCATTGATCTCACAACCCTCAGCATGCCCGCATATAACAAGGAGAAGGGCACAGTGGTCAAATGGCTATGAGAAAAATATTCTTACTCTTTGAAAATTGAAATTGCACAAATTTTTCGGGGCTGATGAATGAGTGAACAAGTAGGTCGAATTTCAATTTCAGCCAAGCATTTTTCAAAGATACTACAAACCTAACCAAATAAGATATCCAAAATGTGATGTGGCTGTGGACCTGAGGTCATGTTGATTTGTCATAACACGTAGGCATCCTCTTAAATTTAATCAACATAACAAAATTCCAATTCAATCTGACAATATCTATCAAACAACTTCTGTGCATATTCAGAACTAGTAAAAGTTCCAATGCCAACCAGCACATGGGATATTCTTTTCAACCAGAACTACTGATTGGAAAATCACATGCATGTTCGCATACAGCAAGCATGAAAGTACCAATCTGCATAAAATACATCCATACAATACAGTGAATAACACTGATTTCTTTTTGTAAAAGATACCACTAAAGAATGGTACAGTTGAAGTACATAACAATAATAATATTGCATTCCAAAAATGAATTCTTTAATAATGATAACAGCAACCATAAAAATAAACCAAATAAGCACAAAGGAAAATGCATGTTTTACAAACCATCTGCAGCCGCCGACCTCAAATGGATTACTACGAAGTTCTCGCTTGTTAATCTGTGAAAATTTATCTATCTTCCATGTATACTTTCCATATAACTCAGAAGGCTTTGGTCCTGCAAAGTAATAAAATAGCAAGTTGAAGTTAAACAGATAACAGATGCATCATGTGCCAAAGCAGATATGACAGATTAAAAGCATTCGATGGGAAAAACTAACTCCGCAGGGTTGCTTAACAACTCCGCCGGTCCCAAGCCCCGGCAAAGGAGGAGGGTTGTGTGTTAGTAGCCGACAACCAACACGTAAAAAAACCGCTCGGATCCTTTATGACATGAAGCCTAATACTTTAAACCGATTAAATGGTAGGTCGTTCCCTTTAAGTGACACATTGCGCCTGCCTCCGGGTGTTTCGAAAAGTGAGCAAGGGACGCCGCATCAACGACTAGGTGCGGTGAAAAATGGCCAAAGGTTTCTGCATTTTTCTAGACGAGTGCGGAAAAAGAAGCTAGTCCAAGATTATAGGTTTAGGATAGTCACAAGGAATATAGGAACTTTAACTGGTAAGACTATGAAATTGGTAAATGTCATGATTAGGAGGAGAATAAGTATAACTTGCGTACAAGAAACTACGTGGACGAGTGAGAAAACTCAGGAAATAAAGGATACCGGTTTTAAGCTATATTATAGTAGTAAGGATAGACACCAAATAGGGGGGAATAATAGTTGTCAAGAGTCTTGTAGAAAATGTAATTGTGGTCATCAGGAAAGATAATAAGATTATGTTAGTTAAACTAGTTATTGCAGAGAATATAGTTAATGTTATTAGTGCATATGCCCCCCAAGTAGGATTAGATGATCGGACTAAAAGAGTTTTTTGGGACCAAATGAATGAGGCATTACAAGAAATAACCTAGTTATAGGTGGTGATTTCAATGGCCATGTAAGAGTAGATTATGACAGGGCACATGGTGGGTATAGTTTTGGTGATAGAAATGAGACTGAAGAGAGTATTTTAGATTTTGCGTTGGCTTTTGACCTAATGGCGGCCAATACTATGTATAAGGAGAGAGGAACATTTGATAACCTTCAAGAGTAAGTCAATTAGGAGCCAAATAGATTACTTTCT
The DNA here is from genome assembly GCA_030407325.1 of Camellia japonica. Taxonomy (NCBI): domain Eukaryota; kingdom Viridiplantae; phylum Streptophyta; class Magnoliopsida; order Ericales; family Theaceae; genus Camellia; species Camellia japonica. The sequence continues at coordinate 169,096,484 of JAPPVO010000031.1, read as the reverse complement.
AGTAAGAAAAAGGGACAATCTAAAATGCAGCGATTGTAAGGTGATTCCTGGAGAGAGCTTGATGTCTTAACATAGAATTGTGGTACTAGATTTATGCTTTAAAGGGCAATACCAAGCTCGAAAAGATAGTGGGCGTCGCAGAACTAGATGGTGGGACCTAAAAAGGGATAAATTAGACACATTTAATAATAGAATGGATAAAGAATGTACTTAGGCCATGGAAGATGATACTAACACTATGTGGAACTCGATGGCCCACTTGTATGAGGAGAATCTCAAGAGAAGTTCTTGAAGAGCCGAAAAGAAAGGGACCCAACTTTAGGGAAACTTAGTCGTGGAGGGAGAAGGTCCAAGCAGTAATAAATACAAAAAAAAAGAGCTTTAAAAAGTGGGAGAATGATAGAACTGAAGAAAACCTTAAGCGCTACAGATTGGCCAATAAGGAGGTCAAAAAAATAGTAAGAGAGACTAAGTTGTAAGCCTATAATGACCTATACACTAGACTAGATAGTAAGGAGGGAGAGAAGAAGATATATACAAGCTTACTAAGATAAGAGAGAGGAAAACAAGAGATTTTAATCAGGTTAAGTGCATCAAAGATGAAGACTCTACGGTGGTGGTGAAGGATGAAACGATTAAGGAGAGGTGGAACAACTACTTTGAGAAATTGTTAAATGAGAAACTGTTACATGAGAAACATGAATGTAGGTCAAAAGAGGAGGAAGTAGACAGTAATAAGGAAAACCAAGACTATAGGTTCTATCATAGGACTAGGGACTTGAAGTGGAGTTTGCGCTTAAGAAGATGAAATTAAATAAGAATTTAGGACCCGATGATACACCTATTGAAGTGTGGAAATGTTTGGGTAAGAAGGGGATTGTTTGGTTAACTAGGTTATTTAACAAGATTTTTATTAACTAGGAAAATGCCAGAGTGGAGAAAGAGTATTTTAATGCCAATATATAAGAATAAAGGAGATGTCCAGACTTGCAACAACTATAGAGGAATCAAGTTAATGTGCCACACAATGAAAGTATAGGAGAGAGTGATGGAACGTCGATCGCAAGATATAAACAAAGGTGTCAGAGAATCAATTTGGGTTTATGCCCAGTAGGTCAACAATAGAAGCGATCTATCTTTTCAGGAGAGTAACAAAAAAGTATAGAGAAAAGAAAAAAGGCATTCATATGATTTTTATTGATCGTGAGAAAGCATATGATAGAGTGCCTGGGAGATATAATCTGATGGGTGTTAAAGAAGAAAGGGGTGACAAAAGGTTACATTAATGTGATTAAGGATATGTATGAAGGTGTGGTGACCACTATTAGATCGCCTGCTGGAGAGACGAGTGAATTTCTAATTACTGTAGGGTTACACCAAAGATCAACCTTTAGTTCTTATCTTTTCACTTTAGATATGAATGAGTTGACGTGCCATATTCAAGATGATGTGTCATGGTGTATGCTTTTCGCAGATGATATCGTATTAGTGGATGAGACTAAAAAAAGAGTTAACACTAAGTTGGAGATTTGACAAAGTATATGTAGTGTGTAATTTTAGTAACAGTCACAATGGAAGCAGAGGAGAAGTGAATATTGAGAACCAAGAACTACCTAAGAGTGAGCATTTTCGTTATTTAGGATCGATCATCTTAACGATTGGGGAGACTGCAACAGACGGGGTGGCTTAAGTGGAGAAGTGCGTCTGGAGTACTGTGCGATAAACGAGTACCCATTAGACTAAAAGAGAAGTTATATAGAACGGCTATTAGCCCAGCGATATTGTATGGGATGGAATGTTGGGTAACTAAGAAACATGTAGATAAGATGAGTGCTGCTAAGATGAGGATGCTAAGGTGGATGTGTGGCAAGACTAGAAAAGACAGAGTTAGGAATGAGTATATTCGAGCATGGGTAGGAGTAGTACCGATAGAAGATAAGTTAACAAAGAATAAATTGAGATGGTTTGGTCATATACAATGGACACCAACAAAGACAGTAGTAAAGAGATGCGATACAATGACAGTAGATGGTAGTGTTAGGGGAAAGGGTAAACCTAGATTGACGTGGATTAGTGTAGTAAATAAAGATATAAATCTCCTTAATTTGACTAATGAAATGGCTTTGGATAGAGTCGAGTGGAAAAGAATGATTCATACAGCTAACCCCAGTTGATGGGACTTAAGACTTGGTTTGGATGGAAAAAACTGAAAATGGTTACTGTCTAAAATCTATCTTCATAAGACTGCCCCCAAATAATGGTTTCAAATAGTGTTTCATTCCACATAAGGTAAGAGAATAATATAGAAACAACATAGCAGATACTGCACATGGGAGCGATATGTAGCTATGCTATGGTATAACCAAACCAAACCAAACCAAACCAAACCAAACCAAGCTTTAAGTCCCATCAAATGGGGTCGGCGAAGCTATGGTATGGTATACACCAAAATTTTGTAGTGATTTAGTCACCGTTCGATTGATCAAGACAAATAAATTGTTCATGATTAATCAAAGTCAAGATGGTTGAAGCCTTCAAAGAGATGTGGGTCCCACTAAAATTATGGGGCTTAACCCATTTTACAATATGGGCCATGCCAACAAAAAGTGTCCACCCGTTTTGACAAGTTGGGTCAAACAATTGGTTCAACTAAAAGGTGCAAGTCCCATGAGGACACTCGTCAAAATCTACCAAGAAGTGAGAAATTGTAGGAAAGCTACTATAGACGTTGGATTACAACAATCCCTGCACACTGAATCAAAAGATAAAAAATAACACCCAATTAGTACACATTAACGTGTGTTTGGGAGGGGAAAGATTGAGTACACACCTAACCTTTGGCATAATGCACAAAGTGATGGTCCCAAGATTTGAACCCATATCCTCAAGGTTATTAGGCTAAGTCATCACCATTATAATTGGTGTAAGCCATAGAGGATTGTTCCCATTTTATATGTATTGTATTTTTCTTTGTCAATACCAAGCATAATTATTTTATATATTATGTAAATGTGTATCTTAAAATAAAAATATAAACGCTCTGAAGATGCTCCTTCTCTCAAGATATTTTCACAAAGGATGTTCTCGCTCTCGCTCTCCCGCTCCCGCTCCCGCTCCCGCTCCAGCTCCATGAATGGGTGACCTACAGCATACCCATATTGTTCCCTATTTGTGCTACTTAAACCCAAATGGTTGGGAGCTCACCTGCGGAGAACTTCATTAAAAAGTTGTTATAATAAGTAAGATAACTTGTTGTGGAAAAATAATCTATCATAATATGGTGGTATGACTAGTTTTTTAGGAAGAGGGAGATTTAGGAAGACCGAAATTCCAGTGGTGTAACTAGTTTTATGGGGAGAGGAAATTTGAGGAACATAGAGTGCTTCTAGTAGACCATCTCCAATAAAGGCAAGTAATTTCACAAAACTAAATTACAAGTCACTCGTTCAATCATGTAAAAATAATAAATAAATAAATAAATATAGTGGATCTATGATAACTACAAGAGCTTCTAGGGTAGCTAACATCAACTGAAAGTATTTGACTCTCTTATTGCACCATTATTGCTACTACGGCTAGTCTCATTCCAAATCTTCTTTACCGCTATATAGGAAGAATATATATGAGCACGGGACACAAATATTATAGAATACAAACACTAACACAAGAAATATTTCAAAAAATAAGGAAAGATGCAATTGGAAAATATAAGTAAGGATGCTGACATCTTGCCCTCCCCATACCTCACTTTAATAGGAATCTTGTGCACTGCGTTGCCTTTTTTTTATGTAACTAGGAGGACATGACAATAAATTAAAAACAAAAACAACATATTCTTTCTTTTTATCATAAATGCATTTATGACTTATTATCTCAAATTATCAATATAGTAAGAAATTATTTGATAGGTTATATTTGTTTGCATGAATCTTTTTAATAAATTGTATTCATTCATAAAAATTTCTTTGAGGTCAAGACATTCTAAAAGAGACCAAGACATTCTATAAATAACTTACATACATATATATATATATATATATATATTTCCCTCCACCTATGTTGCATATACAAGTGTTGACTGCAAGCAAGGTTTTGATACTGTTCCATACCAACCAGTATATACCATTTTGCAAAGAAACCAGTATAAAAGCAGTGTAATTTCGTCACACCTCTCTTGGACAATATCGGCGAGTTTCGGCCATACTGGAAGTTTTCAGCCGGTATCTCGAAAATTCGGGTTTTGTTTGGTTTAGTTTGGTTTTTAGAATTTGTTTTCTGAAAAAAATTGACAAAACTAAAAACTAGTTTAGTGAAATAATAATAATAAATAAATAAACACTCATCATTTTCATATGGTTCTACATTTTGAGGGCAAAAATAATTTAAAATATTAAAACATCTTTTTGGTATTTATTTTTGTCAAACTAATTTCTATGTTTTTAGAAAAATTTCAAAAATCTGATTATGAAATTGAAACCAAACAAAGCCTCGATGTTTCAGATAGCAGTTTACATGTTTGTATATAATCTAATCAGGTCCCATTTACTACATATATATACTAATAACATAATAGGAAAGAATATTTTCTTTTAAAACATATATATGGAGATGGTATGTGTTTTAGCCCTTTTGAGGTATTTGGAATTTATTATTAGATGTTTTGAAGCCTCTTTTTGCATATATATTTGTGTTTGATAAATGTTTATGTTATCCAAAAGTTATTTAGTGTTAGGTAGGATTTTTTTTTAAATATATATATAATATATGTGGCGATAAATTTGAAATGGTATCCGAAAACTTAACAGTACTGGTAATTACCGTACCAATGAACAAAATGGTATCTTGGCTGGTACGGATTCTGAACATTAAGTGTAGGTATCGTCTCAATTTTTATTCATTTTATTCTCATGTCAAAGGACACAGGAACACTGGAAAAAATTCATATTTCTTAACATAATTTTATTTTTTTAGGATAAATGGTGTTCACAAGATGCCATAGACCAATCCATGTATAATATGGGAGTTTCATGAATAGTTTAGGCCAAGTTTGGCTATCCTAAATAAGTACACACTTTTTATCTTTTTATCTTTTTTCTATCACATCATCTCTCTACTTTTCTGCACATTTTTTCGTAAAAAGACAAAAAGTGCACTTATTTTGGTCATCCCAAACAACCCCTTAGGGTAAACTCAAATTACTAAGGATGCTTGCTAGGCTGCTTTAGCAATTGCTTCTTTATTTTATTTTTTAAAATTTTTTGATTGGCACTGGGGTGTCCGGATTAAAGCCTGACCAATCCCCACGAATGCACAGGCCCTCAACAAAGAGTTTTTCACAAGTGCACCCCTGTTAATTCAAGGGTTTTCCCCTAGTCCGATGGCCCCAACGAATTGTCACCTAAGAAGTTTCGATCCTTGAACCTTGGAGGGAGTACACCCCAAGACCAAAGGCCTTACCACCAAGCCAACCCCTTAGGGTGTTGGCAATTGCTTTTTTTAGCAACATTTTTGTTAACTTCTCTTTGTTTTTTATTGAACTTTCTGTATTTTTCTCCAAAAAAGTTCACTTTTAAGTTCCTACAAGACTAGAACACCCTAAAAATAAAAAATAAATTTCAACATGTCCACTGAAGAAGAAAAAAAAAAAGGCAAAAAAATGGTTTTTTGGTCTTCAAGGAACTTATCTAAACTAGGACCAGAAAAGCGCAACTTTTGATAAAAAATTATAAATTAAAAAAAAAAAAAAAACCACTAAAGATAAAAATAGTTGGAAAAAATATGGTTTTTAGCATTTGTTACAAAGAGCCATAGTGCACATATCCTTACCCAAGTGTAAGTAAGTGTCCGACACGGATACTTCATACATTTAGAAAAAGTTCATGTACCATAGCCCCTCACCTATAGCTTATTAGGTAAACATTTGACTAACAGCTAACATTCCTTGAAGCATGACAGCTTGTATATAAACAAAAGCACCAAGGATAGTACTCATCCAATTTAATCCCAATCTTGTCTACATTTAAAACATACATCAGATATTAACAAACATTTAATTCACCACCACCCAGAATTTTGACACAAGCAGCTGCGTGAAGGGGTCAAAGATGCACACGGTGGTTACGTAGGTCTGAGTACCAAGAAAATTCCATCTAAAATTCACTCATGTATGATTTTTCCCACAATAATTGATAGCAGTTTACAATTACCCATCTTTAGCAGGCAACTTGCTAGAAAAGGCATCTTAGTTTGGTCTCCGTCAGCACTAGGCTGTTTTCCAAGCTTCAGATCATGAAGACATGGACAAACTTCTAGGAATAAAGGTAGCTTTAAAGAAAACCATATTTTGCATGCAGCAAAAAAATGTTAAAAATTCACTTTGATCACTTTAAGGATGTGAACAAAATGAAAGACAATTCAGTTGCATCAGTCACTACCTTGGCATAAACCCTTTTTTTCCTTGAAACATTATCTACCTCAGCCAACACTTGCAATAAACTTTTAGATTTCTCCCTCTATCAAAATTAGGTTTCATAACTTTTATGTTCGTTTGTTTGTTTATCGTTACTTCTCTATTATGTCAGAATGAGAAACTCCAATAACATGGATGACGAGGGCTATCTAGCATGACCAGACATAATTTACAAGAACTAGCTACTTGCAGATCAAAACTGACTTTGTGACTGTAAACTGGATCTTAATGGAACCTCCAGCTATTATACGGTCTGGTCTCCCACAACCAAGCATGATTCTCCACAAGTTTGCCAATTCTTACCTCAAAACTTCACATCACACCAAGTACAGAAACAGCAAAATGTACAAGAATTTCAGTGAACAATATATTCAGCTTTGATTCCCTACTAAATTACTCAACAAGTCAAACCAAACCCAATACTAATACCAATAACTAGGGATGTAAGAAAAACTGATAAAACCAACCGAAATTTTAGTTTTTGGTCTATTTTTCATAACATACGGTTTGCTTCAGTTTTGAAACTTTTTATACCTATACAAACCGAACCAACCGAATATTATATTTAAATATTTTTATATTATAATTTCTTGAATATTATATGAGAAGTAACTAATATAATACACTTTTGTGATAAAAATTAAGGAGAAAAATATTTATAGAGCAATTTTTATATATTTTTTTCATTTATTTTCAATGTAAAATTTTAAAATCTACTATAAAACTTTTCAATATTTTATATAAATTTCTCTTCTACATCAAACCAACAAAACCAATAAAACTGAACTGTAGCATACGATCTATACCGATTTCTCAATCATAAAAACCGAAAGGATCGGTTCGGCGCTAAATATACTCTTAACAATAACCATACCGAACGGTTTACACCCCTACCAAAAACAAGTAAAAAAATACATATCACAACTATGATCGCTCTTGTTATTGTTTTTTAACACCTTATAAGGACAAGCAAATAACAAAGAAACATGGAGTGCAAAAGATTGATGCGGACAAACAACATACCATAGTCGTCGTCAGTGTCCCAATAAGGGGGAGAAGTTGACGAGGTTCCATTTTCCGACTGCTCAGAGGACCGCCATTCCACCAATGCTTCCCCAGATTGGCAACGCTGCTGCACACTTGAAATATCCTCGAAAGACCTTCCAACTCCAGATTCCTCACTCGCAGTCCCAGCCATTTCCCACTCCACTGCTCCCTCCACACCCTTCAACTTCACATATTAGTCAGGAAGTAAACCCCACTAGAAGAAAAGTTTTTTAAAAAAAAACAAAACAAAACAAAAGCAACAGATTAAAATAAAAAATATATACATATAAAAAAATAAAATAAAATAAAAAAACTGCATGTGAATCTTCATCCTTCTCAATAATGATATCTTATCCAAAAATGAACCATAAGTTGATATAAAAATGTCTCCTTCCTCATAACAATTGAAAGATCTCCTCAAGTGCACACATTTTCAATTCAGCAATAATTTCTCAAACCTACCTTCCAAAATTGATAAAGACCCAAAACCCACGTCCAAAAACAAAAAATTTCAATAAACCCTAATTCTTAATTTTCGAACTACGCATAAAATCAAACTCTACAACGAATTCAACACGCAAAAATAGATTAAAAATTAACCCAATTCGATGAAACTCAACAAACAAAAAACCATGTGCATAAACCCAATTCGATGAAACTCTCATCAATCGATAGCCAAACAATCCATCAGGATCGCCCAAAAAAAAAAAAAACCCTAAAACACCCAAACTCGATCGCGAATACAAAGAAACAATTCACAAATGTCAAACCACAAGCAGTAAAAATGCATAGATCGAATGAGAAAACAAACCTGAAAAGAACGAAACGGAGCTTCGTAAATGGTGAGATGAAGCTCTAATTGAGGTCTAGAGACAGAGAAAGAGGAGAAAGAGGAGAGATAGAGATTTGAGGACCAAGGAGCAACAGGGCAGAGAAGGAAATAAAATAAATTACAATAATTATTTATATATCTAGGTAATAATTATTGTATTTTTGTGCGTTTTTATTTTAGGACAGAAACAAAAAAAATATTTATATATCTAGGTAATAATTATTGTATTTTTGTGCGTTTTTATTTTAGGACAGATTGAATTGAGAAGAGAGATATATGAAAACAAAAAAGCTTGTTCCTTCTCACCGCTTTCTATTATAGAAAAACTAGCTTATATAATTATAAATATTTATATTTATTTTAATTTTTTTAATATATAAGTTATTTATTTTTTTTTAATATATAAATTATGTTTTTTAAATTTTTTATAAAAATAATTTAATAATTTTATTAGTAATTATAGTATATGTGAGAAATTAAAAAGGCTACTGCAGTAACTATGTACGGATTGTGTTTATAATTATTTGTATGAGAAAATTTTAAATGCTGATCAGAGATTTTGACCAAATCAATAAATGTAGGCATGTGAAAAGACATGTAGATTGTAAAAAGTTAATAAATATTGATCAGGAGATTTTGACCAAATCAACAAATGCTGAGCTTTTTTTTTTTTAAATAAAAATTTAAAAAATTAAGGTTAGGAGATTAGAACTTCCACAAGGCTTGTGTTTACAATTATCTATATATGTTAATTGTAATTTTTAAATTTTAAATTTTTTTTTTTAAATGTCTTCTTTTTTTCCTTTTTTATATTATATTAAAGTTTAATATTTTGATAATAATCATATGTGTTGGATTTTTCAAGAAATTAAATGTCTTTTTTTATATTATATTATATTAAAGTTTAATATTTTAATAATAATCATATGTGTTGGACTTTTCAAGAATTTTTTTTTATACTTGTTCTTAACGCATTAAAGTATTATTATGAGGGATAATAATCATATGTGTTGGGACTTTTCAAGGAATTCATATATGTTGAATTTCAAAGAATTTTTTTTATACTTGTTCTTAATGCATTAAAGTGTTATTATAAGGGTAAGACTTGAGAGTTGAGAGAAGTTAATAATGCTAAGATTTTTTTTTTAAAATCAAAAAATTAAGAAATTTAGATTGGGAGATCGGAGCTCCTACAAGGCTTGGAGTTAAAAACTCCTTTTGCTTAATATACAGTATAGATATTAAATTTTTGTAATAATAAAAAAATAAAAAATAAGAAAGAAAGAGAAAATAATATAAAAATGACGATAATATGTGTACGTACGTACGTACGTATGTATGTATATACACTTGTTGTGGTGGTGGCAATATGTGAGAGTGCAGAATAAAGGTTCAGTTTTTATGGCTTTTATGGATTCTACTTTTTGTAATTAGGGTTTTAGGTGGGTCAGGTCAGATTGTGTTGTCATGACCCGTCAAGGTTTGGATCGGGTAAATAGTGGGTCAGGTTTTTTTTTTTTTTTTTTTTATTCACAGTCAAAATTTACACTAAAGTCTCGTTTGATAATTATATGTTTTAATTAAAAAATTACTATACGTTATTACATTAGTTTTTTTACTTTTTTACAAATTCTTTTTTAAAAGTTAAAAAATTACTAAAATAATTTATTCCCACACGAGGGTTTAGAGGGAAAATAATCACTCCCAATTAGAGTTAAGAAAAAAATTCAAAAATAGCAAATTGGTCCGATTGTGACCAAATCAAATGGTTTTTGATTTATTTTTTTAATGTACGGTTCAGTTCTAATTTTTAAAATAAACAAATTATTTTGATAAGTAGATTAAAAGTTGATTTTTAACCTTTTTTGATTTTTTTAAACATGCAAAAAAGTATACAGTGATTAAGGCCGAAATGTACATCATTGAGGCCGTTAATTAGAATCTCTTAACTTCACTTGCTGGTCAAACTGTATACTTTATGTGTGTTGAGTATCAATCAGGTTGTACATCGTCGGAGCATAAAATGGACAAAAAGACAAAATTTGGACAGAGTTGACTTTTTCTGGAAAAGTCAAACCGATGTTTTAAACCTGTTTGGAAGTGAGTAGAAGTATAAAAAGAAAAGGAAAAAGCTTTTCTAGTGTGCTGAAATTGTTTTGACCTAAAGAGAGATACTAGGGTTTGGGAAAGAGAGAGAAACAAAAAGCTTCAAGGATGTCTCCCATGGTGGTTTCTTCATCATCTTCTTCCTCTTTCCACTCCTCCATGAGTGGCTAATAATCTTTTATAGGGTTTTGATGAAACCCTAGCCATGTAATGGAATTTTTCATGAGCTTTAATTGTAAATTGGTTTGAATAAATGTATGGATGTTTTAGAAGTTTATAAATAATTGTTTCGTTCTTCTCTTCAAGCATTTCACTCTCTGTGATTGTTTAATGCTTTCCATACATTAGTATTCTTTGTGTTTGTATTCAAAGTATGAGACGAGTCATGCTATGAGAGACGGGTCGTTTTGCTAACTTAGTTTAGAGCAAACAACTCGTACTACTCGGAATGATTCGTGCCTGTACATTGAATGCAACAACCCTCTTGATCAATATTTCAAACTTGTAATTGTGAAATATTGGGTTGTTCAAACCGAATTGCGAAATTGGTGGTTGATGTTAAGTCTCATTCATGTGGTTAGTGGTGAATTCTCTACCCTAGGATTTTTCTCCAATTCAGTAAACCCAATTTCATTTATTATTGAGAATTTAATTCCTTAGTTTCATTTATTCGTTATTAAATTAGGTTATGATCATTCAATCTTTTTATCAAAATTAATTTAGGAATTTAACAATTAAATTAGTTTAATTTCACAATAGTCCCTGTGGATCGATACATGGACTTGCCATTATTCTAATTGAATTTGGTATAGTTTAGTATTTAATTTTGGTGTGTTCAACGATCCATCAAATTTTGGCGCCGTTGCCGGGAACTTCTGGCGAAATTAGTTAATTTAAAGTTACATTCTTATTTTAATTTTTAGTTTAAGATTTTATGCTTTTGTGTTGCTAAGTGTGCAGAGCGTTTGAAATTGGAGCTATTATTGAAATGCAAGCGGAGCACAGCTGAGTTTTTTTAAAAAAAAACCGCAGCACTAGAGTGAGTAAACAGAAGCAAACACTCACAAGCAAAGCACCAAAGTGCTAAAACGAAAGTCAAAGCTTAATTGGGGGTTGGATACAACGTCTACACGCCAAGCACCCGCAAGACGAGTAAAGCGTTTTCGTTAAACCGCTGTGAGTATTTCTCTTTTAGCATTCTGCTTTCGTAACTTAGTGTACCGAGTCGAACTTATTGTGTGTGTGTGGGTAGTGTATGTCACCCGGACCTTGAACTAGAAAGGACCCTTAGAAGACTTAGGGCCTCTGCCCGTGTTCCTAGGCTTGAATATTCATATTCATACATTGAGCCATTAGAGATGGCAGATCCTAATGTCCCAAATGTGCCTAACCGGACCCTTAAGGATTATTTTACACCCACTGCATATACATCACCATCATGCATCCAATTACCCAACACCACTGCTGCTCATTATGAGATTAAGTCCAGCACTATACAAATGCTCCCATCATTCTATGGACTAACTCATGATGATCCTTATAAGCATTTGAATGAATTTCTGGAAATTTGCTCGACAGTGAGGATCCAGAATTTCACAAATGAGGCCTTAATGTTGCGATTGTTTCCATTCTCGTTAAAGGATAAAGCCAAACACTGGCTAAATTCTTTACCTGCTAATTCAATCACAACTTGGGACCAATTACAGCAACGGTTCTTAGAGAAGTACTTTCCCATAGGTAAAACCAACCAACTTAGGCGAGCCATCACAAACTTTGCTCAAATGGATGACGAGCAATTCCATGAGACGTGGGAAAGACTTAGAGACCTTCTCCAACAGTGTCCCCACCACCAAGTGCCTGATTGGCAATTTATTCAAACATTTTATTATGGCTTAACTGAGCCGTACCGCCAAATGGTGGATTCATCCTGTGGTGGGACATTTATGTCTAAAAATGATACCGAGGCATGGTAATTGTTTGAGAACTTAAGTGATAATTCCCTTCACCATGCCTCCACAGCCCGACAAGTCCGGTAACCAGCAGTTGGAGCCCTGAAAAGAGGGGGCATTTATGAGGTCAGGCAAAACCTAGAGTTAGCCCAACAAGTAGAGACACTGTCCCGCAAGATAAACCACTTATTAGCTACGGGACATGCCCCTACCCAGCAAGATCAGCCTCAATTCCGTGAGGCATGTGTTATATGTACGAGCCCTGCTCATGACTTGAGTGAGTGCCCTTCGGCATCACAATTTCCGGAGTTAGTCCAAGAGCATGTGAATGTGGCTCAAGGATTCTTCAACCCGGGTAATGAACCATACTCCAACACATATAATCCGGGATGGAGAAATCACCCTAATTTCTCATGGAGACCCCCTTCACAAGGCACTTCTTACAATCCTCCACCACCAAGGCAAAATTTCAATAATTTTGTCAACCAATCATCCTACCGACCACCGCAACCTTATCGACCCCCACAACCGTACCGGCAACCACAACCCCCGCTTGTTCCTTAGGGCAACTCTGCCTTTGAGACTCAGGCGTTGGAAGTTCTCTCAGAACTTAAGGGGTTAGCACCGATAGTTCACTCCCACACTCACTCTATTGCCAAGATAGAGACCCAATTGGGTCAAATGGCTAACAACATGAATCGGAGAGAGGAGGGAAAATTACCAAGTCAAACTGTGGCTAACCCTAAGGGACAATACGGGGCAGAGAGTTCGAGTGGGAATGGAAAGCAACATGAGCAAGTGCAGGTGGTGGTTGCTTTGAGAAGTGGTAGGGAGTTAGAGCCTCAGTCAGTTGCGTCTGATGCAACTAGAGTTAGGAAGGGTGACCACGGTGGTTCACCTAATGAGAGCAAGGGTGAGAGGGAAACAATTAAGAGGGATGACTTAGTCCCTAGTACTTCACTTGTGCCCAAGGCACCATATGTGCCTAAGGCACCATTTCCCCAATGTCTTGATACACCGTCCCCTTTTAAAAAGAAGGCGACATCTACGGAGGCAATGATGGAGGTCTTTAAACAGGTAAAAATTAACCTCCCCCTGTTGGAGGCGATTAAGCAAGTACCATCATATGCCAAATTTCTGAAGGACCTTTGTACGCAAAAGCGTAAATCTAGGACACATGTGTCCCAAAAGGTCCTACTCACGGAGCAAGTAAGCTCCATCTTGTTGAATGACACACCTCCTAAGCTTAAGGACCCAGGTGCCCCAACCATTGCATGCATTATAGGGGACCATTTCATTGATAGGGCCTTATTGGATTTAGGGGCTAGTGTCAATTTGTTGCCGTACTCTGTATACGAGGAATTTGGGCTTGGCGAGTTGAAGCCCACTACTGTCACTCTTCAATTGGCTGACCGGTCCCTCAGAGTGCCACGTGGCATGATTGAGGATGTGCTAGTTAAGGTTGATAGGTTTTACTTCCCTGTTGACTTTTTGGTGTTAGATATGGAACCGGTAGCCAGTTCTAAGAAACAAATCTCGGTGATCTTGGGTCGACCTTTCTTGGCTACGGCCAATGCATGCATTAATTGTCGGACCGGGGTTATGGAAGTTTCATTTGGTAACATGCAAGTGAAACTTAATATTTTCCAAGCATCCCAACAACCTCATGAGAGAGAGGAGTGCTTATTAGTGGATGTTGTGGATGAGATTGTGGAGGAGGCTTTGCCCTCCATTCTTGTAGAGGATTCTTTAGAGACTTATCTAGCTCATTTTGGGTTTGAAAATTTTGATATTGATGAGTTGAGGAGGTGAATTTCTTCCTTAATTCTTTTTCTACACCGGATTTCCCTCCATGGAAAGCCCAGTTTGAGTCACTTCCTCCTCTGTTGAGAGAGTCTGCCATACCATCTTTGGTCACACCACCTACACTTGAGTTGAAGCCATCCCCAGCCACACTCAAGTATGCATTTTTAGGGCCCCAAGATACTTTACCGGTCATCATTGCATCTGACTTGACTGTAGAGTAGGAGAGTCAGTTAATGAATGTTCTCATGGCACATCGGAGTGCTATAGGGTGGTCAGTGGCTAATTTGAAAGGAATAGATCCCTCCGTGTGCATGCATTATATACACCTAGAGGAGAACACCAAACCTTCTCGCGAAATGCAACGGAGACTGAATCCTAACATGAAAGAGGTGGTGAAAAATGAGGTATTAAAATTGTTGGATGCAGTATTATATACCCCATCTCAGATAGCAAGTGGGTGAGTCCCACACAAGTGGTGCCCAAGAAATCGGGCATCACCGTTGTTGAGAATGAGGGAGGAGAGTTAGTCCCCACACGAACCACTACTGGGTGATGAGTGTGCATTGATTATAGGAGACTAAATTCCTCGACTAGAAATGATCATTTTCCTTTACGCAGGGGTTTGATGGACCCATTTTATTATGATTGATAGATTGATTCCTTATTCTTTTTTCTTTCCCTTCTATGTTATTCTGTTTTTCTTTATTCTCGTTATGCTTTATTTGTGTCTAGGAGACTTTAAATCCTCTAAAGGTGTAATTCCTTTGGTGTTAGCCGTGCCCGAACGGCATCTGACGGTCTGATATAGCCACATAACCGTGTTTGTAGTGAGTTCCTAAAAGACTAACTGAGACGGTGGAAACTAAAATTCGAATGGCAAAGCCTAGAACACAAAGGTTTGGGATTTCCGAGACTAGAGTCTGGTTTAAATACCCAGGGGTGTGGAGATTGCTTCAAAACTACCTTGGCTTGAATTCTGTATGGCAGCCCCATAGGTTGAGGTAGCTTTATCCGCCTCAATTCTGGATACCGAATCAACCTAGTCTGTCATCCTGTTGGAGAATAGGGAAAGTTACAAACACAGTTAGGGAGAAAAGTAATATCCGTGGTTTTCGCGTGAAGATTATACCTTTAGTGGGCATTCCGTTATTTTCTTATGTGCTATATTTATTTCGGATGTCAATTGAAAGTAGAAATGCATAGTTTTGATTTAAAAAAAATAAAATAAAAAAAAGGGGGGTTATACTTGTTCATTTTAACATAAAAAAAATAATTTTGTGTTGTACTTGTTGTAAAAAAAAAAAAAAAAAGAACATGTTTTCATGTTTATTTTCTTTATTTAAAAAAATATAAAATTTGTTGTTATATATGTTCAATTGTAAACAAATACAAATATAAGATATATATATAAAAATATATATATATATATAACACAAAATCAAAGTTGGCCCCTGCTTAATAAGCAGGTGCGGGAATGGCGTGCGTTGACCAGCCGCACGTGCGGGACGCCGATTGAAACAAAAAAAAAAAAGAAAAAAAAAAGAGCGCGCTTGGGGTGAAATCGCCGCACGTGCGGGACATTTGTGCAATTGAGAGCTTGCACCCTGCTATTAAAGCAGGTGCGCCGCCAAGTGCGGTCAAACCTAACATTTGTTTTATTTTTTTTATTATTTTAATTTCATTTTTACTTTTTTTTAAGTAAATAAATTTTAAATAAATACATAAATAAATTTTAAAAATAAATAAATAAATATACAATTATTTTATTTATAATTTTTTATATAAAAAAAATTCGACTTTTATTTATTTTTATTTTTTATTTTTTTAATTTTCTATTTTCTATTTTCATTAAAAAAAATATATATGTGAAGTGTATATATGTTACTCTCTGCCTACCTGGATGTGCACCTACAATTCTTGTAATATTCTCTCATTTCTCTTTATTTTTCCATTGAGGACAATGTCATATTCAAGTTGGGGGATGAAGGTTATATTATTTTGTGCATTTCTATTTGGCTTATAATTCATGCTTATACCTGTTTCACTTGATTGCATTACTTCACTTGTTGTGACTTTTTGCTAGTAGGGTGATGATATTTGCATATGTTAAGTGGCGAGCATAGTAGACTTGTATGAAAAGGGTTTATTGGGTAGATACTTGCATGCGTTTTTTGTACGATGAGAGTTGTCTGCGTTTGTGGTTTTAGTACATTTGTCATGAGTATGCCTTAATTCACATGAACACACTATCATAGTGGTGATTTTTTTATTATAATCATTGGTGTACATCATTGATAATAGCTAGAGTTGCAGAAAAGAATAAATGAGGAGCCAAGATTCTTAAAAAAAAAAAAAAAAAAAAACACACTGGACTTGTTTTGGTTCGTAACCTTTTTAACTCGAGTTATTAAGCTCGTAGGGGTGTCTTTACACCTAATGCCCTAAAACCGTCTGGTTTGGGAGTCATTGGCCCGAAACTTGCTACATGGGTTAATTAGAAAACTTAAGGGACTTGGACATTGCACAGTTTAGGAAAAATAAGAAGAATGACTAGTTCGGATTCGTAACATTTTCAACTCGAGTTATTAAGCCCGTAGGGGTGTCTCTACACCTAATGCCCTAAAACCGTCTGGTTTGGGAGTCATTGGCCCAAAACTTGCTACATAGGTTGATTAAAAAGCTTAATGGATCAAGACATTGCACAGTCAAAAAATAAAAATAAAAAAATAAATAATAAATAATAAATAATTGAGAATCTTGGCTGCAACATGTTAGTTTTTTTTTTCTGTATATATTGGGTGTTATTATGAGTTACACTAGGCTATTATAGTGGATAGTTAACTAATATGGAGATTGCACTTTACACCGAGGGTACTCATGACTTGTCTACTAGCATGCACAAGTATAGGGAACTTTACTTTTGAATTAACTGAATTGTGGTTTCGACTCAATAGGTTCCTTCATACTTGTTGCCTTTAATGACTCATGATGTCTCAATATCACACTGTAGTGGCACATAAGTTGATTGCTAGGTGGAGTAGTGTGGTCATTTGTTGTTGAGTATATATGAATATGTTAATGTTTGTGGGTATCATTTCTGGAAACCCTCACGAGACTTTACTCGTCCACTTGGGGTAACCTTGTGGTTTAAAGGCTTGTTGTATATGCTAAATGCAACCGTTTTCCCACGAAAGAGGAAATAGATAGATTTTGTTTAATTTTATTTTATTTTACTTGCTTGAGGACTAGCAAGTAGTAAGTTGGGGGATGTGATTAAGGCCGAAATGTACATCATTGAGGCCGTTAATTAGAATCTCTTAACTTCACTTGCTGGTCAAACTGTATACTTTATGTGTGTTGAGTATCAATCAGGTTGTACATCGTCGGAGCATAAAATGGGCAAAAAGATAGAATTTGGACAGAGTTGACTTTTTCTAGAAAAGTCAAACCGATGTTTTAAACCTGTTTAGAAGTGAGTAGAAGTATAAAAAGAAAAGGAAAAGGCTTTTCTAGTGCGCTGAAATTGTTTTGACCTAAAGAGAGAGGCTAGGGTTTGGGAAAGAGAGAGAAACAAAAAGCTTCAAGGATGTCTCCCATGGTGGTTTCTTCCTCACCTTCTTCCTCTTTCCACTCCTCCATGAGTGGCTAATAATCTTTTATAGGGTTTTGATGAAACCCTAGCCATGTAATGGAATTTTTCATGAGCTTTAATTGTAAATTGGTTTGAATAAATGTATGGATGTTTTAGAAGTTTATAAATAATTGTTTCATTCTTCTCTTTAAGCATTTTACTCTCTGTGATTGTTTAATGCTTTCCATACATTAGTATTCTTTGTGTTTGTATTCAAAGTATGAGACGAGTCATGCTATGAGAGACGGGTCGTTTTGCTAACTTAGTTTAGAGCAAACGACTCGTACTACTCGGGATGATTCGTGCCTGTACATTGAATGCAACAACCCTCTTGATCAATATTTCAAACTTGTAGTTGTGAAATATTGGGTTGTTCAAACCGAATTGCGATTGGTGGTTGATGTTAAGTCTCATTCATGTGGTTAGTGGTGAATTATCTACCCTAGGATTTTTCTCCAATTCAGTAAACCCAATTTCATTTATTATTGAGAATTTAATTCCTTAGTTAATTTATTCATTATTAAATTAGGTTATGATCATTCAATTTTTTTATCAAAATTAATTTAGGAATTTAACAATTAAATTAGTTTAATTTCATAATAGTCCCTGTGGATTGATACCTGGACTTGCCATTATTCTAATTGAATTTGGTATAGTTTAGTATTTAATTTTGGTGTGTTCAACGACCCATCAGTGATGTGATCCAAAAAAATCAAAAAAACTAAAAAGTTGACTTTTAACTGTGTTACCAAAAAAATCAATGCTTGGTCTTGGTAGGAAGTCGATCAGTAATGGATGCGGGATGGATGTGTCTACCATCAAGGCAAAGCCTGCTAGTTTATCCGCTCTGCTATTTTCTTCACGACTGATCCGCTCTATCCGTACTACTTCGAACTTCATGATCTCTTTTTTGACTAACTCTTGGTACTTAGCCATCCTTTCATCCTTTGCCTCATAGTCGCCTGAAATTTGGTTTACAACTAGTTGGGAGTCATTGTAAAACCATTAGCTCAGTTGCCTTCATATAGAATGCTGATTTCAGTCCTGCTAAAAGTGCTTCATACTCCGCCTCGTTGTTTGATGCCGGGAAGCCAAGGTTGACTACTTGTTCTACTACTAGGCCATCTGGTGAGATGAGGACTATGCCAAGTCCTGCACCGTGCCTGTTGGATGCTCTATCCACAAAGAGCTTCCACATCTCTCCAACAAATAGCTTCCAGCAGGTGGAGGGATCGGATGATGCCTTGGGGTCCTGAGTGTTGCTGGTGTTTTCTCTAAAGTCCACCTTTACTGTTTGCCCTCACTATCTGATTGTACCAAGTCTTTATTTGTTGATGACTCTTTGCTTGGTGCAGCATGGTTTGCTTCTTCCTCCATTTGTTTACTCTGGTCTGTCCTGGGATATGGTTGGGTATCCTGTATTAGGGGTTGCGCTATTCCGACGACACTTTTCATCCCCATTTCAGTTGTACCAGTTAAGTCAACTGGGCAGATATGATGACTTCCTGGTGTGAATTCTACGACAAAGTCTGCCAAAGCTTGGGCTTTTATCGCGGTTCTGGGTTTAAACTTGATGTCAAACTGTCCCAACTCTACTGCCCACTTCAAGATTTGCCCAGAAAAGTTTGCCCTCTCAAACAAAGCTTTTAATGGAAAAGCTGTGAGGACGATTATGGTATGGGCGTGAAAGTAATGCGACAACTTCCTTGAGGCCATCATCAAGGCTAAGGCCAGTTTTTCTAATAGTAAATACCTGGTTTCTGCACCCAACACTGTCTTGCTGACATAAAAGATGGGCAGATGTTGGATTCCTTCCGCTTGGACCAACACTGCGCTAATTGCGTGCTGTGAAACTGCCAGGTACAAAAATAGTTCTTCTCCAAGTATTGGGGTCACTAGCTGCGGTGGAGAAGACATGTATTCTTTCAAACTTTCTAGGGCGCGGTCGCATTCTTCATCCCACTCAAACTTGGCCTTTGATCTTGAAAAAATGGTCGACATCTGTCTGACGACCAACTTATGAATCGGTTGAGCGCGGCTGCCATACCGGTGAGATGCTGTACTTCTTTCACTGAGTTGGGCTTCTCTAGATCCTGAATTGCTTTGATCTGAGAGGGGTCTGCCTTTATACCTCGGTTGGTTACCAGGAAGCCTAGGAATTTGCCTGATCCTACGTCGAACGCACACTTAGATGCATTAAGACGCAACTTGTGCTTTTTCAGGATCTAAAACATCTCACCTAGGTCCTTGAGATGGTCATTCTCATCCTTGCTTTTAACTACCATATCATCGATGTAAGCCTCCATTGTTCTGCCTAACAATGGTTCGAACATCTTCGTGACCATCTGCTGGAATGTCGCCCCTGCGTTTTTTAGGCCAAAGGGCATGACTTTGTAGCAATACAGTCCTCTTGGCGTTGTAAAGGATGTGACCTCCTAGTCTGGTTCATACATAGCGATCTGATGGTAACCTCTGTACGTATCAAAAAAGCTAAGTCGATTGTGTCCTGCCGTTAGGTCTACCAGTTGGTCTATCCGTGGTAGGGGAAAGCTGTCTTTTGGGCATGCCTTGTTGACTGTTTTGTAGTCCACGTAGACACGCCATTTTCCATTCTTCTTTGGCACCACTACTGTATTAGATATCCACTTGGGATAGTGATCTTCTCTGATAGCTCTTGCCTCTAGAAGATTCCCCACTTCTTCCGCCACTATCTCAGCGTGGTGGAGTGCTGATCTGCGAGTGCGCTGTATAATTGGTCTGGCAGTTGGGTGGACGTTCAATTGGTGACAGATGAAGTTTGGGTCAATGCTAGGCATGTCATACGGCGTCCAGGCAAACACTTCGATGTTAGAGGTCAAGAATTCCATGACCTCTATCCTCTCAGTGCTGGACATAGATGAGCCAAGCAAAAAGAACTTTTCCTGGTTTTTTTCATCTATTCTTACCTGTACCAAGTTTTCCACTGCCTTCTGTTTAGCGGCTTTGCCAACATCCGCAAACAATTCATTGCTCTCAGGTTCTTCCACCATCTGAACAAACCCTTTGGCAGCGCGGCTGCCGTTTACGGTAACGAAGCATTGTTTGGACATGATCTGATCTTCAAAGACCTCTTTAATTACTCCGGCTTCATTGGGGAACCGCATTACTTGATGGTAGGTTGATGCTACCGATCGCATGGCATGCAGCCATGTTCTTCCCAAGATTATGTTGTAAGTGAAAAGGACCTTCAATACCCAGAATTCCACTTGTTTCGTCATGCTTCCTGCTCTGACTAGGATGATTATCTTGCTAACATGCCACTCTGGCATTGAGTTGAATCCGATCAGGGGAGATACGGCAAGTGCCAAGTTTTTGTCCTCTAATTTCAATTGTTTGAAGGTTTCGTAATACATTATCTCACATGAGCTCCCTTGGTCAATCAAAATTCGATTGATGTCGTAATCCTTGACGTGGAGAGTGACGACCAGTGCATTATTGTGAGGGCAATATATCCTTGCCAAGTCTCTGTCTGAGAAAGACATGACGTTCGTGGCCTCTGTTCTCCCATTTTTAATGGTAGGTTGTGCACTTAATACCTCCCTTAAGTGCTCAGCCTTCTTGATTATTCCCCTGAGCTCACATACCCGCTCAGGTTCGAATACCCCATGTATTACGTTTATCACGCCTTGAGGTGGGGCGTCGATCGGCATTCCGTCTGGGTGATCGTGGTTCTGGGGGGCTGGCTGTGTCCCTCCTTCTATGTACTGGTCCAGGCGCCCGGCTGCTACTAACTCCTCCAGGTGTTGTCTCAACGGTGTGCAATTTTCAATGTGGTGTCCTTTTTCCTTATGGAAGGTGCACCGAGATCTTTCGTCATAGTCCTTTTGCGCTTCTCCTAACTTAGCTGGCCATCTGACGAAAGATTCATCACGTGTCTCACTGAGAATCCGATAGATCGATTTTTTGAACACTGTGGTAATGGCAGTGCGGACTCTCAACCATATTTTATCTTAGTCCTCACCGTTGTCCCACCTGCCTCGCCCGTTCCTGCTTGGACGTTCCACCATGTTGACTTTTGTCGTAGTCTTTTTATCTGGTACTACTAATGCACCAGATTTAGCTTTAGCGCGGGCACCATCCTCCTCTACTTGAATATGTTGGTGCACTCTCTCCATTAATGCCTCCATCGTAAGGGGTGGCGTCATGGTGATTGAGTCCCTCAACCTGTTTCCGACTGGAAGACCTCTTTTGTACTGCGCGATGGCGAGATTTGTGGGGCAATCTTCTATCTGGTTGAAGGTCTTCCAATAACGACTGTTGTAAGATCTCAACGTCTCCTTGTCGCCCATGTCAATGGAAAGTAGCTGATCGATCTCCACCGGCGTCTTGGTGTTTGTTCTGAACCTTGTCACGAACGCCTCTGCCAATTGTGCCCAGGAGGCTATGCTGCCTTCTGGTAGCCTTTCGAACCAGGTTAAACCTAGGTCGCCAAGGCTGGATGGGAATAGGATGCACATCAAAGCCTCGTTTCGCCGATATACTGCCATAACCTGGCGAAAATGGCTAAGGTGCGTGTAAGGGTCTGTCTTCCCCTCATACGTGGTGAATTTGGGCTGAAGGAAGCTTGAAGGTAGGGGCACGTTCTCAATCGTCGGAACGAACGGCGAGGTCTGCAGCCTTGCTAATGCTTTGTCTGTTGGTTCGTAAGCAAGACGAGGTATTGGCATTCCTACCTCGACGCTTCCATGCGTCCGAGGAGCCAACCGCTCAAGGGCTGAAACTCTGCGAGGGTCGCGTGCCCTGGTATCCTCCTTCCATCGTGTCCTTTCTTCTAGCACAGTTCACAAATCGGATGATCTAGGCAACTCCGTCTGCCTGGATAACGTCTGGTGTGTACGAGAGGGCCGATAGGTGCTTCCCTCAGTATGTGACCTCTCAGTTCTCGTTCTCTCAGACCTAGAGTAATGAGTCCTGGGAATTCTTGACTAAGTGTCGCCTGTTCTCAGGCTCCTACTCTCTGCTTGCGATGTAGTGGTATGCCTACCACGATCTTCTGAGTGGCGATGGGGCGTGTTGCTTTTGTGCCCCTCTCCTGTCGCCACCCCTTTTCCTGTGATCTGGCGTTTCATAGCCTCCATGTACGCCGCCATCTTCCATATTAACTCATCTTGTTCCTTTACGCGATCCTCCAGAACTTGAGGATCGATCCTCCGCCTTTGTCTTTCTGGACTTTGAGAGCGACGGGGGCTGTTAGTCTGCCTCCCCCTTGCATCCCTCCGGGGATTCTGTCGCTGGGGCTCTAAATCCGCCATAGGAGGATAGACGGCAAACCTTCGCGTCTCCCACCACCCTCTAGGGTTTGTCCGTCGATGGCGGACTGTGGCAAATCTTCATTGTGCACTATTACTTCCAATTAGAGAGGAAAAACTTGATCAAGAGGTTTTGTTCTTTCTGGTTTTCCCATAGACGGCGCCAATTGTACGAGCAAGAAATAATTCTTCTCGTATAATCCTGTTGATCAAGTCTGCGCTCCTCCAAACGACGTTGCTTTACTCCCTGAAAACACAAACGTGAGCTAGCCGGCGGGTGTGTGCCGGATACCTCTCTGATGCCTAAGTCAGCAAGATAGACAAATAGACAAAAAACTCTGTGTATTCGAGAATCAAAGTTGTGTTACCTCTCCCATAGGTTATGTTGTGAGCTTTTATAGGTTCCGCGTGGCATAATCCTAGTAGGACTCTTATTCCTCCACGTAGAGTCCTCCTAGGAGTCACACCCCTGAAAGATAATGCTTATCCTTCAACACCCCCCTCATTGCTTAAACCAAGTGAGATGGCTTTACTTCGGTAATATGACAAAACGACCGAGATAAAATAGCCATGCTAAACTGGCTGAAATGACCGAGCTCTAGCTAGCTCGGTTCTCTCCTCTGTTACTCGTACTTCGGTTTCACCTGTTGAGACCGTGCTATCCATAGCGTGCCTAGACTGAGCTATTCAACAGCAAGGTCCTGAGAAAAGGCCCAAAATACCTCGGCTCAATATGGTTTGACCGAACTAACTGTCGTCGCTCTGACCATGCCGACCGAGCTAACTACAAAGCTCTTTCGGACCGAGCTAACTTCAAGGCCCTTTTACTCAGTCCTTACTGTGACCTACAGAATGGCCCATTACCCAGCTCGGCCCAATTTACATATAAATTACCCTCTCATTATACAATTATTCAATATAATACAGTTTTCTCTCTTCATACAATTATTTTAACATGGTATCAGAGGTGGGTCTTAGGTAGCCTCTCACATTATGTAGTACAAATGTTCCACCTCTCAATCGAACCTCTCAACCACCTCCACATGCGATCAGGTAGCACACAAGGAGGAGTGTTAGACTTAAACCCACATCGTCAATTTAAGTTATCCAAATTTAATTAATATAATGTAAGAATATCTCTACTCATTGTCAATTAGTTTTAAATTGAATGTTTTTAACAGTTTTAACACATTATTGTGGAGGATAGGGTCAACTTTTATAAAGGAAACAAAGGAAACTTATTTGTCACCCTCAAAAAAGAGAGAAAATGAAAAGATGGTCGCACTCTCACTCTCCACACTTGCAAGGTTAAGCAAACTCTTGCCATCATTAACAGACTCCACAAACTCTTCCACTTCACAACCACACTCACTATCCCTTCTCTACTACATAATTTCACACCTCTTCCATCATGCCCATGAAATACCCATTTTATCATGGTGTCTCATCTCCACCTCCGGGCTCATTTTCACCTTCTTCTGGCTCCTCTCACGAGCTTTCTGGTGGTGGCAATTAAATGATGGTTTCACAATTACTTTATTATTGTATTGTCCTTGCATATAAATTTGTTCCATGCATGATCTCGTGCACTGGGAAACTAAGGGCTGAAAGGGCCTCATTATTTGTATAGTAAAGGGTCTAAATTAAATTCACTTTTGTTCTAGGGCGAATTTCAAAAAAGTGGAGTGCAAATAAAATAATTTTAGACTGATGATGTACAAGTTTTTTTAGACTGAAAAAAATTCATTAAAAACAAAAATAAGTAGAAGAAAAAAAAAACTATTAGAAAAGCAAACCCTTATAATTCTTGGTTTTTTAAGTCTCCATATTAATGATTGTAGAATGGTATGAGAGTATTTCCAGTGAGATGGTTAAATTTATTTGTTAAAGTGTATAACAGTGAAATTCAAGCTTCGTTTGGCATTATAGGTTGCGGTTAAAATAATTACAAAATAATAAAATATGTTAAAAAGTCAATAAGACAACATGTCATGTCCAAACCATAATCATTTCAATTTTTCTCTCACAAAAGTAAAAAAATCTATCCCAAACGTGACTTTTTAGCCTTGACTAATATAGCCAAAAAGCCAACTCACTTCCCATACAAAGGCTCAATTATGTGTGTCAACTATTTGGGGTTGTTTGAGATGAAAGCCTTGGTTTGGCAATGACTTTTTTAGCTGATTTTTTTGACTTTTGGTATTCTTGATTGGCTTTTTTGGCTTTTTATCTTTGCAATAGGGGGGCCTCTATTTACACACCACATTTGATCTCAAGGCACATCACTTACTTAATGCACACCAAACACAATTTTAACTTTATTATTTTTGCTCAATGCACACCATCCATTTTCAAATATACCTAAAATATCCTCATCTTCGTCAACCACCCCACCAACCCTAACCCTAGTCGCCGTCACTCATCGCAGGCGACCTCTCCCTCCTTTTCCGGTGAATCTCTTCATCACTCCTCCATCCAGCACTCTCCTTGCCTTGCCACTTCCAATCCAACCACACTCCCAAACCCTTTTCCATCGCCTTCTCCTCTCCACCACCGGCTTAACCACCTCCCCACCATTACCACCACAACCTCTCATCCCATCCCATCTCATCTCCTACTACTTCTTTTCTCTCTCTCTAAAAACTACCAAACCTACCCTCTCATCCCATCCCAAATAACTAGGTAGTTGTAGCATATTAGTGATAAAGATGGAAAAAAGATTGCCAATCCAACTTTGATCAAATCAATCAGGTACCCAAAATCCTATTACATGATGAAACACATTGTTAAAACTATAAAAATCATTTGCTACAAAAATCAGCAATAGGGTTCTCTTATATATTAATTATAGGATAACAAGCTAACACATATAAAAAGGAACAGAATGATCTGTGCAATAACAAACATCTACAAATTGATAACTTTAACTTAAGTGGGTACTCATATTTGAAATAATGAGATTGTAAGTTTCAGAGATGTGTATGTTCTAATGGCAGTGTTGAGAAAACTCCATGTAATCAATATCTGGGCACATGACCTCTAGCAGCGGAGAGTGATGGTGTGTGGGGTGTATTGATATTCTTTTATGGTCATTTTGGTCATTTTATGTAAGGTCATCATTGTAATAAAAAATAATCAGTTAATGGTGTGCCTTGAGACCAAATGTGGTGTGTAAATAGAGGCACCCTTGCAATAGTGGATTTTTTTATTTTTTTTTTTTTTTACTTTTTTTGTCCTTTTGTGATTTTTTAGCCCAACATGTTTACCAAACAACCCCTTAATAAGTGCACTTTTTTACTTTTTGGATAAAAAAGTAGAGAAAAAAATATGGTTGTTTAGGATAATTTTTTGACTTTTTTTTGAAAAAATGTGTATTAAAATATTATATAAAATAGCAAAATTACCATATTACCCCTAATATGGTACTAATATGGTACTGAGTGATTGTACCATGAACGAGTATATGGTCGGCAGAGCAGCATAGATGTAATATGGTATTGAC